>BLSH010125146.1:1301257-1317264 GCA_018402905.1 Glandirana rugosa
CACCTTGAGTGCCACCTGTCTCAGGTGTCTGACGGGTTTGGCAGTAAGTATCGACTCCTGTAAGGATCATGAATGACGGTTTGGGCAGTCTGTGGACTCTGTCCACCGTGAGTTCCACAGCAGTGAGTGTGGGTGCTAGTGATGAGAATAACTCCTGCACATATTGAGGAAGTTGCGATGGGGCGACTGACTCCGGGATACCCCTAATTTTTAAATTATTTCTTCTTGACCGATCTTCCAAATCAGCCAATTTATCTCTCATCCAACTTAATCCATCATTCTGTGCTTCGTGTGCATCAACCAGTGTGTTAAATGTGTGGGAGTATTCTCCCATTGCTTTTTCAATATGGTCCACGCGTCCCCCTAGTGAATGAATATCAGACTGGCATGTTCTAATCAGGTGGCTAATGTCCTGGTGGAGGGATGCTTTGAAGGAGGTCAGCATATCTTTGAGAACAATGTCTGATACTGCCTGTCCTGTGGTGGGGAAGTCTGTGAATGCGTCATGTTTGTTTGGGCCTGTCGCGGCCTGTGCACCACTCACCTCCATAGTGCAGGCCTGTTCAGCTTCTTCCACTGTGTTGCGCCTGGCTTTGGATTTTGCTGGGCTCCTGGTGGTGGGGGTTGAGGCTGCTGAGGACGAGCTGCTGCTGGGCTGGTACTCTCCGTCCGCTGCTGTGCCTTTGTGTGAATGGAGGGTTCCTGGCTCTCTGGTCCCGGCGTCTCCTCCGCCTGCACGTGCGCCGCCGCCATTATGGAGGGGCGAGCGCTGTGCAGCGGGGAAGAAGGCTGTCAGCTTTCCCGGCTGGGCGGGTTGCAGTTTTCGGCGGCGGGTCATCGCGGCCAGATGCCAGGTAGCTCCCCGACGTTGTGGGATCTCGATTGCGGGGCTAAAGCTCCTCTGCGAGGCAGATAAGTCCGGCGGTCTGGCGGAGCTCTGGCTCTATGCGGCCATCACGGAGCTCGGACGCCACGCCCCCCCGTATAAACAGATTTATTAAAATACAAGTGGAGGTACTCACAAGGAAATGAAGCAAGGGAGCATTGCAGTGTAAGCCAGTGCGAGCTGTAGTCAGGCGATACGCCTGGCAGACCAGAAGTGGAGGAGATGGGCTGGATGCTTCACAGGGCTCTGGAGTTGGGGAAACGTCAGTGGCTTCCAGCACTTCCCGGAGCGGTGGAGCGAAGTATCTCAAACATCACTTCCAGGTTGCAGTAGTGGGCGTGCGGTACTGGTGACGCGTTGTGGAGGCATACGCCTCTTCCTCAGGCCAATGACACCATGCTGAGTGTGTGCAAATTTAAGGGCAGATCCATAATGACGTGGAGAGAACTCCACGCCCACCGCTCAAGACAGCATGTAATACATGGAATCAGAATCCGGTCCAGGCGGTATGGGAACCATTTAAAACCATGTTTCAGCAATAGAAATACATTTCTAAAAACAGTTAAAAACTATTTTAAAGCAATGTACAGTACAATATAAAATATAAAGTGCATTGGGGAGCATAATGGTCACTGTGGGAATAATATGACAATAAATCTTAATAAGAGTATTATGAGCAATCTGAAAAATATTAAAACCAATACTAATGTGTGATGTAAACTGATAGAAAAATATATGAAATAGTGACAATAGAGCTTATCAATGGGAGGGGAAGAAAAAATTAAGGTGGGGGCGGGGGGAGGGGTGAAAAAAAACTTGACCAAAAAAAAAAAAAGGGGGGGGGAGAAAGGGTTGGGGAAGGAGCAATTGTATGAATATGAATATGTGTGGGGATCATATCTTCCTGGATGAGGAGGGGGCAGGGAGACTCCAAGTATACAAGGAGACTTCCAGGGTACATGAAAAATGTCTACTGAAAAGTTATAACAGGTGAACAGACGTCAGTCATATCACATTATACCAGAGCGTTGGTTTCTAACTCTTTATTCAGACCTCCAGGATGAAGGAGGTCTAAGTGGTATATCCAAAAAGTTTCACGCTGGCAGAGGCGATGAAAATGCTTGGCCGGCAGGAGCGTGGCTGGTATGGATTCAATGACCCATACTTTCAGGCCCCCAGAGAACTGGTCGTGGTGCTCCGCAAAGTGTCAGGATATGCTATGTTTGTCACTCCCACCTTCAACAAATCTGTGGTGCTCCCCGTACCTATTCCTGAGGGGTCTGATGGTACGGCCCATGTAAAATAGGGCAAGACAGACAATAGACAACATAATCTGTAGAGCAATTAAAAAATTGTGAAATGGAATATGTCCTATTTTTGATGGTAAACTCCTTTTGGCCATGGGTGACATTCTTACAGGTTAAGCATAAGGCTTTTCAACACTGGAATATGCCTGTGAGGGGAATCATGCACAGTTGGTTAGGGCCTGTTTTGGTTGGTGACTTAAGCTTGCTAGGAGCAATGATGTTTTTTATGTTACAAGCTTTTCTATATGAGAACTTGGGTATGGGTGGAAGGATGTTTCATAAGTGTGGATCCTCTGTGAGGATGGGCCAATGTTTGGCCATGATTTTTTCCATGTTTAGAACTTGTAGTGAAACTGAGTGGTAAACCTGATGGGTTGTGGTTGGGTAGGATTAGAGGGTGTGTGCTTGGTGGAATCTGGGGGTGAGAGGTAGTAGGAAAATGCATCATCGACAAGTTTTGGTGGGAAGCCTTTTTGTAGAAACTTTTCTTTTAAGAGCGAGTTTTGTTGTACATAATCCTCATCCCTTGTACAGTTCCTGCAGAGTCTGCAAAATTGGCTCTTGGGTGTATTGGATACCCATCTAGGATGGAGGAATGTGTCTGTCCAGCAGCCGGATGAGGGTACGGGAGATGGAACAGTTGGCTCATCTCTCCAGCCACAGATCACAGAAAGCATGAAGTTAATTGATTTTTCATCATCGGATGTAACATTTACTGAACTTTCAACTGAAGTGCTGACAACAGGGCAGAGCTCTCCTAGCCTCTGCCCAGCAACGGTAACATCTTCTGGTTTTCAGGGACAGGAGATGGTGAACCTCTATCCCCAAACACCGGTTCCAGAGACTGGGGATTTAATAAACTTTTCTGCTGAGGAGGAACAACCCAGTGAACCTCCAGCACATAAGCAAGCATCAGGGCAGAGCACAGCTGACCTCTGCCTGCAACAGTTGATGACCCTGGAGGATGTGTGCAAGGTCACTGACTTTTCAGTTTACTTCCTAGTGGAAAAGTTGTCATCACCACCAAACGTCACTGAGCTCTGCCCAGCACCAACAGCAGCTTCAGTCTTCTGAGAGAAGAGGCAGCCGGCCTTTTTCCCACAACACTGACAGGGACATGGGATTTCCTGCCAGCAGCATCTGTGGAGTTACAAGAAATTCTCCAGCTGAAGTGCTGACAACTGGACATAGGATACAGGACCTCTGCCCCACACCCGAGGCAGTTCCGGAGGCCCAGGGTGAGAAAATGGTGGTCACTCCCCAGCAGCAGATCAGGATCCAGGGTGAGAAGGGAGAGGAAGTGTTTATGCTCCCTCCGCAATGGCAGTGTAGTGACTTAGGAGTAAGGGAAGTCATCCTTGTTCCACAGCGGGAGTCCATGAGTCTGGGAGATAGAGCAACTGGCTCATATCCCCAACACAGTTTGGGAGAGAATTTGGTTGTCCTTCCTCCCCAGTGGCTGATCCACAGTCTGGGAGTGGAGGAAGCCAGCCTCCCTCCACAACAGTTAGCCGGAGCGGATTAGGTGGAGTCCTCAACAGAAGTGCTGGCAACAGGGCAGAGTGCTACCAACCTCTGCCCAGCACCGGCAACAAATGTGGAGTTCCAGGGAGCTGGAGCAGTTGGCTCCTCTCCCCAGCGACAAGCTGATGTAGTAAAGCTTCTACTCCCAGCTGAATCACTGGCAGCAGGGCAGAGTGCCACTGGCCTCTGCCTAGCACCTACAGTGTCTCCTCTGCTACAGGGAGCTGGGGTGATCGGCCCCTCTCCCCGGCAGCAAACTGAGCCCTGGAATGTTAAAAACCACGCAGCTGAAGCCACTGGCAGCTGGTCAGAGAGTCAATGACCTCTGCCCCACACTTACTGATGACAACTATTCCTTGCAGCCAAGAATGGAAATCATGTGGACTGACTATGTGAATTCTCTCTGCCCGATTAACACATATCCAGACCAGGTGGAGGTCTGGGACCTTGTTAGTCGACATTTGATAGGAGAGAAGTGTGACAGACCTAGCCAGGACAGGGGCTTTTGGAGAGGACTGGGAGCAAGCCTCTTACCCACTGACTATGGGCCCTGACATTTAAGGGAACACTACTGTTTGGAAGGTGTATGTCTGCGGGATCCATGGAGTTGTCTTGGTTCTGATTCAAGTTCATATCTCCCCAAAACACACAGACTCTGGAAACTATATGTTCCATATCCATATTTGGGGCCTAAATGCCTCAAATCAGCATTGCCTGTAGATGTTAATGTAATCCACTCAAACCACTGGGGTCCCCTGCCATAATATGTTTATTGTAAGTAACTCTCCTGCTATAGTCTGGGACCTACTAGGATGAGGAAGGGGGGATCACTGTTTGTATTGTTAATTGTGCTAATTAACACACCTATCGTCTGTGAGCAAACTACTGTGGGGATGTGTTTACACTTGTAATAATGTGTATTGTACTTTGTGAGCACAATACTGGCAAGTCTGACCTGAAATGAGATCTCTGTGTGTCCAGGTGGCTAGTTTAATTAACTTAATGGTTATAGTGTTAATTATCCTTCTGTATACAGTTGTGTTTGCCTGGCCTGGAGTTGGAAACTGTTGGGGGGATGTCTACCTTGAGAATGTGTTGTGGTGGAGCAAAAAGAATGCCAAAAATTCTGGCAGCACAAATTCTGTAAAATTCCAGAAAAAGATTGCAGAGAGAAGTAAGACCAGAAAGTGTGTAAGATATCTCCAGGTGTGGCTCCACATCTCCAGCATGATTCTGCAGTTATGAACAACTGGTGTATGATCTGTGGTGTTCTTTACCAGCATTTTAGAAGATTGAAGCTAGATTCCTGAAATTTCATACATGTCAAAGTTTTATATGCATAACACATTAATCTATCCCATTGTTCCAGTGTCAGTTGTAAGTGCAAGTCAGGGTGTAGGGCAGCAGGTCCGACAGAAGCTGAGAGTGCTGACTGGTGTGTTCTGGGCCATCCCCCAGTCAGAGCACAATAGCTCAGCAGGGGAGATCACTATAATAACATTGCATAGTTAGTACAGTGGCTCCTCCCAAGCTCTGCAGTTTTTTTTTGTTCAGCCTGCTGGGTTGAAGGAAAAAAAAATGAATAGTGTGTACCAGGCTTAAGATTGGCCATTGTATGGAAGAAATATAAACCCAAGCTTAATGGACCTAGCGTGGATTAATTCACAAAAAGTAGGGTCATCCAGGACCACAAGGAAAGACAGTTCCCCATAATCTGAAAAAGAAGTGGGGGTTTCAGAGAGATGTCTTGTCTTGGGAAGAATTTCCTATATGGCCCACAATATGTCAATGATGAAGTGGGACTTATTTGAGATGGGTCCATTGTGGCTTCACTTGGAAGTGAAAAGAAAATGCTAGTCTAGTTTTATTTTATCCCTCTTCCACACTGCATGGCTGTGAAGATTGATGTAGTTTGTTCTGGTCCTTCTGGTCCAGTTGTACCAATTTCTAGTTTATCTTTACTCACCTAAAAACCCAAAGTGATAATTGGACATGGGTTATAATAGAAATTCGTTGTCAATTGAGTAGTCTGGAGTTGGAGAGGTGACTTAGGAAGTTACATTACTGAAACAGGAAATAAGTGTTAACAGCAAATAAGTGGCTACACAATGTGGCTGATTTGTGTTAATTACATGATTAACTGCTTAGTGATCAGCCCTTCTACCATGCAACATTAAGGTCCTTGGTTCAGATCCCTGCCAGGTTACAATCTGCATCTTGCATGTTCTTCCTGTGCTTGCGTGTATTTACTCTGGTTTCCTCCTAAGCTCCACAGACATGCTGGTACGTTAATTAGCTTCTGTCTAAATTGTCCCATGCTTGTGAGACAGGAACCCTAGGTTGTAAGGTCCTTGAGGGCAAGGACTGCTGTAAATGAATAGCAGGTAAAGCGCTCTTTAAATTGTCAGCATAATATAAATGCCTATAATAAATAAAAATTACAAATCCATTGGTATGCAGTAAACATCTATATATTTAGAATTTAGCAATTTACCTGAGTTTCTGCTTAATGGATGGGCTGTCCTGCAGATGGCGGGGAAACCTAGCAAGGGTTACTAAAATTAAAATATTGCACAAACGTCCAATGGCATATACATATCTCCATCAAGTGAATTGACACAACCTAGGTCAAATCTCAATATGGGAGAGTCAGTTTGCTTATCTTAGTCGTATGTTTCTAATGGCATTACATAGTTACATAGTTACATAGTTAAATAGTCAGGTTGAAAATAGACACAAGTTCATCTAGTTCAAACAATAAATAAAAAAAATAAAAAATTATGTGTAACCATACAATCCCATATACAGAATCCTTCACCAACAGTTGATCCAGAGGACGGCAAAAAAAACCCAGCAAAGCATGATCCAATTTGCTATAGTGGGGGAAAAAAATTCTTCCTGATCCCCCGAGAGGCAATCATATTTACCCTGGATCAACTTTACCTAAAAATATTAGTACCCAGTTATATTATTTACATTAAGGAAATAACCTAAAAATATTAGTACCCAGTTATATTATTTACATTAAGGAAATAATCCAGGCCTTTTTTAAAGCAATCTACAGTGCTGGCCAAAACCACCTCTGGTGGAGTCTATTCCACTCTAACTGTGAAGAAACCTCTCCGCATTTGGAGATGAAATCGTTTTTCCTTTAGACATAAAAAGTGGCCCTTTGTCCTTTGTGATGACCTTAAAGTAAATAACTTAACACCAAGATCACTATATGGACCACTCATGTATTTGTACATGTTGATCATATCCCCCTTAATCTCCTCTTCTCAAGAGAGAATAAATTCAGCTCCTCAAATCTTTACTTATAGCTGAGCTCCTCCATGCCTCTTATTAGTTTGGTTGCCCTTCTCTGCAATTTCGCCAGTTCCCCTATATCCTTTTTGAGAACTGGTGCCCAAAACTGAACTGCATATTCCAGATGACGTTTTACTAATGATTTGTACAGGGGCAAAATTATGTCTCTATCTTTGGAGTCCACACCTCTCTTAATACACAAAAGGATTTTGCTTGCTTTGGAAACTGCAGCTTGGCATTGCATGCTATTATTAAGTTTATGATCTACCAAAACCCCCAGATCCTTCTCCACTATGGATTCCCCCAGTTGTACTCCCCATAGTATAGTTAGCAGTTTTAACATTATCATTTACAATGGTAAAACATGTTCAAAGTTGTACTTACTATCCAAAATATAGCAACAATTTATTGTTATGCAACATTTATTTATGACCCTTATTTCACAAAGATGCACATTCATGTTTATTTTATCTTATTGCCATCTCAATTGAGTTTGGCAGTTGACTCCTTTAACCTTTGTGTTTTCAAATGTTTGAATATACTGACTGGCTACAGTTCATGACAGCCAAGTGAAGCAAGCCTGAGACAGACCACAATATTTTCATATTATAACAGAGGTCCAAAGCTGGTATATAAAGGACAGCTTATGGAATTGGTGCATAAACTTCGTAGTTAAAATTAACTGTTTTAACAAAGCTATTTTCTCACATTATAGCTTTCGTGTTGTATTTACAGTATCTCACAAAAGTGAGTATACCCCTCACATTTTTGTAAATATTTTATTCTATCTTTTCATATGACAACACTGAAGAAATGACACTTTGCTACAATGTAAAGTAGTGAGTAGAGTTGAGCGAACACCTGGACGTTCGGGTTCGGAGGGTCCGAACAAACTTTGGGAAAAAGTCCGGGTTCGGCACCGAACGTTGCCCGAACGTTATCCCGGACCCCATTGAAGTCAATGGGGACCCGAACTTTTAGGCACAAAAATGGCTGTAACAAAGTCCTGGCAAGTGCTAGAGGGCTGCAAAAGGAAGTAAAATGGGGGTAAGAGTAGGGTAAGTGCCCTACAAAAAAAATGGGGATAGGGAAAATAAATTAAAATCAAATAAAAAAAATGGGAAGGGGGGGTGGAGCCTAGAGGTTGAATAGGCCGTGACCATGGCAGTGTAGGTGGAAGTGGCGGTGGTCAAGGAGGAGGAGGAGGTAGCCAGCACTGTATTTCTTTTTTGTTTGTTTATAATTGGGGTATCCCCCAAAATATTGAGGTCTATTCAAAAAAACAAGTATACGAATGGCTGTGTGAGTCCGGTCTAAATGTTTATTCTGCACAAGGAACAGACAAGTCTTGTGGGATCCATGCCTGATTCGTTTTAATAAAGGTTAGCTTGTCCAGGTTGGCTGTGGACAAACGGCTGCGCTTGTCTGTGATAACGCCTCCTGTCGTGCTAAACACACGTTCAGACAATACACTGGCTGCAGGGCAGGCCAGCACCTCCAAGGCATAAACGGCAACCTCAGGCCATGTGGCCAATTTGGAGACCCAGAAGTTGAATGGGGCAGACCCATCAGTCAGTACATGTAGGCGTGTGCACACATACTCTTGCACCATGTTGCTGAAATGCTGCCTCCTGCTAAGACGTTGTCTATCGGCTGGTGGTGCTGTTTGTTGTGGTGGGCTGCTGACAAAGCTTTGCCACATTTCGGCCATGCTAACCCTGCCTTCTGAGGTGCTGAGGGTGGCACAGCTGCTTTGGTGGCCTCTTCCTCCTCCTCTGCCTTCGCCTTGTGCTTCCTCTGAGCCCCCGGTGTCATTTGGGAATGCCCTCAGCAGCGCCTCTACCAGTGTGTGCTTGTAGTCGCGCATCTTCCTCTCATGCTCCAGTGAGGGAATTAAGGACGGCACGTTGTCCTTGTAGTGGGGATCCAGCAGGGTGGCCACCAAGTAATCAGAAGAAGTTACAATGTGGGCAACTCGGCTGTCGTTGTGCAGGCATTGCAGCATGTAGTCGGACATGTGTGCCAGGCTGCCCAGCGGCAAAGACAAGCTGTCCTCTGTGGGAGGTATGTCATCTGTGTCCTCTGTATCCCCCCAGCCACGCTCCAGTGATGCCCACGAGCTGCGTTGGGTGCCACCCTGCTGCAATTCCTCCTCCTCCTCATCTTCCTTGTCCTCCTCGTCCCCCAGAACTGTGCCCTGGCTTGAATATTTTTGACCTGGCCTATGCTGGTGCAGGAACCCACCCTCCGAGCCACTTGTGAATGACTGGCCTGATAACCGTGAAAATTACCCCTCTTCCTCCTCCTCATCCTCCTGTGCCACATCCTCTTCCATCATGGCCCGAGGTGTTTTTTCAAGGAGACATAGAAGTGGTATAGTAACGCTGAGAACAGAGTCATCGGCACTGGCCATGTTGGTGGAGTACTCAAAACACCGCAATACGCTACACAGGTCTCGCATGGAGGCCCACTCGTTGGTGGTGAAGTGTTGCTGTTCCACAGAGCGACTGACCCGTGCGTGCCGCAGCTGAAACTCCACTATTGCCTGCTGCTGCTCGCACAGTCTCTCCAGCATGTGCAAGGTGGAATTCCACCTTGTGGGCACGTCGCATATGAGGCGGTGAGTGGGAAGGCCGAAGTTCCGCTGCAGGGCAGACAGGCGAGCAGCAGTAGGGTGAGAACGCCGAAAGTGTGCACAGACGGCCCGCACTTTATGCAGCAGCTCTGACATATCTGGGTAGTTTTTTTTAAATTCTGTACAGCCAAATTCAGCACATGTGCCAGGTAAGGGATGTGCGTCAAACCGGCTCGTCCCAGAGCCGCTACGAGATTTCGGCCATTGTCGCACACCACCAGGCCGGGCTTGAGGCTCAGTGGCAACAACCACTCAATGTCAACTGTTGTTCAATGCCCGTCCACAGCTCCTTCGCAGTGTGGGGTTTATCCCCCAAACATATAAGTTTTTTTTTTTTAAATAAACTTTATTTGATTTTACAGTATTACAAAAATTCCCTGAATTTGGGGTTGAAGTACAAAAATAATTACACACATAAAGTTTGCATAATAACATTGAATTAGTGGTAGAGTTACAGCAGATATGTGAAGTGATTTTTGTGGCACATCCAATGTTGTTGAAAACGGGTACAAAATCATATGCTTTAATTATGAAGTTGTGGTCTCATGTGCGATAGTTAGAACTAGTTTAACATTATTTCTTATTCTACTTGCCTGTGCCCTTGATTGTTTGATTATGGGGGGACTTCTCTGAGTGGGAAGGATATTCAGAGGTTAGAGGGGGATATTCTTCAATCATTTCCTCGCAGTACAAGTGTGAGGATATCAGCGTTAAGCCCCTGTTGGAACGTCAAGGTAAGGGTTGAGGTGAGGATCAAGTGTGGGGTGCCTGGTGTTAGTAGCTCATTTCCTATTATTTTTTTTTTTTTTTTTTTTTTTTTGGCATTGGATTTTAAGTCTTCCTAATGATTGTGATAGGTCAGACTTGAGGTACCACTCTGAGTATTGGAACGGTAACATAAAGTCTCCTAATTCGCTATCATTGAGGGAGTGTTCTAGGAAGTTTCTCCACCTTAGGAAGAATTTCTTTGTTCCAGTGAAATTTGTATTGATGGTGTCTTGTTTCTCTAGAAGTAGAAGGGAGTGAAGTATGCTTTGCACTTGTTTTAGCTTGGGTGGTGTTGTATGGATCCAAGCTTGTAATATGACTCTTCTAGCTGTTAGGAGACAAAGATGTACCCAGTTGGGGATGCTATTAGTTGGGGTATTGTGATCGGGTGTTGAGGGATTGGCACTGAAGAGGCATAAAAGAGGGTCTTTCGGTATGTTTAGCTTGCTTATGTTTTCACTATAAGTGAGGACCTCGTCCCAGAATTCTGAGATTTTTGGGCATTGCCAGAGTCTGTGGTATAGGGATGGTCTGCTGATGTCACACCATGGGCATATGCCATGGTTAGGTCTCTCCGGGGTAAAGACCAAGGGGATGTATGCTCTGTGTGCTATTTTAAATTGGGTTTCCCTCCAGATTTCTGAGGTGATTAAGGAGCGTACTTTTTGATAACCCAATAGGATTTGTTCAGGGGCCTGTGTATTTTCCAGGATAGAGCTCCAGGGCTGAAAGTTTAGTGAAGTAGTGCTTGGGGCTTGTGTTATGGCCAGTTGTCTTATGATTCTGGAGATGGAGTAGTTGCTCTCCGCTGCCAGTGTGTCTAGGAATGTTTTTTTGAACGGTGAGGGGGATTTGCCTTGGCAAGATTGTAAGTAAGTTTTGATTTGCATGTGCTGAAAGCTATGTGTGTCCGGTAATTGGAACTCTGTTCTGATGTCAGAGAAAGATTTAAATGTGTTCGTGGTTGTGTCGTATAGTTGATGGGCATGGGTTAAGCCTTTGTCTTCCCAGGTCTTGAATGCCAGCGTGTCAGTAGAGGGAGGGAACATGGGGTTTCCTCTAATAGGGAGGGATTGCGAGATTGATAATGGTAGATGAAGCATTTTCCTTATTTCCCTCCATGCCAGGATAGTGTCCCTCAGGACTATACTTTGTTTGATGTGTACCGGTAGTGATGCTATCCTGGCATGGTAGCCTAAATGGGTAGGCAGCTGCTTCTTCCAGTGGAAGGTTTGAGTATATAGATTGTTTTGTCACCCAGTCAAGGCAGTTCCTCAAAAGGCAAGCTATATTGTACTTTCTTAGGTTGGGTAGGCCCGTCCCCCCCTCACTCTTCGGGAGAAAGAGTTTTTTGATTGCCACCCTAGGTCTCTTCCCATTCCAGATAAAGTTAGAGAATTCTGTCTGTAATTTTTGCACATCTTTATGTTTGAGGAGAAGTGGAAGTGTTTGGAGGGGGTATAGCAATCTTGCAAATGGAATCATTTTGATTAGGTGGCATCTCCCGAAGAGCGAGAGGGGGAGGGACCGCCAAGTATGCAGGTCTTTTATTATTTTCGCTATTAGGGTAGGGTAATTTAGCGAGTATAGGGAGGAGGGGTCCCTGCCTAATTGTATACCCAAATATTTAATTTGTCCTTTTGCTATCAGGAAGGGAGAAGATGGTGTCCAGATTTCCATCTTTTTTGGGTTGAGAGGGAGTACTTCGCTTTTGTTGAAATTTATTTTCATTCCAGAGCATTCCCTGAATTTGTGAAGCACATGGTTTAGGAGTGAGAAATCTCTAAGTGGGTCGGACATGAACAGGAGTATGTCGTCGGCAAAGGGTGCCGAGCGACAGATTGTGTTTCCAATTTTGACCCCGCTAATGCCCTCAGGAGAATTAAGTATGCGCGAGAGCGGTTCTATTGCTAGGTTGAACAGGAGCGGGGAGAGTGGACACCCTTGACGGGTTCCTTTACCCAGGGGGAATTCTGGGGATATAAAACTTGGTGTGACAATGCTGGCTGTTGGTTTGGCATACATTGCCCGTATATATGTCAAGAAGGGGCCTGAGAATCCTACCGCTTGTAGTACTCTGAAAAGCCATTCAAAACTAATATTGTCGAATGCTTTTTCTGCATCTAATGATAATATAGCGGTGTTTGAGTCTGGGTTTTTTTTGGCTTGTTCTAGGACTAGAAGGACTTTTCTGATGTTGAGAGAGGCCGACCTGCCTTGTATGAAGCCTGATTGTGCAGAGTGAATTAGTGAGGGGAGCATTGTCGCCAGGCGTGATGCAATTATTTTTGACATAACTTTCGCATCTACATTGATAAGCGAGATGGGCCTGTATGAACCTGGGGATAGGGTGTCTTTGTTTGGCTTGGGTAGAAGTTTAATATATGCCTGCTGACCTGTGGGGAGGTAGGAATTCCCTTTCCATATATGGGAGTAGACATGGTGAAGCGTGTCTGGAATAAAGTCTAGTGTCATTTTATAGAAATCGGAAGATAGGCCATCTGGGCCTGGGGCTTTGCCTCTAGTTAGCGACTTGATTGTTGTTACGATTTCTGTTAGGGTGATAGGAGCGTTAAGTGTCTCTAACTGGGATATATTTATTTTGGGGAGGCCTGCTGCTTGTAGTATTTCCTCTGCTACGGATGTGTTGATGTTGTCGTTGGTATATAGGTTTTTGTAGAATGTTGTAAGTATTTCTTCTATCTGAGATGGGTTAGATGTAATGGTTCCTTTCTGGTCTTTTAGGGAGGGAATGTGTGTTGGGGTGTAGCCGCCCGAGACCATCCGAGCCAACAACCTACCTGCTTTATTCCCGTATTTGTGGAAATAAACTTTAGTATGGAATTGGTGCATATTTTCTTGTTCGGCCGACCATTGGTCAAACACTTGCTTTGCCTGCTGCCAGGCTCGGATACTCTCGGGCGTGCGCGATGCGTTTAAAAGGGCCTGTGCAT
The DNA here is from genome assembly GCA_018402905.1 of Glandirana rugosa. NCBI lineage: Eukaryota > Metazoa > Chordata > Amphibia > Anura > Ranidae > Glandirana > Glandirana rugosa. The sequence goes on from BLSH010125146.1 coordinate 1,314,638, forward strand.
CCCTCAGTGCTTGGCTAGCATTCTGTAACTCCGATAGGGTTTGTTTTTTAAAGTTGGCAGAGAAGGACATAATGTGCCCTCTAAGTACGGCCTTACCGGCTTCCCAGTACAAGTTCGGATTTTGTAGGGATTCTACATAGTTTTTTTGGTATTCTGCCCAGATCTGTTGTAGAATATGTTTTAGCTTTTCATTTTGGGCTAGGTAAGTGGGAAACCTCCAAGGCATTTTTTTTGGAGGAGATTAGAAATGGTAGTCAGCACTGGGGCGTGGTCAGATACCGCCATGTCACCTATTGAGGCTGAGGTTATCATGGGTAGTAAAGATCTGGAGGCAAAAAGATAAGCAATACGTGTAAAAATTTTGTGGGGGTGGGAATAGAATGCGTATTCGTTGTCTGTAGGATGTAACATCCGCCAGACATCCGTTAGGTTTAGTGAGGCTACCGTTTCCGCTAGTGGCGTTTGCTGTGTGTTCAGTCTGCTGGCAGGTTGGGTATGGGCGAAAGTGCGATCTTCCATGTTGTGCATGACAGAGTTAAAGTCTCCCCCGATCAGATGGAGGGTTTCTGGTACCTGTAGGACCCATGTGCTTAAATTCTGGAAGAAGCTCTGGGTAGGAGAGTTTTCCGCATACACATTGGAGATGGCAAGATCTCTGCCGCCTATGGTCAAATTTATGGTAGCTCTGCGGCCCATTTGGTCCGATGAAGAGTTACGAATAGTATAGGGTAGCTTTTTATTGAGCAAAATAGCCACCCCTGCTTTTTTCCCCATTGCTGGGGATCCTATTACCTCTCCTACCCATAGCCTTCGAAGTCTTGGAAGATCCTCTGCACCTAGATGTGTCTCCTGTAGTACTGCCACATCTGCTTTAAGCTTTTTCAGATGTCTTAGTATCTGCATGCGCTTTTGTGAAGACCTTAAACCCTTGACGTTCCAGGACACTATTGTTAGGTTACTCCAGAGCCCGGGGGGATCCATTGAGTGCGATTAATATAAACTGTTGATGGGACTAGCCCGGATACGGGCTTCCCAGAAGGGTATTCCCCCTGGCTGTGGAGTGGGCACAGTGCATAGCATTTTCTACTAAAGCTTGAGTATAACAGGCTCAGATAAAACAAACATTGGAAGAGAGTACCATTTGGAGCATCCTTCATGGACTTCACCTTTTTCCGTAAGGAGGGGAGTACTGTCATAATTTGGTGTCCGACCCTGTCATCCATTTTACTTTCGGATGTAGGCGAGTTCCCCGTATGGGGAGGGTGAGAATTTGTTGTGCAGGGGGGGGTAAGGGGGGGGGAGCCAGGATGGTGGAGGAGTATAAGGGGGGTTGCGTTGCATTTGCGGTAGGAGGTTACCGGACCCCTCAACCTTACCTGGATAGGTCTATGATTAGTGAGGTCAATAGAAGATTCCCAGTGCCTCTTTGGTGCTCGGGGGTGAGTCCCGTCCAGACCCTGCCCCCCCCCCAGCCGGTGTGGACCGGAGGGTGGGTTCAGTGATCTGGAGGTGGGCTCATCCACGAGCACCCTCACCCCGAGGGGTATCATTCAGGTTCAAAACTGCCCTGATACATAATAAAACTTAGTCATTATATCCAAAAGGCATGTTAATATAAACGATCTAAGAGTTTTTACCATAGCTTCTTAGCTTCTCATGAACTGTGAAAGTGCAGAGTCTCTTAGCTGGGTTCGCGTCCCCAGTGTGGGGTCTTTGGGCTTGATGACAGTTCAGTTTTCAATCCACCATGGTGTATTAAAGATGTCTGTTCACTTTGTGGGGCTGAACGTTGTAGGCAGTGTTATCATAAAGACGGGTTGACAGCGATTATGGAGCGACCGGTTCTTCCAGTTAAGCTTGTATTTGTTGTGTCTCGTTCGGGCCGAAGCGCACCCTCTTATAGGGGGGTTTCACCGGGCTTCCAGACATGTTTGACAATTTGGACGCCTTTCCAGGTGAGTGCCTAGTGTTGGCTTCCGCTTGGGGCGTTTGGTCCATGTCAGTCTGCAGTGCTTCATTAATGTACTGTTCAGCTTCCTGGGGTGAAGTGAATGACAGTTTCTCACCTTGTGGTGATTGGAAGTAGAGGGTTGCAGGGTACGCCAGGCTGAATTTGATATTTCGGTCATGGAGAGTGGAGCAGACAGGTGAGAAGGCCTTCCTTTTTTGCATAACTTCTATGGAGTAGTCCGCAAATATTAGCAGAGTATGTGACAGTAAGTGAAGTGGGGTCCTTCGACTTGTCATGTAATTACTTCGTGACGTCTGACTGTACCTGGTTTGCGGGGTTCGCCTTCGGTTGTGATCCGTGAGTGGACCTTTCCGCAGGTTTAACAGTTTGTACAGACCTTCGGGCCACTTTGGGGGGATATTCTCCCACGCGAAGCCGGGCTTGCTCTGTGTTGTTTATGTTCGAATTGACCTTCTTGGCCAGCGAGGTATTAGCGACAGTTGGGCAGAAATACTATTGTGACGGATGTTGCAAGTCGGGGTGTTTCACTTGTCTGTAGAAATTATGTGGTACCACCTAACTTTTGACTTGACAGTAGTTCGGGTTTCTGGGGTGTGACCCCTGCGCTTGGGTCGATTCTCTGAGACGTGAAAGTGTCAAGTACTCTTCGATTCTT
>BLSH010125146.1:1320275-1333943 GCA_018402905.1 Glandirana rugosa
CTGTCTAATAACAAGTTTTTGGTAACGGATGAGGATATCCCGGTCCAAGGTCGACAACGACATTCACTGTGTAATGACAAGTTTTTAGTAGAGGATCAAGATTTCCCTCTCAAAGGTCGACAACGAATCTCCCTGTCTAATAACAAGTTTTTGGTAACGGATGAGGTAGGAGTAGGCAATGGTTTTTGAACAATAATCTGTCCCTCTAAGCAACAGCTGGAAACTCTCCCTTTAGAACTAGGAGATGATTTTCGAACAATAATGTGTCACTTACAGCAACAGCTGGAACCTGGCCCTATAGGAGTAGGCAATGGTTTTTGAACAATAATCTGTCCTTCTAAGCAACAGCTGGAAACTCTCCCTTTAGAACTAGGAGATTATTTTTGAACAATAATGTGTCACTTACAGCAACAGCTGGCCCTATAGGAGTAGGCAATGATTTTTGAACAATAATCTGTCCCTCTAAGCAGAAGCCTCTACCTAGTGCAGTCAGATCGCTCAAAGCAGCAGTATGTGAAATCTCAAATTACTCCCACAATCTGATCGTTGTGTACGATCGCACAATCTGATCGTTGTGTAGGATCGTAACGATCGTTGTGTTAGGCAGGGTTTGATCTGCAATGTGTCACTCAAAGCAGCAATATGTGAAATCTCAAATTACTCCAACAATCTGATCGTTGTGCACGGTCGTAGCGATCGTTGTGTTATGCAGAGTTTGATCTGCAATCTGTCACTCAAAGCAGCAGTATGTGAAATCTCAAACTTCTGCAATCTATCCCTCAGAGCAACAGCAGTAGTAATCTCAGGATGCAGGATCAGATGTTAAAATGTCTGCAATCTCTCCCTCACAAAAACGCTGACAGCTTCCTCTCCCTACACTAACCCAAGAGCATGTGACATGCAGCACTGGGACTCCAGCTTATAAAGAGGCTTGGTCACATGATGCACTGGCCAATCACAGCCATGCCATTAGTAGGCATGGCTGTGATGGCTTCTAAGGGCAAACCAGTGAAACGCTTGTTGATTGGCTGCCCTTCAGCTATTCAACATGCGTGATCAACTACCAGAACCCGAACGTTTTTTGAAATGTCCGTGTTCGGGTCCGGGTCCCAGACACCCGAAAGTTTGGTACGGACCCGAACGTTACAGTCCGGGTTCGCTCAACACTAGTAGTGAGTGTACGGCTTGTATAAGAGTGTAAATTTGCTGTCCCCTCAAAATAACTCAACACACAGCCATTAATGTCTAAACTGCTGGCAACAAAATTGAGTACAGCCTTACGTGAAAATGTCCAAATTGGGTCCCAAGTGTCAATATTTTGGGTGGCCACCATTATTTTCCAGCGCTGCCTTAACCCTCTTGGGCATGGAGTTCACCAGAGCTTTACAGGTTGCCACTGAAGTCCCCTTCCACTCCTCCATGATGACATCACAGAGCTGGTGGATGTTAGAGACCATGCGCTCCTCCACCTTCCATTTGAGGATTCCCCACAGATGCTCAAAAGGGTTTAGGTCTGGATACATGCTTAGACAGTCCATTACCTTTACCCCCAGCTTCTTTAGCAAGGCCATAGTCGGCTTGGAGGTGTGTTTGGGGTCGTTATCATGATGGAATACTGCCCTGTGGCCCAGTCTCCGAACAGAGGGGATCATGCTCTGTTTCAGTATGCCACAGTATATGATGGCATTCATGGTTCTCTCAATGAACTGTAGATCCCCAGCGTGGGCAGCACTCATGCAGCCCCAGACCATGAAGCTCCCACCACCATGCTTGACTGTAGGCAAGACACACTTGTCTTTGTACTCCTCACCTGGTTGCTGCCACGCACACTTAACACCATCTGAACCAAATAAGTTTATCTTGGTCTCATCAGACCACAGGACATGGTTCCAGTAATCCGTGTCCTTAGTCTGCTTGTCTTCAGCAAACTGTTTGTGGGCTTTCTTGTGCATCATCTTTAGAAGAGGCTTCAATCTAAGATGACAGCCATGCAGACCAATTTGATGCAGTGTGCGGCATATGGTCTGAGCACTGACAGGCTAACCCCCTCACCCCTTTAACCTCTGCAGCAATGCTGGCAGCACTCATACATCTATTTCCGAAAAGCAACCTCGGTATATGATGCTGAGCGTGTGCACTCAACTTTTTTGGTTGACCACGGCGAGACCTGTTCTGAGTGGAACCTGTCCTTTTAAACCACTGTATGGTCTTGGCCACCATGCTGCAGCTCAGTTGCAGGGTCTTAGCAATCCTATTATAGCCTAGGACATCTTAATGTAGAGCAACAATTATTTTTTTTCAGATCCTCATAGAGTCCTTTGCCAGGAGGTGCCATGTTGAACTTCCAGTGACCAGTATGAGAGAGTGAGAGCGATAACACCAAATTTAACACACTTGCTCCACATTCACACCTGAGACCTTGTAACACTAACGAGTCACATTGCATGGGGGAGGGAATATGGCTAATTGGGCCCAATTTGGACATTTTCACCTAGGGGTGTACTCACTTTTGTTGCCAGCGATTTATACATTAATATGCACAAAAAACAATGTATTGGCAGCGCAGTCAGAGAGAGTTAGGTGAACTTTCTCTGTGTGACTAAGATGTCTCAAAGGTCAGGAGACCAGGGGGTACCACCAAAGGGTACAGACAGGGGGTAATGCTGGACACGAACATGTGGGGAATAGATGAATATATTCAGAGTCAATGCATACATAAGTCTATGAACCGTGGCAGTGGACATCCACTGTGGCACTGGCGGGGCTGCACCACTGAGAAGTAACCCAGCTTCTGTGAAGACAACAAAGAACAAGAAGGTGCGCCTCTAAGTGCAGTAGTGGTAAAAAGCTGTTTATTAAAACAATATTAAAACTACTCACAAGGGTAGTATGCAGGTGAGCATGGCAGTGTCAGCCACTGCTGGCTTTGTGGGAGTCCTTGCGGGCGAGTGATATTTGTGAGAAAAATATGTGAGAAATAAGCACAAGGGACGTCAAGATCTGTACAGTTGGAGGACAAAGAACTGGGGTCAATACCAGGTATCATCGCAGGAACTTATAGCCATTCAATAGATATTATTTCCTACAAATGATGTGTTCTTAAGATGGTGTGAGAAGTTGCTCCGAGGAGTATTGGGAGGCGTCCCACACCTCCCAAACCTTAGAGAAGCGTGGCATAGAGTCATCCACTATTGCAGTCATATGTTCCATCTTTCTTATGTCTGCCATAGTAGAGAGAACCTGTGAAAGAGTCGGGGCGAGGTAGAAAGTCAACATCTAGGGATAACCTGTTTCGCCGCTAAGAGGACAAAGGATACTAGCCTTTACCCGATTTTCAAAACACCTGGAATTGGGAGTCCCAGTAAGTAATGTAGGTGGTTGAGTGGAACCGGAATGCCAAGTAGTGTTTGTAACTTATTTTGGATCTGAATCCAGAATGGCTGAATAGATGAGCAGTCCCAGAAGATATGTAGGTGAGTACCTACGCCCTTACTACATCTCCAGCGTTGATTGGGAGTCTGTGGATGGCGTGCGTGAAGGATGTCTGGGGTTCTGTACCAGAAAAAAATAATTTTAACCGCTGTTTCTTTTTGTATTACACATCTGGAGACTTTAGAGGTTGATTCCCATATTTTCCCACAATCTATCAAGGAGATGGGTTGATTCAAAATTGTGGCCCACTTCCTCATGTAATTGTGTCTTATATCAGTTAACTGGACGGGCGTGGCTTGGCACATGGCAGGATAGGAGGCTCAGAGACAGAGCTCCTGCTCCGGCCGCTCTAATACAACGCTCCACTGGCTTCCCAGCTCGTCCGGGACACTGCAAGGTGGAGCAGAGGCAGCAGTATGGGCTCCAGGAACACCAGCGAGCAGCAATCGGGTGAAATAGCCTGTTTCTTCCAACGCTCTGGACCGACAATTAGGAGCACGCCGGCTTTCAAGATGGCATCGAAGAACAGCACGGCTGCACACAGCGGCCATCAGGTACCATCCAGGCACCGATCACACTCTCCACAGGGCTCTGAAGCTGGGTCAAGCCGATCCTGGAGCCCCTCTCCTCACTCTCACAGCTCCAGAGGAGGGTGGGATATGGAGGCTTACATAAAATCGCTCCCCACAAAACATGACTTTGAGGCCTACATTAATAGGCTGGAGTGCTCACACAAGAAGTAGATAGCAGAACTGCAGAGGGACCTATGTCACCGCATTGGAGGAGATTGAACACTCAGTAGAGGACACAGTCACTAAGATCAATGAACATGAATGCATTTTACAGGAACATACTATTCAGATTCAACAGATTTTTAATGTTTGAACGATCAAGAGAACAGGAGCAGACGCAATAATATCTGCATCCGCGGCTTGCCAGAGACGGTCGAATCATCAGATCTGGCCTCAGTGGTCACCTCCATTTTCAATCAGCTCCCTAACAAACCTAAAACCTCTGCCATTCACATTGACCGGATTCACAGATCACTGGGGCCCAAGAATCCTAATGCTGCCTTTCCTAGAGATGTAATCTGTTGGATTCACTATTATCAAGTTAAAGCTGACATTATGCTGGCCGCACGTACACAGGATGCAATTCTGTTCAATGACCACCCGATGCTGCTGTTGACAGATTTATTGAAACAGACCCTGCTGATGAGGAAAGCCCTTAAACCTGTCACTGAGGCATTACAAGCAAAGAAAATCAAATATAAATGGGGCTTCCCATTTCATCTCTCCGCCACCCACAATGGCAAATTGGCTACCTTCCGGACACTCGGTGACCTGGCCCACTTTCTGGGCACTTTTGAACTGCCTCAAATTGGTCTCCCTGAATGGCCTCTGAAATCAACGACACCTGGACTCCCTCTCTCTACTGTATGGCAGACCCAGAAGGGTCACAAGAGATCCCGTTCTAAGGCTTCCAAATCCTCAGCTGGATGAACTCTGTCCCTCCTCACCCTGTGAGGCAGGGCCTTTTTCACTCTTTGTCCTCAGGAACTGAACAGTGTGGTTGCACTGGGCCTACGGGGTAACCGGTTGGTTCCCCCCTTATACAACATCTTAGGCTTTGGACCGACCCTACGTAGCCTACTGTTCACCTATTTAGGACTTGCACGCATTGTGGGCTCTGGTTGGGTTGTTTGTTTTGTTTAAAATAAGTTCTTACCCAGTTACATGCTGGTGAAGCTTTACTCACTTTCACGTTTATTTTCTTTATTTTTATATTTACCATCCTCTTGTGGGAGGTTTAACTCGATTCCGGGGGCCGGGGGGCTGGGGGAGCCTGGGGGCTGCGCCTGCTGGTGGTGCGCTCCCTGGGGTTGCTCTGCCCTCCCTCAGAGCCTGGAGCCTGAAACAATTTAGATAGCATGGATACGCATATGCCGGAGCTGGAGTCTTGGTTGGCTTCTCCCATGCGGTTTACCCCCACTTTATGGTGTACAGAGACTTTATTGTCTCTGTTAAGAGTAATTTAAATGTTTGTGTTCTGTGTTGAAAATGTTCATTATCGCTAGAGGGCGCAGCCCTCCAACTTTGGGGAGTGTGCTCTTTTATGTTATGTACTTGCTTGTTGGTTTGCTGTGGGTCCGTCATTGTCCCTCACCCTATGGCAGCCCACGGCACCGTGCCTGTGGGTGGGGGGCGGGGGGGCCCGGGTGGACGGACACCCTCCTTAACCCTTACTATTTTCTGTCTTTTCTTCTTTCCTTCCTTTTCTTTTTTTTCTAGAGGTTTTTTTGCTTACGGAGGTGTCAGACAGGTCTCCCGGATCGGGGGATTGAGGACCCTTTCAAGTAGTCTAATTGATAGCCCTATTATATATGACCCATGGCATCCTCCTTAGCTTTAAAAGTCTCGTCCCTTAACTGTCGAGGACTCAACACTCCGGAGAAATGCCATCAGGTACTACATCACTTCCACTTAGCTCGGCCCCAAATTATTCTCCTACAAGAAACCCATTTTCGCAGGGACTCATTACCTCAGCTCCCTACTAAGAATTATGATACCTGGGTCCATAGCACAAATCCTACAGCTAAATCCCGGGGGGCATCAATAGCTATTCACAATTCTTTTCTCCATGAGATCCATGGAGATGATTTCTCCACTCACATCAGCTGTTCTGTCTCTCTGGTACAGGCGCAATCTCACGTATGTTTTGTCCACTGATCCCAGCCCATTAACTTCTTTATATGATAACCCGGCTATAGTTAACATTGCTACCTCCTCGAGATTTCACACATACAACAGAACTTCCTGGCCAACTGCTCGCACATTCATTCACTCCGGCACTGGCACCTTTGTTCCACTTGACACCCATGAATACACACCTCCCGATTGACTCACCAGACTATTCTTAGTAAAATACTGCAGATCTCTCCACCTGTTGGGACAAATTCATGAGACCCTCACAGGGTTCGAGGAAATGTGTAGTCTCCCTCAGGTGCCAAGGCACACGTTGTCATCGGTCTACAAGATGATCTTGTCCCACACCCATAATGTCCTTCTTACTTTCACGCCCATTTGGGCTAGGGATCTGGGGATGGAGATCACAAGGGCAGACTGGCAGAAGGGGTTCTTTTTCACCCACTCGTCCTCCATATCAATGTTCACTCAGGAAAAAAATGATTAAGTGTTAGCTCGTTGGTACAGGGACCCATGTACGGTCCATAGGCAGGCAAGGGAACTGGATAAGGGTCAGAAATTCAAGAACACTTGGCTTATTTGGCAGCATTACTCTGCCTCGGACAAACTTTTAAATAAATGTCTACTGGCTGAATCTCCTCCAATCGCTGGCCATCACTGGCTATGAGAACAATAGAGGAGGATCCTGCCCCTCTAACCTGTATTCTTCACCTACTCTCCGGCATATACCCCTTGAGTTCACTAGATCACTTCAGCACTAACGCTTCAAGAACCTCTTCTCTTCTCTTTTCCCCCTTGTTTTCGATCTGTCTTTTACAAAATCATCTTGTATCTGCTTCTCTATTCTCTCTCTCCTTCCCCCCTCCTGATTTCTTTTTTTGGAATGATATAATACAATATGTTATAGATGAGACTTAGTACTGCGGGCAAGCATAACTTTTGCTACTTTCCTCGAACCACCAGGTTCAGTAATCACCATACTAAATACATGTAGTTATACACTGTCTTTTCATTTTATATGTTCTGCTCGGACTTCCAGTACTGCTAACACATGTGATAACTTACGAAAGATGTATGTACTTATGTTTGCTTTGCAAATTTGATACTATATGTTCATTTCTTGAGTTGAGCGGACACCTGGAAGTTTGAGTTCGGCCCCGAACTTGACCCGAACTTGACCCCGAACCCCATTAAAGTCAATGGTGACAAGAACTTTTGGGCACTAAAATGGCTCTAAAAAAGTCCTGGAGGGCGAGAGTTCTGCAAAAGGAAGCAAAATGAGGGGAAGAGTAGGACAAGTGCCATGCAAACAAATGTGGATAGGGAAATAACTTAAAATCACATAAAAAAATAAAAAATGGAGGAGGAAGTGGATGTGGAGTAGGAGGTTAAGGAGGCGGTGACCGTGGCGGTGTAGGTGGAAGTGGCAGTGGAGGAGGAGGAGGTAGCCAAGACTGTTTTTTGTTTGTTTGTTTTTTTTTTCTAATTGGGGTAGCCCCCAAAATATTGAGACATATTAAAAAAAAAAAATCTGCAGACAAACCCAGAGATGTTCTAGCAAGGGTTCACCTTTTCCATATAAAATGTACCATGGTTTATTTTTCATGTTTCTCCTGTTACAAATTCCAATAAAGACTTATGTTCTATATAAAAAAATAAAAATAAGTTCACTTAAGGATACCAATGGCTGTGTGGGGCCGGTATAAATGTCTATTCTGCACAAGGTACAGACAAGTCTTGCGGGATCCATGCCTGGTTCATTTTAATAAACGTTAGCTTGTCCATGTTGGCTGTGGACAGGCGGCTGCACTTGTCTGTGATAACGCCCCCTGCCGTGCTAAACACACGTTCAGACAATACACTGGCTGCAGGGCAGGCCAGCACCTCCAAGGCATAAAGGGCAAGCTCAGGCCATGTGCCCAATTTGGAGACCCAGAAGTTGAATGGGGCAGCCCCATCAGTCAGTACATGTAGGCGTGTGCACACATACTCTTGCACCGTGTTGCTGAAATGCTGCCTCCTGCTAAGACGTTGTCTATCGGCTGGTGGTGCTGTTTGTTGTGGCGGGCTGCTGACAAAGCTTTTCCACATTTCGGCCATGCTAACCCTGCCTTCTGAGGTGCTGGCGGTGCCACAGCTGCATTGGCGACCTCTTCCTCCTCCTCTGCCTTCACCTTGTGCTTCCACTGAGCCCCCGGTGTCATTTGGGAACGCCCTCAGCATCGCGTCTACCAGCGTGCACTGGTAGTCGCGCATCTTCCGATCACACTCCAGTGAGGGAATTAAGGGCGACACGTTGTCCTTGTAACAGGGATCCAGCAGGGTGGCCACCCAGTAATCAGCACAAGTTAAAATGTAGGCAACTTGGCTATCGTTGCACAGGCACTGCAGCATGTAGTCGCTCATGTGTGCCAGGCTGCCCAGAGGCAAAGACAAGCTGTCCTCTGTAAGAGTTGTATCATCTGTGTCCCCCGTATCCCCCCAGCCAAACTCCAGTGATGCCCACAAGCTGTGTTAGGTGCCACCCTGCTGTGAACACGGTTCCTCCTCATCATCATCATCCTCATCCTCCTCATCCTCCAGAACTGTGCCCTGGTTTGAATTTTTTTTACCTGGCCTATGCTGGTGCAGGAACCCATCCTCCGAGCCACTTGTGAATGACTGGCCTGATAACCGTGGAAATGACCCCTCTTCCTCCTCCTTTTCCTCCTGTGCCACATCCTCTTCCATCATCGCCCGAAGTGTTTTTTCAAGGAGACATAGAAGTGGGATAGTAACGCTGAGAACAGCATCATCAGCACTGGCGATGTTGGTAGAGTACTCGAAACACCGCAATATGGTACACAGGTCTCACATGGAGGCTCATTCGTTGGCGGTGAAGTGGTGCTGTTCCGCAGAGCGACTGACCTGTGCGTGCTGCAGCAGAAACTCCACTATTGCCTGCTGCTGCTCGCACAGTCTCTCCAGCATGTGCAAGGTGGAGTTCCACCTTGTGGGCACGTTGCATAGGAGGCGGAGAGCGGGAAGGCCAAAGTTCCACTGCAGTGCAGACAGGCGAGCAGCAGCAGGGTGAGAACGCCGAAATCGCGCACAGACGGCCTGCACTTTCTGCAGCAGCTCTGAAATATATGGGTCGTTTTTAGAAATTTCTGCACCACCAAATTCAGCACATGCGCCAGGCAAGGGATGTGCGTCAAACCGGCTAGGCCCAGAGCTGCTACGAGATTTCGCCCATTATCGCACACCACCAGGTCGGGCTTGAGGCTCAGTGGCAACAACCACTCATCGATCTGTTGTTCAATGCCCATCCACAGCTCCTGCGCAGTGTGGGGTTTATCCCCCAAACATATCAGCTTTAAAACAGCCTGCTGTCGTTTCCCCCTGTATGTGCTGAAGTTGTTGGTGAAGGTGTTACGCTGAGCGGATGAGGAGGTGGTAGAGGAGGAAGAAGCGCAGTAGGAGGAGGAGGCAACAGGAGGCAAAGAGAAATACCCTGCAATCCTTGGTGGCGGAAGGACATGCGCCAAACTGCTATCCCCCTCAGACCCACCCGCCACTACATTTGTCCAGTGTGCAGTTAGCAAGATATAGCGTCCCTGCCCGTGCTTACTGTTCCACGTATCAGTGGTTATGTGGACCTTGCCACAGATGGCGTTGCCCAGTAGACACTTGATCTTGTCCCTGACTTGTTTGTGCAGGGAAGGTATGGCTCTCCAGGAAAAGTAGTGGCGGCTGGGAACCAAATACTGTGGGACAGCCACCGCCATCAGGTTTTTAAAACTGTCCGTGTCCACCAGACGGTATGACAGCATTTCAAAGGCCAGGAATTTTGAAATGCTGGCATTCAGGGCCAGGGATCGCGAGTGGGTAGGGGGGTACTTCCTCTTTCTCTCCAGTGTTTGGGAGATGGACAGCTGTAAGCTTCCATGGGACCATGGTCTGGAAATGCTTGGGGACAGTGGCGGACATGGTCACGTTGCTGTCACATTGTCTGTTTGCTGGGTAGCAGGTGACACTGGCACTGTAGAGATGGAGGAAGAGGCCAAGGCAGCAGAAGAAGAGGAAGCAGGAGGAGCCCGAGACCTTTCTTGGATTTTGAGGTGCTTATTCCACTGCAGCTCGTGCTTTGCATGTAGATGCCTGGTCATGCAGGTTGTGCTCAGGTTTAGAACATTTATGCCTCACTTCAGGCTCTGATTGCACAGCTTGCAAACCACTCATGTCTTGTCATCAGCACGATGTCTGAAGAACTGCCACGCCAGGGAACTCCTTTGAGCTGCCTTTGGTGTGCTAGGTCCCTGGGTGCAGTGGGTAGTAGCAGGCCTACTGTCTAGGGGACACTCGCTACGCTTTTGTAACCTACTTCCTCTTTTGCTGTGCTGTTGTGCGTCCACCACCCCTTCCTCCAAACTGCACACGTCACCCTCATGACCTTCATTCCATGTGGGGTCTAGGACCTCATCATCCTCCACATCATCTTCCACCCACTCTTCACCACTGCCCTCCTTGTCAGTCTGCACACTGTAGAAAGCCGCAGCAGTTGGCACCTGTGTTTCGTCATCATCAGAGACGTGCTGCGGTGGTGTTTCCATGTCCTCATCCTGAAACAGAAGTGGTTGGGCATCGGTGCACTCAATGTCTTCCACTTCTGAGGCAGGGCTATGTGGATGGCCCACGGAAAGCACACCAGCAGAGCCATCAAAAAGCATAAGAGACTGCTGCATGACTTGGGGATCAGACTGCTTGGCTGATTTACAAGGGGCTGAGGTTAAAGACAGATGGCCATGGGGTTCAGGTGCCAACTCTGAGCTTTCATAAGGGACCAGGTGGGAGACAATGTGAAGGAACTGGAGGCATTGTCAGCCACCCAATCTACTATCACCTGTACTTGTTCTGGCCTCACCATTTGTGGAGCGGCATTCGGTCCTACCATATAACGTTGAAGGTTCTGTCGGCTACTCGCACCTGAGGAAGGTGTTTCACTTGTGCGTGTAGCTGGCACAGATCAACCACGTCCTCTCCTTGCAACAGGAGCTACACCAACACCAGCAGCACCATGACCATGTCCCTTATTTGACGCTCTCCTGATTCTGGACGCAAATGTACTATTTAGCACAAATTTATATTATTTTTTAAACCGGCAATGTAGACTCACTTTTTAATTTTGTGCAAGAAATGCACAGCAAGGTGCAAATGTACTATGTAGCACTATTTTTTTTTTTTTTTTTTAAATCAGCAATGTCGATGCACTTTTTAATTTTGTGCAAGAAATGCACAGCAAGGTGCAAATGTACTATGTAGCACTATTTATTATTCTTTTTTATTTAAACCAGCAATGTTGACGCACTTTTTAATTTTGTGCAAGAAATGCACAGCAAGTTGCAAATGTACTATGTAGCACTATTTTTTTTTTTTAAACCAGCAATATCGACGCAGTTTTTAATTTTGTGCAGAAATGCACAGCAAGGTGCAAATGTACTATGTAGCACTATTTATTATTCTTTTTTTTTAAACCAGCAATGTAGACGCACTTTTTATTTTTGTGCAAGAAATGCACCGCTGCCCGCAAATGTAGTATTTAGATCAGATTAGTATTGATCACCTCTGCGTTTTTTATTTTTTGTGCTATAAACAAAGAGCGACAATTTTGAAAAAAGAATAATATTTTTTACTTTTTGCTATAATACAAATCCAAAAAAAAATTATTCATCGGGGTTGGCCGATAATGATATATATTCTTCTACATATTTTTGGTAAAAAGAAAAAAAAAATCACAATCGGAGTATATTGATTGGTTTGCACAAAAGTTATTGCGTCTACAAACTATGGGAATTTATTTATGGCGTTTTTATTATTTATTTATTTTTTTACTAGTAATGGCGGCGATCTGCGATTTTTATCGGGATTTGGATATTGGGGCAGACATGTCGGACATTTTTAACACTTTTTTGGGACCAATGATATTTATACAGTGATCAGAAATTTAAATGTCCACTGATTACAGTATAAATGTAATTGGCAGTGAAGGGGTTAACACTAAAGGGGCAGTGAAGGGGTTAACTGTGTTCCCTGTACATGTTCTAACTGTGAGGGGGCGGGCTGGCAGGGACATAACAGATCTAACTGATCCCAGTGACAGGGATCAGTAGATCTGTTATGTCCCCTCTCACAGAATGGAGAACAGCCGTGTTTACATTGGCGGTTCCCCGTTCTGCAGCTCTGACAGGCGATCGCGAGTAACGAGCAGACAACGAGTCCGCCTGACCCGCTGGCACGCCCACCCAGCATGTGGCGGCCGCGTGCGCCACCGCCTGTGAGTGCGCGCTGGGAGCGTGCAAAGGGGCAGACGTCCATGGACATCGCTCTGGCAATTGAGATTTGCGCTGAAGCCATCTTTCGGTTAATAATGGAATATAATTTTTTTAATATATTCTCTCGATAGTCAATGTTAATTTTATCCCTAGATATTTCATTTCCGTCTTTCCCTGTTCCTCCTGTTTATTTAAATTAATATTTAGGATCTCTGACTTAGAGGTGTTTGTTTTGAAATCTGTTAATTCACCATAATATTTTAATATCTTCATTAGATTGGGCTGTGTTCTTCGGACTGGAGATGTAAAACAATATGTCATCTGCATAAGCGGCAATTTTATCTCCAATCTCCACCCCTCGGATATCTGGGCTATTTCTTATTACTGCTAGCAAAGGTACAAATAACAGGGGTGACAGAGGGCACCCCTGTCGCGTTCCATTATACATCTTAAAGGGTGGTGATAGTGTCCCATTTACTATAATCCTCGCTGTTGGGTGATCATACAGTGTCTTGATCCATAGGAGCATCCTTGGGCCTATTCCCATTTTCTCCAGCGTACTTAACCACTTGACCACTGGGCACTTAAACCCCCTTAACAACCAGACCAATTTTCAGCTTTCAGCGCTCTCACACTTTGAATGACAATTACTCAGTCACGCAACACTGCACCCATATGAAATTTGCGTCCTTTTTTTCACACAAATAGAGCTTTCTTTTGGTGGTATTTAATCATCGCTGGGATTTTTATTTTTTGCGATATAATTAAAAAAGACCGAACATTTTGTAAAAAAATGATTTTTTCTCCGTTTCTGTTATAAAATTTTGCAAATTAGTAATTTTTCTTCATAAATTTTGGCCAAAATTTATACTGCTACCTATCTTTGGTAAATTTAAATACTTCTTTTTAATGATTAAACGTTTTAAAATATTGTCTTTGCCTCTTTTTTAGTAAAAAAATGTTTTACAAGCCAGAAAAAATTAATATAGCGTTTTTTATTTTTAGGGTCGCTACTAATTTATGGTGGTTTTCTTTCGAGATAAACACACTTTTTTTCCTGCGTTTAAAGTATACCCACGTCACAACGCACTGACTCATTAACAGTAAGTTTCACACTCTCGCGACTTTCGACTTTTAACCAGACCAACAATTCCCCCAAATTCACGGGTCACCAGTTCACCAATTCATGCGACCTCTTTTACCCTTATCCGGGTTCCTAC
>BLSH010125146.1:1333953-1352566 GCA_018402905.1 Glandirana rugosa
CACGTAAAGAACGTGTTTTTATTTTTCACACAGATGTAACGACCAAATTTTTTTTTATAAGATTTATGATGTAAACACCGGTCGTCACGTAAAGAACGTGTTTTTATTTCGCACACAGATGTAACGACCAAATTTTTTTTTATAAGATTTATGATGTAAACGCCGGTCGCCACGTAAAGAACGTGTTTTTATTTTTCACGCAGATGTAACGACCAAATTTTTTTTTCTTATTATTTATCACGATGTTTTTAATTTTGTGCAGAAATGCACAGCAAGGTGCAAATGTACTATGTAGCACTATTTATTATTCTTTTTTTTTAAACCAGCAATGTAGACGCACTTTTTATTTTTGTGCAAGAAATGCACCGCTGGCCGCAAATGTAGTATTTAGAATATTTTTTTTTAAACCAGCAATGTAGACACACGCTTTATTTTTGTGCAAGAAATGCACTGCTGGCCACAAATGTAGTATTTAGAATATTTTTTTTTAAACCAGCAATGTAGACACACTTTTTATTTTTGTGCAAGAAATGCACCACTGGCCGCAAATGTAGTATTTCGATCTTTTGTAAACCAGCAATGTAGACGCACTTTTTATTTTTGTGCAAGAAATGCACCGCTGGCCGCAAATGTAGTATTTAGAATTTTTTTTTCTTTTAAACCAGCAATGTAGGCGCACTTTTTATTTTTGTGCAAGAAATGCACCACTGGCCGCAAATGTAGTAGTTAGAATATTTTTTTTTAAACCAGCAATGTAGACACACTTTTTATTTTTGTGCAAGAAATGCACCGCTGGCCATAAATGTAGCATTTAGAATATTTTTTTTTTTAACCAGCAATGTAGACGCACTTTTTATTTTTGTGCAAGAAATGCACCGCTGGCTGCAAATGTAGTATTTAGAACATATATATTTTTTAAGCCAGCAATGTAGATGCACTTTTTATTTTGTGCAAGAAATGCCCCGCTTGCCGCAAATGTAATATTTAGCAAACGAAAAAAAATTGAATTTGTCTAACTGCAATGTAAAAGCAGCATTTAAATATGCCAAAATGTTGCCAAATGAACTAACAGAACACGATTAAAGTAGGGTCCCTGACACACAAGCAGTTGCAAGTGCACTGCACTTGAAAAAATCAGCAATGTCGACGCACTTTTTAATTTTGTGTAAGAAATGCACAGCAAGTTGCAAATGTACTATGTAGCACTATTTTATTTATTTTTTTAAACCAGCAATGTAGACGCACTTTTTATTGTTGTGCAAGAAATGCACCGCTGGCCGCAAATGTAGTATTTAGAATATTTTTTTTTTAAACCAGCAATGTAGACGCACTTTTTATTTTTGTGCAAGAAATGCACCACTGGCCGCAAATTTAGTATTTAGAATATTTTTTTTTTAAACCAGCAATTTAGACACACTTTTTATTTTTGTGCAAGAAATGCACTGCTGGCCGCAAATGTAGTATTTTGATTTTTTTTAAACCAGCAATGTAGACGCACTTTTTATTTTTGTGCAAGAAATGCACCGCTGGCAGCAAATGTAGTATTTAGAATATTTTTTTTTTTTTTTTTAAACCTGCAATGTAGACGCACTTTATTTTTTTGTTTCAAAAGAAGTTTATTGAGTTTCCAGGAAAGAAAGAAAAGGGTTACAATTGCAACAGTGAAGTAGACATGAAGTAAGAAACAGTGGCAATGTCCGGTATACATAAGGTCAAAACAGAAAACTTTCGGCTAGTTGAAAGATCAAACCTTTGCATCTGAGTTGGCAATTGATGCGTATGTTGTGGTTCTGTGTTGTGATATTAAAGCAGCTGTGCGTATGGGGAACACTCTGCGCAGAGTTCCGACGGGGAGAGGCCAGCACCGGGGGACGAGGAGTGGTATATGCCGTCTCATCCAATGGTGTCAGCCCGACAGGACGCGGGTGTCTGAGGTTCGAGATGGTCGGCCTGCTGAGCTGAGTAGCGCTCGGAGGAGTAGTTGGGGTTAAGGATATAGTCGAGGGTCCGGTGGGTCGGCCTTGCTGTCCTGCGGGAGTATGTGGGTAGCAGTTTTGGAAGGGTGTCTGAGATAACCGGTAGTATTTGGAGGGGTCTTGATGGAGCGGGGGGTATAGTTTGGGTTAACAGGCCAGCTGCTAGCCTCTAGGGGGATCTTGGTGTTGGTAGACGCACTTTTTATTTTTGTGCAAGAAATGCACCGCTGGCCATAAATGTAGCATTTAGAATATTTTTTTTTTTAACTAGCAATGTAGACGCACTTTTTATTTTTGTGCAAGAAATGCACCACTGGCCACAAATGTAGTATTTAGAATATTTTTTTTTTTTTTTAAACCAGCAATGTAGACGCACTTTTCATTTTTGTGCAAGAAATGCACCGCTGGCAGCAAATGTAGTATTTAGAATATTTTTTTTTAAACCAGCAATGTAGATGCACTTTTTATTTTGTGCCCCGCTTGCCACAAATGTAATATTTTGCACACGAAAAAAAATTGAATTGGGGGCGTGGTCTGGACATGGCCGGATAGAGACGTACTCTTCTTGAGCTCCTGACCGTCTCTCCTACATCTCACCATTCACTATCATTCTCTACGAGATATGTTATCATAACGAGATGTCCACCACCAAAAAGAGGAAAACAAAATACACCCCGAGGACCACCTGCCAGGCTAAACTGAGTGGAGAACTGAAGAATTACTTCGCTAAATCACAGGGCAAACCCCAGGCCTCTACCAGCAGCTCAAAGATGGCGTCGACAAAGAGCACTCAACGGAAGACACAGGAGGTGATAACCCCCACCCCATCCTTCCTGAGCCAAGACACGCTAGCAGACTCTCCACCAGACCTGCACCCGGCGACGGGAAGCCCACCATCTCCCCCGCTCGGTGTGCGGGCGGATGAGGAGCTGAAGGCGATACTGCGGGCATTACCCACGAAGGCTGACATCGAAGGCCTTATCGGCCGCGTGGAAGAAGCTCACCGGAAAGAGATCCAGGCAGTGAAAGCAGATGTGCAGTCGCTGGCGAAGAGGATCACTACCGGCGAGAGCTCCCTGTCGTCCATCGAGAATCGCCTCACGCTCCTAGAAACGGCACACGTATCCCAGGTGGAGGCCACGACGCATCTGCAGCTTCAATTAGAAGAATCCAAAGACCGGAGCCACAGGAACAACCTGCGACTCCGTGGCATACCTGAAGCAACGGGCCTGGAGAACCTATCCGCTACTGCAATGGAGATCTTCAGGCGTCTGACTGGGGACTCTTTCCCAGCTGGGATGGAGTTCGATCGGATACACCGCACGCTAGCACCCAGACCGACTGATCCCAACAGACCCAGAGATGTCATCTGCAGGCTCCACCGGTACGCTCACAAGGAGGTCATCCTCCGTAAAGCATGGGAAGCGGGGGAACAAGATTTTGATGGGGCATCTATAAAGATCCTGCCGGACATATCTAGAGCAACATTGCAGCGCAGGGCTCACCTCCGCCCGCTCTTGGAGCTGTCAAGGGACCAAGGATACACGTACCGCTGGAGATACCCGTTGGCAGTGACTTTCCGGAAGGCACAGGGCTCCTTTACTCTCCGGGTTCCCACGGATCTCCCGGGTCTCTTTGAGTTTCTGGAGGCCGACCCGATTCCTATTCCCAACTGGCTAGCACTCCTCCCCCGTCCGCAGAACAGAGCTGGGGACTTATCTGGGAGTGACTCCCTCCCCCGACCCCAGAGGTCCCGCAGGCGTCCCAGGAGACCTTCGGTTGATCAGCACAGAGAGGACTGAGCGGGAAGCAAACAGGTATGTGGATATTAATTTTAGATACCCCTTGTAAATTAGTGGGATTTTTAAGGCAATTCAAAAAACTTTTTCCTTCTTTCTAAAAAATTATACAAATTTATTGGAAAATATGGACATCATAAATAAGCATTTAAGCATTTTCATAGATTTTGAAACATTTTCACAAGCGACATAGATACAGTTGATTGTACAATGGTGTGCATTTTCAAGGGTTCGGGGTGAAAGCTGTTAGCGTGCAACAACGTGTTGCCAGCAGTCTCCTTTCTAAATAGTGTACTACTTAGTTTGCCACTATTGTCCTTCTGGATATAAATATCCAGAAAGCTAATTTTGCTTTCGTGGTAGTTCATGGTAAAAAATACATTTAATGTGTTCCTGTTCATTTCTCCCAAAAATGATTTTAAAAGATCTACTGACCCATCCCACACTATGAGAACATCGTCGATGTATCTTTGCCACACAACGACGTGCTCTGTGTATTGGGCAAGGTCTTCCCTGGAGAGCAGTTCTTTTTCCCACTCCCCCAGGTACAGGTTTGCATATGAGGGGGCACATGATGTCCCCATTGCAACACCCTGCACCTGGAGGTAGTGGGAACCCTTGAACATGAAGACATTGCGCTGCAACACAAATTCCAACATTTTTAGAATGAAGGAGTTGAACTTCCACTCATGAGTAGAATGCTGACGTAGGACTCTCTCCACGGCAGCAACCCCAAGATGGTGGGGGATGCTGCCGTACAGAGACTCCACATCAACAGCCACCAATATTGCTGTCTCCGGAATCACCAAATTCTCAAGGATCTGCAAAAGGTGGATTGTGTCCTTGGTGTATGAGGCCAGACTTAGTACATGGGGTCTTATGGTGGAGGGGGATCTGCCCGGGTTGTTGATCTCCAAGAAGGTTGAGTCCTTGTTGCTATGTGAGTATTATTCTATGCATAAATAGAGACGATTCAGGTACATATATGTAAGGTACCAGTTTATTGATTATTTATTCTCATAGATGGTGATATCTTTCCCTGAAGAAGGAAGTAATAAAGTCAATCCGAAACGCGTTGGGGTCACCCCAATTCCAAGGGACCACCAGGGCCGGGTGATATCACTCTTTGTCAAAATGCACACCATTGTACAATCAACTGTATCTATGTCGCTTGTGAAAATGTTTCAAAATCTATGAAAATGCTTAAATGCTTATTTATGATGTCCATATTTTCCAATAAATTTGTATAATTTTTTAGAAAAAAGGAAAAAGTTTTTTGAATTGCCTTAAAAATCCCACTAATTTACAAGGGGTATCTAAAAATAATTTATCATAGGGATGATGGCAATGCACATCCCAATTTGTGGTGGCACTTTCAGCTATACAGGTATGTGGATAAAACCTGTTTCTACTTTGGGAGCAATCCTTTCAGACTGGCAATATGTGGCGATAATTTGTGCATCTACTAATGTACTGAAACACTGATCTCACGGGGTGTCCCGTACACAACCCTTTGAAGGTTAGAACCTGTGCGAACGTTCCCTGGATTGACTGCGTGGCGGGTGAGGGGCGGGGAGACCAGTTTGAAGATCTCACCCTTCTGCCTACCCGACCCTGCGTGAAAGGGTTACCAATTGGTAAGGGGATACTTGCTGTTGTTCTACATATGGGACTTACCGCCCCTTGCCTTCGATGATGGGGAGGGAGAGTTCTCCTCAGGACATAGGGGGGGAGAGGACGTGGCGACCCCTCCTCTCCTCCGCTTGGATGGCCATGTCCCCTGCTAGAGGGAGGCTATAACGGGCGAATTACACTATTATGCCTCTGCAATGTCTACACCCTCTATTCTATAAAAGGCTGAACTCTGCTTGCAGATACACACCTATAGACCCAAATGATCAATGGAAACCCTTACAAGCAACGGAACTAAAAGCACATGGGGACCTTACCATGCAGAATCTTTCATTGGACTACAAATGAGATCTTATCACCTGTGAGGCATCTAAAATGCATCTCTATATATATGCTACCTTTCAGCTCTCACAGGTGGCAGACTGGAGTTTTCTGCATTGCCAATGGCTGCTTGACCGGGGGAGGGGGATACCCCAGTTTATTTTGAGGAGCCAGTATTCGCTCCTAACCAACGGGTAACGGTGCTTAAGACGCCTTTTTTGATTTCTTTAGACCCTGATTGTTTACAAATTTCCCTCAAATATGTAATGTGGAAATGTTTTCTTCCTCTTTTGTTTTTCTTTAATTATTTGACATATCGTATATTTTTGACACTACCTGAGATGTGGGAGAGGGGTCGGACTCATCTCTGTGTGAGCCAACTCCGTCCACTCACCCACATAGGAACACTAGGCGCTGCCCGGATTGGCTAGCGCAAGTGTAAACACAAGTGTTTTACTTGTTCTTTTAGGTGAGCCATATTGTCTGGGCCTAACTATCCAGCTGTCTTAGACAATATCGCTTCTTTTCGTTCCCTCTGTTACCTTCTCACAACTCTCTTCCACCTGTTTTTCTGTCTATTAGTGTCCTCTTCTGTTCTTGCCTGCTCTATCTAATTTCTACTTTCTTTTCTTTTTCCACTCCAACGGTGCGGGGTAGCGATGGACCATATCAAAGTCTTATCGCAAAATGCAAGGGGTCTCAATACCCCCGAAAAAAGACGCATCCTCCTAACAGACCTCAAACGCGCTAAAATCGATGTGGCATTTATCCAGGAAACACATTTCAGGGATGATAAACTTCCCATCCTTAGAAATAGGTGGTACCCACTAGTTTATCACTCTACTAACATAGAGGCCAAATCCAAAGGGGTGTCAATTCTTATTTCAGGTAAACTCCCATGGTCCTGCCGAGCGGTATGTGCAGACCCACTTGGCCGATATCTCTTCCTGAAAGGGAAATTGGGTGACGTCGCTGTGACTCTGGCCACAATTTACGCCCCAAATATTCAACAGGATAGCTTTCTTAAAAAGACATTACAGATACTAGCTGAATTTCAGGAAGGCCAACTCATATTGGGGGGGGATCTTAATGTCCCTCTAATTCCCTCTGCTGATACGTCAGCGGTTGTCTCATCAGTACCCCCCCCGTGTCAGGAAAAATATCGCACATTCTCTTCACAAGGCGCAATTGGTTGATGCCTGGAGACTGCAACACCCAGGAGAGAGGGACTATTCGTTCTACTCCTCTTCTCATCACCTTTACTCAAGGATAGACCTTTTCCTGATACCACACGCTCAGTTGCAGGCCGTGCAAGATACATCCATAGATCACATTACATGGTCCGATCATGTGGCGATCACGCTGACATACGCCCTTTCCGACACGACTCATTCGAGAACACAGTTTTGGCGTCTGAATGACAGCCTTCTACAAACCCCCGAAGTGCTGACTGATGTGACACAGGAACTACGACATTACTTTCGGACTAATGACTGCGAAGAGTGTGACCCCCGGTTGTTATGGGAAGCCCACAAAGCGGTGATAAGGGGCATACTCATTAAACACGGATCACGTATCAAAAGAGAACGAAATAAACAATTGGCCTCTTTGTTAGAAAACCTACACAACTTAGAAATACAACACAAACGTGCCACCTCCCCGACGCTGGATGGAGACATCCTGCTACTCCGCAAACAAATTTCAGACCTGCTACATTACAGGGCTAAAGCTGCCTTGCAGACCTGTCAGAGAGCTGGATACGAATTTGGTGACAAATGCAGGAAACTGTTGGCAAATTTGGTCAGAGAGAGCAAGGCCTCGTCATACATTCCACACATTGTAGATGCGTGTGGAAACAAGATTGTACTGCCTAAACTAAAAATAACTAAAAATACCGCAGACTTTTCGGGACTTTTATTCTAAACTATATAATTTACCAGACCAAACCTCTTCCCAGGCCGAAGTTGATGACTATATTACATCCTCCCTCCTCCCACATCTAACAGCGGAGGCCCGAGAGGAGATGGACCAACCCATTACCTTGGAGGAGTTACAAAAGGCTGTGGCTTCTTCCAAAGGAGGGAAAGCGCCGGGCCCAGACGGCTTTACCCTTATGTATTACCAGACGTTTCTACCGATCCTCGGACCGTGGTTGATTAAAATGTTCAACGTGACGAAAGCTGATACGCCTCTCCCACCAGAATCATTGAAAGCCCACATCTCAGTTATCCCTAAAAACGGCAAAGACCCTGCACAATGTGGTAGTTACCGCCCTATTTCCCTTTTAAATATTGACCCGAAATTGTTCACCAAAATAATCGCGACAAGGTTAGCACACCACTTGCAGTCACTGATACACCTAGACCAAGTGGGCTTTATACCTAACAGAGAAGCTAGGGATAACACCATTAAGGCTCTTAACCTGATTCACGTAGCCTCCATGTCTAACACGCCCTGCATCTTTCTCAGCACAGATGCTGAGAAAGCTTTTGACAGGGTAGCCTGGAGGTTTATGTTCTCGGTCCTTCGTCATATAGGGGTAGGCGAAACTATGCTTGGCTGGATAGAGGGCATGTACTCTAATCCTATGGCCCAGGTGAAAGCCAATGGTATGCTGTCTGATCCCTTCCCCATAATCAACGGGACGAGGCAAGGATGCCCGCTCTCCCCGCTCTTATTTGCCCTGTCGCTGGAACCCTTCCTCTGCAGAATTAGACAGAACCCAGATATCCAGGGCCTAACCGTAGCGGGAAACCAGCACAAGATCTCCGCCTACGCGGATGACCTTCTATTTACACTCACAAACCCGATTACCTCCCTACCCAATCTCATGCATGAATTTAACATATATGGGCGTCTCGCGAACCTTAAAATTAACTTTGATAAATCGGAGGCAATGGGGATCTCCCTCCCACACTCCCTTACACAATCATTACAGGCTAATTTTAAATTTAAATGGACCACTAAAGCCCTGAAATATTTAGGTACCTTTATGCCGGCAGATCTCTCCCGTACATTCGAATTAAACTTCCCACCATTGGCAGCTAAAACTCGCATTTTGCTAGACCAATGGCATAAAGGCCTACATTCATGGTTCGGCAGATGCAACCTCCTAAAAATGGTTATACTGCCCAAATTCTTATTTTTGTTCCAGGCCCTCCCGATAAGCATACCCCCAATATACTTTAAACAAATACAATCCTTACTCTTTCGCTTTATCTGGGCACGTAAAAAACCCCGTCTCCCTAGGACACAATTGACCTTACCGAAGCAATTTGGTGGACTCGCGGTACCGCATATCAGACTCTACTATACAGCTGCACACTTGGGCCGAATGATAGATTGGAGACTACATAGGGAACGTAAACTGTGGGCACAGTTAGAACAAACACAAACACACATCCCTCTCAAGAGCGCGATATGGTGTTACAATGTGCTACCCACGACTTTGAAATCCCACCCGCTAATAGGCACCACCCTTCGCCTGTGCTTTCACGCAATGGAGAATCCGGCAGTCACAACTCAAAACTCTCCCTTATTCCCTATTTTAGGGAATCCTCTCTTCCCCCCGGGCCTCGACTCTCGTGACTACCGACACCTAACAGAAAGGGGCCAAGACCGGGCTGTGGACTTCCTGATAGACGGCCACTAGCCCTCTATCGCACTTCTGATGGACGAGGGGGGCAGATATAAACTACCGTTCTGGCCTGCGGCACGACTACACCACTTTCTGCAATCCCTCCCAGACCCGAATAGGTTCCACCGACCTTTGACGTTATTTGAGGAATACTGCTCAGAAACGGACGGTATGACCCAAGTCCTATCTAAATCCTATGCACTACTGAACAACCCAGCGGAGCAGCCACAGTTATCATGCCTAGCGAAGTGGGAAACAGAACTAGGACAGACCTTCACAGCTACCCAAATTCAAAATATAATATGTTTTACACTAAAATCATCTATCTCCACCAAAATTCAGGAGGCAAATTATAAGATACTCACCAGATGGTATTATACCCCAGCAAAACTTCACGCATGCTTCCCCTCCACCACGGATCTTTGTTGGAGATGTAGGGAGGAGAAGGGAACTATGCTACACATATTCTGGACGTGTCCCCAATTGACATCTTTTTGGTCAACAATACACACAATAGTACAAAAGTTTACGGAATATCAAATCCCGAAAGATCCAGCTCTCTTCCTCCTACACGCCTCTAGTATCCCAGCTAAGGCATACAACAAATCTATCCTGTGCCACCTACTCAATGCAGCTAAAGCCAGTATATCCCTCTATTGGAAAAGGCACATCCCACCCCCTATAACGTGCTGGTTAAGCAAAGTAGAACAAATAAATAAAATGGAAGACTTGATTCTTACTTCTCAACACAAAAGGGAACGCTTTTCCAAAACATGGGGACTCTGGAATATGTTCCTCTTATCAGATGAAGGGAAAACATTACTTACCGGTACACCCCCTTGAACTAAATTAAAATAGAGCCTACAAACTCCTATACCCCCCGACCATAAGGGGGGGCTCCATTGCTGCCTCGCACACTTCCTCCTCTCCCCGCTCATTCCCTTCCCTCTCTACTCTATATCTTTTCTACTCCTTCTCCATCCTTTACCCTTTCTCCCTCCTTCTCTATTTTCTTCATATCTTTACTTGGTTTCGTATCCCACCCCCCACTCTACTTTTTCCACCCCCCTTTCATTTGGAAAAAAGGAATTTGGGGGGATGACACCAAATTGTTTATATTCATCATACATCCAGTAGCCGTCTGTTCAGTGATGGAAACTTGGAGCCAGTAAGGACAGATGGCCCGACGGGCGTACCAAATGTTTTGATGTTTGCTAGATGTATGCCGTTTTTTGTGCCCATGATGTATGACCTTATTGAAATATCTTTGTACTGCATTGGTGGCTCACCCTTAACGGGTGTTAATAAAGTTCATATTTGAAAAAAAAAAATTGAATTTGTCTAACTGCAATGTAAAAGCAGTATTTAACCACTTCAATACTGGGCACTTAAACCCCCTTTCTTCCCGGACCAATTTTCAGCTTTCAGCGCTGTTGCAGTTTGAATGACAATTGCGCGGTCATGCAACACTGTACCCATATGAAATTTTTATCATTTTTTTCACACAAATAGAGCTTTCTTTTGGTGGTATTTAATCACCCCTGGGTTTTTTATTTTTTGCGCTATAAATTAAAAAAACTGAAAATTTTCAAAAACAATGCATTTTTCATCGTTTCTGATATAAAATTTTGCAAATAAGTAATTTCTCTTCATAAATTTTGACCAAAAATGATACTGCTACATTTCTTTGGTAAAAATAACCCAAATCAGAATTTATTTGGTGTTGGCGGACAGACAGATGTGACAGGGACAGACAGATGTTTTGTGTATGGTGACAGATGTGACGGGGACAGACAGATGTTTTGGGGACTGTGACAGATGTGACGGGGACAGATAGATGTTTGGGGACTGTGACAGATGTTTTGTGTATGGTGACAGATGTGATGGGGGACATACAGATGTTTTGGGGACTGTTTTATGGGGACACTGATGTGTATGGGAACAGGGGTATCAGTGGTGTTTGGTGCACTGTGTGGGGGGCGATCTGTGAGAGCTCTTTGCATGAAATCATCGTCATGCAGAGAGCTGTCACATAGCTGCAGATTCCCCCCTTCCCCCCCGCACTGAGCTCTCACTGAGCTCAGTGGGGGAGAACTGTCACAGAGACGTTTGTCTCTGTTCACAATGTGACGGCTGTGATTGGACACAGCCGTCACATGATCGGGAGGGCCAATCACTGCGCCCATATCCCAATCTCTGCTCAGCTTCATCCTGTGATCATAATGATTACAGGATCCAGCTGCAGCACGCAGCGTGCAGCGTGGCTGCGCTGCGAACTCCCGTTCTGCAGGACGTTCATACACGCCCTGTCAGAGCGGGGAAGCTCCCACCCAGTCGTATATATACAGTGGCCGGTTGGGAGGTGGTTAAATATGCCAAAATGTTGCCAACTGAAATAACAGAACACGAGTAGTGACACACAAGCAGTTGCAAGTGCACTGCACTTGAAAAAATGGCTGCAAACGCCCACCTAACAAACAGAAAAATTGCTTAGGTTTTATATGAGGCACTTTGCTTAGCAAACAAAATGTACTCTAGCAAACAAAAATCTCCTCTAACACCCACCCACCAATAAATCGCTGTTTTTAACAGATTTTCTAAAGCTAATCTGTCCCTCACAGCAGCAGCATCCTCTCCCTACACTAGTATGAGATGATGTGACATGCAGCACTACGTGACTGCAGCTTATATAGAGGCTTGGTCACATGATGCACTGTCCAATCACAACCATGCCATTAGTAGGCATGGCTGTGATGGCTTCTAAGGGCAAACCAGTGAAACGCTTGTTGATTGGCTACCCTGCAGCTATTCAACAGGTGAGAAAAAGGGGCGAAATAATACCCGAACCCTGAACCGGGTTCGGGTCACAGGCACCCTAAAGTCCGGTACGAACCCGCGCTCAACTCTATTTCTTATGCATGCTTTGAAAACTTAAATAAAAAATATTTAACCATATCAGTTAGCTGGATAGCCTCATGAAGGATTTTATAGATAGTTGAGATTTGCCGAGGTCCATAGGGGCCTTTAGCGCAAAGTAACTCAAAGTCAGTGGGTCTATACAATGAGAGGGTCTTGGATATGTTAGAGAAAAAATGTTTAAATTGTAAATAGGAGTAGCGGAGTTTATCGGAAAGCTTATGTTTAGATTGTAGGTCTGGAAAAGAAAGGATTTTTATATGATTTATTAGATGGGGTAATTGAAATGTCCCTGCTTTAGTCCATGGTAACATACAATCATAAGAGAGACTATCTGGAATATCTGGGTTGAAGAGTATGTTCGCAAGGGGAGGATGTGGGGATGAGAGATAAGGTAAAAAGTATAGGGCCCAGACATATTGATTTTAGTTGGGGGGTATGTTTACCTGAAGGAGGCCAGAGCATATAACATAGGTTTACGGGCCTAGTGATGCTCATTTCTATCTCAGCCCACCTGGTGCGTAAGTGTGCAGCGCAGTAATATTTGATTAGATCTGGGGCTCCCAGACCTCCCCTGTTTTTAAGGGCCGTAACTACTGAGCCTGCAATACGATGGGAAGCATTATTCCATATGAAACATAAACATTTCCTCTGGAGTAGTTTCAGCTTTGTCAGTGGAATGGAAACAGGAAGAGTTTCAAATAGATACAACAATTTTGGCAGGATTGACATTTTAAGGATATTGACTCTTCCAAGGAGGGAGAGCGGAAGAGAGGACCATTGTTTCATTAAACGATCAAGCTCGGCAAATAGAGGTGGGAAATTTGCCTGATAGATCGCAGAGTAGGAAGGGTTAAGACGTATACCTAAGTATTTAAGTGAGTGGGTGCACCAATGGTATTTAAATGTTGTCTGTAGGGAGGTCATTTGTGTCGATGGTATATTAATGGGTAAGGCTTTGGTTTTGGAAGAGTTAATCTTAAATCCCAAGATTGAGCTGAAATACATCAAAAGTCTATGCAAAGAGGGGAGGGATGTATGGGGATGAGTAAGGGTTAGTAAAATATCATTCGCGAATAAGGATAGTTTATATTCCCGTTGCCGCAGCCGCACTCCCCGAATGTCCGCCTGGCCCCTTATGGCTACGACCTAGGGCTCCAGGCTGAGAATGAAAAGAAGAGGTGACAAGGGGCAACCCTGTCTGGTGCCATTACCCAGGCAGAAGGACTGCGACAAGTGAGAGAACAGCTGTACTTAAGAGGTGGGTTTTGAATATAGGGTTCGCAGTGCCCCAATGAAGGAGCCGAGAAACCATATTGATGCAATATCGCGAACATATAGGGCCAACTCAGGCAATCAAGAGCCTTCTGGGCATCTAGACTCAGAACAATGGCAGGGTGTTTAGTCTTGGTCAAGAGGTCAATAAGTTCTATGGTCCTTCTTGTATTGTCGCCTGCGTGCCTGGCTGAGACGAATCCCACTTGATCTTTACATATCTAAGTTGGCAATATTAACGACAGTCTATTTGCCAATATTTTTGTGAATATTTTATAGTCCGAATTCAGAAGAGCAATCGGTCGATAGTTGTCAGGGGAAGCAGGATCTTTACCTGGCTTCGGTATTACCGTTATAAATGCCAAAAAGAATTGACTATGTGGAAGTGTACTGTTTTGCAAAGAAGTACATAGCTGTAACATGTGAGGGGCTAAAACTGGGAGGAATGTTTTATAATAGGAATATGGGAGGTGGTCTGGGCCTGGAGCTTTATGTGATGGTAAATGGCCTATAACCTCCGTTAATTCCTCAGGCGTAATGGGCGCATTGATCTGCGCATTTTGTTCCGGGGTAATTCTGGGCAACTGTAAGCTGTTTATAAAGGTTTCAAACTTCTCTTGTGTAAACTTAGAATTCGGATCAATGTTGAGGCAGTTGTATAGGTTTTCATAATACCTGCCGACATAGTGCGGGGGCAATGGGTGGGGGTACCATCCGATTGTATAAGGTAGTCGGGTATTGACATGAACGATCTTGGTTTTAACCTATTGACCAACATCCTGTGTGGTTTGTTAGCATACTCATAAAACCTCTGTCTAGAAGTGCGCATGCGCGAGGCCGAGCGGACGGACATGCCGCTTTAGAGCTCCGCTCAGCCCGGAGGCTCCGAGGACCCTCAACGCTAAACCAGGCACTGAGCGACGACGGTAACAGCATCCCGCTGCCCCTTAAAGCCCCAGGAGCTTCACGATATGACCGCAATGGTCGCCACTGGGTCCAAAGCGAAGATCCGCACCAAGACAATACGTGAGGCCCTGGCTCGGGCCTCCAGCAAGATGGCGCCGCCTACTACACCCAAGGCCTCCACGCAACGCTCTCCCAGGCTCTCTCGTCTCCGCCACCCGGATGAAGGTGAGTCAGACACAGACTCCCTGGCAACTCCTCTAGCAGGAGACTCACAAGCAGACATTCTCAAGCAATTTGAAAAAATGCTGCACCGTGCTCTGCAGCACACGTCTGACCGAATCACTGAGCAACTGACCAGAGAAATCAGGGAGCTAGGTCAGCGCACTTCTGACCTAGAGCAGAGAGTTGACGATCTTGAGCAACAACTAGCCACCCAGTCCAACGACATGGAGGCACTCAGAGAAGAGAACCTCACGTTGCAATTACAATTAGAAGACTTTGAAAATCGCTCCCGGCGATCAAATCTGCGGATTAGGGGCATCCCCGAAACCGTAGATGACTTACAATCCACAGTCACCGCGCTTTTCCAGGAGCTGGCTCCCTCCATCCCCATAGAGCGCCTGGAACTGGATCGTGTCCATAGGACACTCGCCCCCCGTAAACAAAACGGCCCGCCACGGGACATCGTGGTCAAGCTGCATTATTACCGCACAAAGGAACAGCTACAGCAAGCAGCCAGACATAAAGAAACGCTTACTTTCCAAAACCACCACTACCAACTGTTTGCTAACCTCTCCCAGTCCACGATTGCCAGACGCCGTACCTTTAAACCACACTTGCAAATACTACAGCAGCGCCAGATAACGTATTCTTGGTCTTTCCCTTTTGCTCTGCGATTCACCTACCATAGCAGGAAATATACCTGTAAGACCGTGGAAGAGCTACAAGATTGTCTTCACAAATTACACCTGGATTCTGATGCCCCCACTTCATTCCAGACCCGCAGACGCTCTCCCTCCTGCTCTCCAGCGAAGACAACGCACTCAACCCCCTCCTCCTCAAAAAGGATCAGAACGGCTCCGGCCTCTCGTGACATGGAAGACTCCATGGACTGACCGTTCTCTAAATAGCATTATACAATCCTAATCACCTTGAACTACCTCCTGATTTACCTGACCTACCTATCATCATACCTGAGACACAGGCCTAGGATTCTTCACCTCAAGATGCCTCAAGAATACCACAATTGCAATTCCGACTCTCATTTAGCAACCCTTGATGTACAAGGGCTGCCCATTGCTATAACAGCAACTATTCACTCAAGCCCTATAGACTCAACAAACTTTAATTATCTGAGGCTTGGTCTCTTCACATGCTCTACATCTCGGTCTTTTGAGGCAATTTGCCTCGTAATTAAGCCCTAAGCGACTCACCACAAATTCCCTGATCCCCAAACCAGACGACCACCAGACGAGATCATGTGTACAGATCAAAAGTACAAATGCGACAACTCAGGTTGTTCAACGATCACCGAATTTGCCTGTTTGCCGGGACCCACCTCTACTCTGTTTCTCTCATCTCGGCTTTTGTTCATGGTTTTTTGATAAACTAAGTTAAGTTAAGTTAACTTTCTATGCCATACAAGCCTGTTTTTGAATGTTTAACCTCAGCCTTATCCGGACCTCCGGGCTGCATGTCACTGCAGCACCCCTACTTGCCCAGCGACTCCCAGTGTTTGGGACTCCATGGGCAACATGTCCCCCCTCCGACGGATCCCACAAGATCCCTCGAGGGGCACCATACAGTGTTTTTATTTTTCTTTCTGTTATTCTAACCTTTTATTGTTTCTCTATATTTCAGCTTCTTCTTTAACACCTCACCAACCACTCTCTGTCGGATGGAGAACGCAAGACGCAGTAAGTAACACTCCCAGATCAGCTAACCCTCCACCCATATCAAATGGCTAATCTTAACTTCCTCTCCCACAACGCTCAAGGTCTAAATTCCCCAAACAAACGGCGTAAAGCCTTTTGTACATATGCCTCCCTCAAAGCACACATTGTGTGCATACAGGAAACCCACTTTTCTGTTCAGCAATCACCTAAATTCCTGAGCCCTACCTACCCTCAATTCTTCACCGCCTCAGCTAGCTCTAAAAAAAGAGGTGTCCTTATAGCCTTTCACAAATCTACCCCCTTCACGTTAAAGCGAGCAATTCAGGACCCCGAGGGTAGATACTTGATTCTGACGGGCCACCTTATTGACACCCCAATCACGGTTGCCTCCTACTATGCCCCTAATCAATCTCCTACCCCATT
Organism: Glandirana rugosa; assembly: GCA_018402905.1. Taxonomy (NCBI): domain Eukaryota; kingdom Metazoa; phylum Chordata; class Amphibia; order Anura; family Ranidae; genus Glandirana; species Glandirana rugosa. The sequence goes on from BLSH010125146.1 coordinate 1,350,734, forward strand.
CCTCTCTCATTTCTTCAAGACCCTGGACACACATAAAATGGGTACCACCATCGTTGGAGGTGACTCCAACCAGGTTCTCCTGCCATTCCTTGATAAATCCCCTTACACCCCCCAAACAACACCCCGTAAGCTCACTTTTCAACAACTCCTTGCCAAGCACTCCCTGGTGGATACTTGGAGAGAAATAAACCCCCTTAAAAAACAATTCACCCATTACTCACATCCCCACAACTCATTCTCACGCATAGACCATATCTTTACTACAGTAGGCACTCTTCCTCAAATCTCCTCGTCACTAATAGTCCCGATACCATGGTCTGACCATAATACCACTCTGACTACTCTCTCAATGTTTCTTCCTTCGCAACATAGGAGACAGTGGTCACTTAATGACACCCTTCTCTCACACCCATCCCATGCCCTAGAGATAGAAACCTCTCTCAAAGAATACTTTGCTTTGAACACCACTTCGGAATCATCCCCCCTTCTAGTCTGGGAAGCCCACAAACCAGTCCTCCGCAGAACCCTTATAAGTTTGGCCGCACGCAGGAAAAGAGAGCACCAGAACAAATTCTCTATCTTGGAGCAAGAATTCACTCTTGCCCATGAAGCTTTTCAAGCCTCACCTACTTCCACCAATAAGTCCAGGTTAGACAAAGCTAAACTTGAGCTTGATCTCTTCATGACTGAAGCGGCGGAGAAGGCCCTACGACGCTCGCATCACCGTTTTTATACAAAAGCCAACAAGCCAGATACCTTCCTTGCCCTTTCTCTCAGGAACCTGGAGAAACCCTACAAACCCATTCGGCTAAAAAGAGGCCCCGGCTCCTTCACTAGCAACCCAGTCAAAATCCTGGACATTTTTCGCACACATCTAGCAGACCTCTACTCGTCCTCATCCTCTGCGGAAACACCCTCCAAAACCCTTGACTTTCTAAACTCTATCAATCTCGCGGCCCTTTCCCCCCAACACCGAACCCTTCTTGAACAACACATCACTGAAGATGAGATTCGCACTGCTATCCAATCTTTGAAGAAAAATAAGCGCCCAGGCCCAGACGGCTTTACGGCCGCCTACTATAAACAATACATAAATATCTTAACCCCTCCTCTCGCCAAAGCCCTCAACTCCATTCTCCAAGACTCAGCGTTTCGACCAGACTCACTGAGGGCTTCCATCTCAATGATCCCCAAACCCCAAACAGACGCTACCTCTTGGTCTAACTTTCGTCCAATATCTATACTAAATAACGACATCAAACTCCTAGCCAAAATTCTTGCAGCCCGACTCAATAGTTTCATTGGCTCCCTGATTCATAGGGACCAAGTGGGCTTCATGCCCTCCAGACAAGCAGCAGACAATGTGCGTAGAACGGTCCTCCTGACCCATTTAGCCCGAACACGCAAGATACCCATGTGCCTACTTTCTTTAGATATAAAGAAAGCATTCGACAGCCTTTCCTGGTCCTACCTCCGGGCTGTTCTGAAACACGAACACTGGACGTTAAAGGTTTGGAAACTATGAGAGTAAAAGGGCTTAGTCAACCCGATCACCAAGCTACCGGTACCGTTTATCCTCACCACTCTCCCCCGTAGGGACTGCGCATGGAGAAACATACCCCTTCCCCAGACTCCTCACTGGTCGTATCCGTTGCACACGCCTGCCAAATCTCATATCCCTTTTCTGGGTAACATCCTTCACACCCGGTTTCGGGGTAAAAAGGTCTTGTCGGGCCTCCATCCTGGTCCTTTCCGACAGCTTACGAAAGAAATATAGATTTCTTTCATCCGTGTACCCATAGAACGCACAAGCCCGATTTACCCAGTCCTCCT
>BLSH010125146.1:1352576-1371291 GCA_018402905.1 Glandirana rugosa
CCAAGACTCAGCGTTTCGACCAGACTCACTGAGGGCTTCCATCTCAATGATCCCCAAACCCCAAACAGATGATACCTCTTGGTCTAACTTTCGTCCAATATCTATACTAAATAACGATATCAAACTCCTAGCCAAAATTCTTGCAGCCCGACTCAATAGTTTCATTGGCTCCCTGATTCATAGGGACCAAGTGGGCTTCATGCCCTCCAGACAAGCAGCAGACCATGTGCGTAGAACTGTCCTCCTGACCCATTTAGCCCGAACACGCAAGATACCCATGTGCCTACTTTCTTTAGATATAAAGAAAGCATTCGACAGCCTTTCCTGGTCCTACCTCCGGGCTGTTCTGGAAAAATGGGGCTTTGGCCCACACTTCCTACAATGGGTCTTTTCCCTATACTCTAAACCGTCCGCACACGTTGCCTATGCTGGTCACTCCTCAGACCCCTTCCCCATACAAAGAGGTACGCGTCAGGGATGCCCCCTCTCACCACTCCTATTTGCCATGGCCATCGAACCACTAGCCCAACTGATTCGGGAAAATGAGAGTATCAAAGGTTTGGAAATTGCAGGTCACAAGCACAAACTTTGTCTCTTTGCAGACGACATATTATTATTCCTTACATCCCCGCAAGTTACTGTTCCTAACCTTATGGCTAACCTCTCACTATTTGCCTCTATCTCTGGGCTAGTGATCAATCCATCTAAATCTAAGTTTCTTAACATATCCCTGCCATATACCCTGCAATCCCACCTGCAAAAGACCCTCCCTTTTAAATGGGCCACAAACTCTCTACCCTACCTGGGCATTAAACTGACCCCCGATCCCACAAGCCTCTACTCAGCCAACTACCCTCCCATGCTTCAATACCTCACCAAACTGCTCTCCTCCTGGACCGCCCTCCCACTCTCTTGGCTAGGCAAAATCGCAGCCACAAAAATGGTCATCCTCCCGAAACTTTTATATCTCTTTCGGGTGTTGCCCACCCCCGTCCCTCCACACTTCCTGCGCATTGTCCAACGCAGAACCCTCAAATTTGTATGGGGCCCAACCAGACCCAGGGTTTCTAAAAAGGTACTTCATCTTCCGAAACTGCTAGGGGGCCTAGGGCTCCCATTATACCACAAATACTATCAGGCAGCCCAGTTAGCTATTCTGACTAAATACCATGCCACTAAAGAAACGCCGTTATGGGTTTCTCTCGAATCCACTGACTGCGACCCTCTCTCAGTAGCCAACCTCCTATGGCTACGTCCCATAGATCGCAAACCAATACGCAACCCCATCACCAAACAATCCCTTCTCATAAGGGACAGGCTTAAATTCAAATACAAATTACAATCCCCCCACAACCCACTCCTATCCTACTTGCGTAACCCCTCATTCTATCCCGCCTGGACCTCCCCTTCCTCCTTCTCTAAATGGCAAGCTGCGGGCCTGATCCGAGCTTACTCTTTCACTACCCCAGATGAATATATCTCCTTCCCTACCTTATCCAATACTCACGGCCTTCCTTCCTCAGAGCTGTTCCGCTATCTACAACTAAAGCACTTCTTTTCCCCCTGCCTTCGTTCTTCAACAGACATTCCGCACAAAACATTTTTTGAGCAAGCTTGTGATCGAGACCCCCACATGCGAGGACTGATCTCCTTACTGTATCGACAACTCTTAGACATCCCCCCTCACCCTACCCTCCCATATGTGCAAAAATGGGAAACTGACCTCCACATCCAACTGACCGAAGAGGAATGGCAGGAGATTTGGTTGTCCACCAAAACAGCCTCACAAAACGTTATAGCCTCCGAGGCCAATTACAAAGTTTTATTCCGCTGGTACCTCGTACCCGCGCGCGTTGCAAAATACTCCACTAACCACCCTCAAAATTGTTTCAGGGGCTGCGCTGATAGAGGCACCCATTTACACATTTGGTGGGACTGCCCACGTGTCCAAGAGTTTTGGAAAGATGTTTTTAAAATGATTTCCACCCTCATAGACAGTCCCTTAGATCCCAGCCCTACCACAGCCCTATTGAATGCCAAGCCTCCAGATATCACCAGAAACCAATTCAAGCTCCTGCTGCAAGTAACCACAGCAGCTAAACAGACAATAGCAAAGGCATGGAAATCTCCCTCCCTCCCTCTCGCCGAAACCAAACATAGGATCACGAATGCTATGATCCACGCCAAAATTGAAGCAACCGTCTTAAACTCCATGCCCAAATTTGAGAAACTATGGCACCCATGGATTAAACACTTCCTACCCCAGGACCTTGATGTCAACCTTTTTCTCCCATAATAACCCTCCATCCTTAATCTTTAACTTTTCATTAAGGCAAAAAGCAGCGTTCTCCATCCGACCACCCAACCCCTCTCCTCTCCTGGGGTCCCCTTTTTTATCTTTTTCTTCACCTATCCTCTCCCTTTCTCTTCTCTCTACCCACTCTATCCTCTCTTACCTATTCAAAACTATGCAGCATACTTTAAACCTTTGAGATCTCCCTATTATAATGAGACACAATGCCGGCTCATGTCCACACCGAAGCAAATAATTTACTTGATAACTATACCTGTTGCTGATTGTAACCCTCCCCCCTAATGTTACTCTGTCTCTAAGGACACTCTAGATCTGTCAACATGTATTTTACTACTAATGCTGCATTATGATGCCTTTGGACCTTCCGGTCCCAATTGTTGTATCTTTATTATTCTTCTGTTTCTTAATAAAAAGATTGAACAAGAAAACCTCTGTCTAGACCATAGTAGCGATTTGTACGTGTTACTCATGTCCAGAGATTTGATACAGTTGCGCACTGCTACCACAGTTCTCAGTGGGAGCTTGTAGTAGTTTCTTTTCAGCAGCACGCAACTTGACCAAAAGCTCTGCTCTTAATTTGGTGGAGTCTCGCTTCAGATGGGAGCCTGTAGAAATACATTCCCTCCTAAAAAAATGCTTTATGAGCTTCCCATAAAGTGGAGACCCCCGCAACTGAGCCTTCATTCGTTTGAAAAAATTCTGAAAGTTTTCCTTGTAGGTCTTTTTTAATGTCGGATGCTCGCAAAAATGTCTCATTCAGGTGCCAGTGACACGTTCTTGGTGTTGAGACAGACATGGCCAGTTCAAGGACAATGGGGGCATGGTCAGACCATGTAATGGGATTTATCTCTGTGGAAACTACACTCGGGAGCACTGGGGCTGTGACAAAAAATGATCAAGTCTGCAGTATAGTTTATGTGGGGGGGAATAAAATGTATATTGTTTGAGGGTAGGGTGTCGCACCCTCCATGTGTCATAGAGGTTATAGGATCTAACCAATTTGCGTAAAGATGTGGACATTTTCTGAGCATGCAATGGTGGGATGGACTGGAAAAGTGCGCATCTATCTACTATAATTGTAAAGGGTTGGGAATAGGATCGCATTTTTTCAAAAACCTTTGTAAGGAATCCAATTTGACCTACATTTGGAGCATATACATTTGCTAAGGTAAAAGTTATGCGTAAGTGAACACAGTTCAGGAGAATGAAGCGACCATGAGGGTCCAAAAATGAGGATGCTATGTGAATGTTACAAGAGCGTTTGATTAAGATTGCAACTCCAGCTTTCCCTGAGGAATTGGAGGCTACAAAAGTTATGGGGATATGCTTGGAGGTGAATTTAAAAGAACTACCAGATTTGAAGTGAGTCTCCTGAACCATGATCACGTCAGCCCCTGAGGATCTGAATTCCTTTAGAGCCAACCAGCGTTTTTGTAAGGAATCCAGACCCTTTACATTACAAGAATAGATTTTTAAAACCATAATGTTACAGGATTAAACATTGCAATCGATACCTTGGTAACAAAAAATATAAGAGACCTTGGTGCACAGATCTTGAACACAATGGGAGAATACCTGGCGGGGGTCAGTTCAGTACTGTGTTGCATGTTGGCTCCATAGCTCACATAGAAAGCAGTTGGAGGAGAGTCTGTTAATGAAAAAAGGAAAAAAAAAAGAACATAGTAGAACACAAAACATTTTTCGAGAGGCCTGAGGTAAAAAAAATCCTCAGGAATCCAGGGCAGCCCCCTCTGGATATGGAGGGTGCGTGGCCTGACGTTTGGTCAGATCCAAAATCAGCATCCACAAAGTGGAGAGGATAGTCCCGTCTCTTCTGAGACATAAAAAACTGTTCATACCTAACATTTGAAAAAAGAAAAATGATCCTTAGATTGGACAATGAAACATGGAGAACTATGAGTACTCAGAATTTGGGCCCACATCACAGACAAACTTAGACTCAGTCATCGGTGGGATATAACAAGATCTTTTCAGGGAGGGTTCAAGTCTCAAGTAGGAGATCTAGAGGGGGGGCAGACCGCTGGGGAGTAGAAGAAGGCTATCGTGTTCTCTGATGCACCGGTGTCCAGAACTTGGCAGGTGTCAAAAGGGATCTCGTGATCATAGGAGGAAGCTGGAGCTCTTCTTCTGGTATAGGCGAGAGACCTAGTTTGCACATGAAAGATTAATTTTCTGGAAGATCCCTTATGGAATACTAAACGCCATCTTTAGAGGCTCGTAGACGGAAGGGAAAGCCCCAACGGTATGCCACATGGTATTTTTGTTGATGCATAGTGATCAGGCGTAAGTTGCATCTTTTAGCCAGAGTGATGGGTGAAAGGTCACTGAAGATTTGGATTTTGTTCCCTTTGTAGTCTATGCGTGATTTATTGTGTGTAGCCACAGTCAGAGCCTCTTTGCTTTCGTAGAAGTGGAAGCGTATTATTATGTCCCTCGGGTTGTCATTAGGAGTTGGTTTAGGTGCCAGTGACCTGTGGCCTCTGTCTAATCGCCAGTCTATGTTCAGGATATGGGGGGCCAAGGTGACGAATAGACCCAAAAGGAATGGGCAGATCTCTTTGGCCCTGACAGTCTCAGGAACTCCGTGGATCCTCAGATTTTGTCGGCGTTCTCTATTTTCCAGGTCTTCTTGTTGGAGGTGAAGCTGAGAAACTGTGTGTTTGAAGGCAGCATTGTCTACTTCTAAAACATGCACATATTGCACCAGTTCATCAAATTTATTTTCCAGGGTGTCAGTACGCTCCCCTAGTTTGTCAATCTCCCCTCTGATTTCCTGGGAAAATTTCCTGACTTCTTTAGCAAGGTTATGTGTCAAGTCTTGCAATAGGGTCTGAAGTTTTAAGTCCAGAACCTCTACTGTAACCATTGCAGCGGATACAGGAGGTGAAGGGGTTTGGGTTAGTTGTGACATACCTTCTGCTCTTGCGACGAGGTCAGCGGGGTCTGGCGGTTCAGCCGTGTTACTCAAGGCTGGGGACTGCGGCCTAAGCAGGAAACGTTCCATGGGATGTAAAGTCTGGGGCTGTGATGGAGGATTGAACCCTCTATAGAAATGTTTCTGGAGTCCTATCTTGCCCATATGATGTGCAGACTGCTAGGATCGTGAATGTTGAGGCCTCTGTTGCTGAAGATACTTATGTTGTGGAGCAGGGGCCGGAGAGGAAGAGACGGGGACCGGGGTCACATATACACATGTCAGCCAGCTTATAGGTTTTCCACAAGTCTGTCTTTAAGCACTTGCCCTATAGGATGGTTGTAGTGCTGCAAAAACGGCTGTGGGCAGTGGCAGGGAGGCCACCGGGAGTGATGAAGGTGTGCCAATATGGCCACTGAATTGAAGCTTTTTCATTCACTCCGGGGCCCCTTAATAGGAGCAGGATTAGCGAGTCTTAGGGGGGTTGTCCAGGCACAAGCTAGTGCGTTTGCGGTGGACACCTCTGAGAGAAAGCACCCAGGCCTTGGATGCAGGTGGAGGGTGTAACAAGATGGCGGCCGTTATAGGCCTCCAGAGGCCACAATGAAGCCTCGGCTTGCACAGCAACCAAAGCTCCTGCCCGCCTCGGCGGCTGGACAGTGGGGCTATAGGGCACCCTGGAGGGGGATCCAGGCTGCAGGAATGCCTATCCTTGACGTCTCTAGGCCGGATGTCAGGCCGGCTGGGTATGATGGTAGGAAAGGAGCCTGGGGACCTGGCTTTGCAGCCTAGATTATGTCGGCCGAGAATACTCTTTCCAGCGGCACCCCTGACGCTCGATAATGAGGCTGAGCTGCAGCAGGGAGTATGGGGTTTAGGGTAGGGGTGATTTTGATCCTCACCCGTCCATATAGTGGTAGGATTCTCCCGGATTGCACTCTCCAGTTTTAATAAAACAACCCCTGTGTCTGTAGCTGCACCATACTTGGCACTCTCTAGTTTTAATAAATAAACCCCTGTGTCTGTATGAAGAAAGCATATATTAACCTTTCCTTTCACCTGCACTGCTGTAGACTCCCAAAATCCAAAGATGTCCTCCACTGAAAAAATATGTGGAAACTTACACTTCAAAGAGTGTTTATAACCTGGCCCCTGCAGAACTCACTGGTTCCTCCCACTGAGGTCCATTTCACTACTGTATCCTGTAACTTCTTGAAAGTCTTGGGAGGAACCGCTGGGCATAGCAGGGGCCAGAAGATCAATGCTCCTGAAGTGCTGGATATCACAGTAGACTTCAGCGGAGGATTTCTCAGAATAGCTCAGGCAACAGGAGGGGTAAGTTTATGTTTTCTTCTTTACGGGTACACAATTTATAGGCATTTACTTTCAAGGCAGGATCACTTTAAATGGTATATATAATAATTGCAAACACATTTAGATATCATATTATGTTGATGAGTATGTAAATAATCCTACAATGTGTGAAACTTTGTAACAATATATCTTGTAATTATTGAAGTATATGGGGACAGCAATATTTGCTAATTTTAAAGACTATGCTTCCTGCTTTACAATGTTACACACCGGATGTGCTTCACTGCTTCTTTGTAATGTTATATGTCTTTTATCTACAATGTTCACAAAATTCCATTGAAAAACATATAACCTCAATGATACAGAATGTAAATATCCATGTTAAGTTACTTATTCAATGCCCTTTATTGAATAATCTGCTATTTGTTTAACTGTACTGTTCATATTTTTTATAATGGATAAAGATTCTAATATACTGTATATACTCTTGCAGAGTTACTGAAGTCACTGAAAGATCCACTTTAAAGAGGCCAGCAAAGCCAGTAATGTCTCGGAGATACTTGGAACTGCAAATAATTATTTTGTTCAGATTTTAAAGTTCAATGAGCAATTGAACTGCAAAGATGGTATATGTTCCACTGTCAATTCCTAGATGATGTTCACCCCTTTTATGTACTGTACATGAGGTGATACTTTAGGTCCCTTTCACACGGGCTTATCCATTTTTGGATTCCGTTTTGCTCAGTGAGGAGCACTTTACTGAGTGGAGATGGACCTGTCAGAGCCCCGCTCTGCTCTATAAAGATCGGCCTGTCCATTTTCATCCGATCCGCTCCGATCCGATTCTCCAGATGGATGGAAAATAGGGTTTCCATCCATCTGGATTTCACAGACAGGATCGGATCGGAGAGCGGCGGATGTCAGAAGACATATCTCCACTGACATCCGCTGCTCCATAGGGCTGCATGGAGCCTCGGTTCAGGTCCGCCTGAAAAACGGACAGGCAGACCTGAACGGAATGCCTGTGGGAAAGAGACCTTACCTTTTCACAATCCTGCATAATGTTTGTAAATTCAGTGTTCTTTAACTTACATTTAAAGTTGATGTAAGTCCTGGCTAATTGCCATTTTACTTTATAAAATACTTCATAAAATGTTGTTTACCTTTTTTATATTCTTTATTGCATTTCAGTGCTGCTTGTTTCCTGCTTCTTCTTTACATCCACTTCCTGTCAACATGCATGGCAGCAAATGATGCATGGGATGTATCTTTATAGTGTCAGTAGTCTGTCAGTATGTCTGAATAATGCGTGTTGAAATACTTGTAGCCTCTGTCAGAAGCTCCTGTGCCAGGATGATAATGCAGATGCAGAATTGGGAGAGAGGAATATAGCATTATCACCTTATAAGAGGAAGTGTCTGAACAAGGACCCCCTTAAGCAGGATCACCAAGCATTGTTGCAAATATTGAAAATGTATTTTAAAATAAAATGGACATACTTTATTAAAGCTTATATGAGACTTTAGTGATTAGGATTACATTTATGATAAAATATATTTGTGTAACTGCTTTTTTACACCGTAATGGTTGTTTTAAAGCTCTGATAAAATTACAGCATTGTGCAGGAACTCCAAATGCAAATAACTTGGAACTAACCTTTATAAAGTGAGCGAACACATGTGCGGTCTACCCCCAGACTAATCAATCCCAAAAGAGTTCAAAGAAAAACAGTTTTATTATGGCAGTATAAAGCACTTTTTAGAAGATATATTGTTTCCTGAAAATAATATTGTGGTGTGCTGCACTTGATACCAAAGCACATTGATATATTGTCGCAGATGAAATTCTTTTCACATAGCAGTATGTCCACAAGTCATAAAATTAGCTTTTTAAAGCCCGGCCATCTGCTTGGCCAGCATTAATGTTGGCTATTGGACGACTCTTCTCTCTATTTCTATTCACAATGTTACTCACGCTGAAAACGTGCTTCGCATTCATCTTCCTATACTCTATTCATTTCTGCTGCCAGTCACTGAGTGTAAATGAGGCGTGACACCTCAGAGGGACATACCCTGCATAAACAATTTTTAAAGATTAAAAATAAACATGATGGTCCTTCCTAAAATGCAGAGATCTAATTGTACTATTGTGTGTGTAATTAACTTTTCCATTGACAAAGGTAACCTTAATTAAACAAGCGGCAAGGATGTATTCTGCATGGGTGATATGATAAATGAAATGACATCGCAGTCTCAACAAATCAAACTGTCTGAAGTACTCTACTGAACCGATTATGATATGTAATATTGAGCCTTTCAGAAAGTGGTGACCCACCATATGTTGTCAATTTCCTCATTGCTTGGCTTTATCTAGCACGCCCCACAACAATGCCTCTACCAGCTGCTGGTGAACCACTGGGCTAACCTTGCCAAAAGGTATTAATTTACAAATCCAGCAACCTCTATGTATCTCTCTTACTTCTCAAGTGCCATGTGTAATCATGACAGCTCTGTCATTGTATTCAGTGAAAGAAGATTAATACAAAATATTAAAACGATAGTTAAAAGCTTGCTGCAAATAGGGGAATGTACTTACTGAAGGCAAATTAAATTAATGTCCTATGAAATAAGTCATTATAAACCCTGAATCATCTTGCTTTGTCTATACAAGAACATATGCTTTAATAATGAGTGCTAAGGATACAGTGCAGCGTGGCTACAGACTGTCAATTTCATGTTTCCTGATTTACTATAGAAAAATGGTCCATATAAACTTCTAATTGAAGAGATGGTTTAAAGGGGAAATAGACACACAATGTTAGTCTTTACTCCCTATGAAATTGGACCAATTTCTCCTATAACTAGTCAGTTAGAGGTACCTACTTTAGATTTTTAATTTTCTGGATTATTAGTAACAGTATTGATATTGGGAAAAGCTATTTAATTTTAGTTTTTTAAAGTATATAGATAAGAACTACAAAAAAAGTATTCTAGTTTTCAAAGCCTGTGGTTGAAATATTTTTTAGCTATGTAAGCAAGTTGTATTACTAACTGTTTATTTTATGATACATTTACCATGATCCATATATAGAGATTTAAGGGAACAACCTCTAAACATTTCCTAAGCCAAATACTATTTTTTTGGATTTTACTAACCCATATTGTTGCTATAATAATTATGTTGTTTTTTTAGATAAATTTGCTAATATTATGTTGCCCTAGGCTGCGAGATATAGTGGGTAGAACTGCCTAATAGTTTGTTTCTATGTTCCAGTACTGTTGATATAGTATGTGTAATTTCTCTCCAACATAGGAGTTGTTGAAGGGCAGTTTTAGCTTTACTTGGATATAGCTGACATATTTGGGTAATGACATTGATCAAATAAGGTCATGGCAATATTTGGTCAATGACATTACTGGGTATATCCTGTCCTTTTATGACAGTTTGGGAAGCTATCATTCATGGTAAATAAACAACGACATCAAACATGACAGCAGTTTTTTTCTTTGGAAGGGTCAGCAGGCATTGTTCATTGTGCTTGATGAGGATCTGCATCTTGTTGTCAATGTGACTGAAGATGAATTTATATAGTGTGACATGTTTTTTTTTTCTTTTTTTAATAAAAAATGGTGGTGTCTTTAATTACTATTTACATTTTTTTTGGTGAAACAGTAGTAACACAATGTACCCCTTACTCATCTTATTGAGGAAGGGTGCCCTTATTTTTAATGGGGGTTTCCAGATTCTAATAGGCCCCCTACCCATACCCCCTCACAACCACTGGGCCAGCGTTGTGGGAAAGAAGCCCTTGTCCTCATAAACATAGTACTCCCATGGTGAGGGTCTGAGGTCTGGTTCACGTGGCAAAATCTCTCATTACCCCCCCCCCCATTTTCTGGTCTGCCGGGCTGCATGCTTATGCACGGTCTTGGTATAGATTTTGTGGGGTATGCTTCTTTTCTTCATGCAGCCTGGTATCAGGGGGGTTTTAATGATTTTAAATTACTGAGTTGTTTTTTACGGTTTTGGACTAAATAAACACACTTTTAAACTGGATTATGCTATGTGTGTTTCCATCCATTTCTCCATACGTGCTACGATCCCTTGCTGAGGCGTGCTCCATATTTGGATACCAGGACGCCACACAGGCTGTATACAAGTGAGCTACCCCTGCAGGGGTACTGGCTTCTGGTGAGTAAAGATACAAAAAGGGGAGCATGCATGAATCCACTCTGAAGCACAGAAAAAACTTTTGAATTTGATGCACTAAGTCACTTTGGATTTTGTCACGTCACTATTACAGCTTTATAAAGAAAGTATATGAAATGAACTTTGCAAAAAAGAAACAATTTTTATATATAATTGTTTTACATATTGTCTTTATATATAGTTTTTCTATAATTTGTTTTACATATTTTTTTTTTTTTTTCTGCATTCATTTTTTTGGATATAAGGATTTTTTGCAAATGAAATTTCTTGCACTTTGTGTTATATATAGAAAGTATACACAAAATCAGCGCTGCCTAATAAATAAAGATATAGAGAATGATTGCAGCCTTGCATCAAGGTAATCGCCAACCCACCAGACTGGTGACGTGCCAGGCTCCACCCCGCTGAAGAAGGCACGTGGCTGCCGCAACGCGTATGGGAGGAAAGCCTGTCTGACGTCACACACTGTCCTCCACACATGCTGCCTGGCTGATCTCCCACATGACCTGAGCAGCTATTTCGTTCTAATGCAGTTTTTATTCTGCTTTTATGCGATCCTCAGGACATCTGTATGTAAGTGCATTTGAATAAATACTACTTTCTTTAGTTGAAACGGTGTGCACTTAGATTTCCTCCTCTCTTTTTGACTATGCACTCTCGGCATTGATGTGGATGAGAACGCCCAACCTGGTCTCGCCTATGGTTACCCAGTCTCCATCATCATAGGACTTCCAGTCTTGCTTAACCCCTTGTGGGTATGGGTGTTTGACCCTCTAGTGGAACTGGGGTCAAACATTAAGGTGAGGGAGTGTGCCAGCTGGTGAAGGGAGAGCACCTTTTCAATGTGATGCATGCATACACAGAGGACTGTCTTCTTTACTAAACCACTATCTAGAAACAGCATGTTTTTGAACTTCCTTCTATACCTCATTTGCATGTTAAATGGACTATGACTGTTGTATTATTATAATTTTGCGCTGCATCCTATTTTTTTCATAACTCTGTGTTATATATTTAATTGTTTTGCACTATTGAGAACTTCACAGTTTAATGCAATTGGCACTTAAGGTGTTAATCACTTAAATTGCTTCGTTTTTGGACATAGACATAGACAGCGCCTATTCCCTCATTTGGTCATAATAATGCTTCTTTCCTGTTTTTTTTCATGGGGCTCCTGCTTAAAATTCATACCAACCCTAAGGATCTGGAATGAAATTGATGTTTTGCATGGGTTCCCCTTGACACCTATACCAGACCATAATCAAAGATAAGGGTCAGGTGTAGATAAAGGGAATTCCCAGCCTGTTTACAAACAGCAGTAAGCAGCCAGAAATTTAAACAGCATTTTTTTCCTTGTGAATGTCAGTTTCAATGTAGTAGATTGTATACATTGTACAGATGCATCACTTCACAGGCAGGTTCAGGTAATCCTAGAATTATCTAAATAAAAAACACTACATCAGTTTAAAACCCAAATCCACCTCTCATACTCCCTAAGAAAATTGGCATCCTTTGTGCCTAAATATTAGGACTAGCGTCCATGTCAGTATAGAGAAATAATCTCTCAATGTTTCAAAAATGAGTGTACACGAGGAAAAAATTGTTATGTGTAAACCATGGGACCTTTAAGATTGGACATTCATCTTAAAAAGTGCTTGCATAGTAGGTAATTGCATAGTTTAGAGGAGTTGACTCAGAGCCGGTTTAATCACAGTTCATTGCAACTAAAGGTGGACACACATGTGTCATTCCTGTTTGTAATCCACAGTCAAGGTGCTGTAATCCAGACTTTGCATATAAACCAGGCAATCCTCCAGAAATGTTATTTAAAGGATTTTGCATTTTTTAATGTTGTCCTTTAACCACTTGACCACTGGGTACTTAAACCCCCTTCCTAACCAGACCAATTTTCAGCGCTCTCACATTTTGAATGACAATTACTCAGTCATACTACACTGTACCCATATAACATTTTTGTCCTTTTTTCACACAAATAGAGTTTTCTTTTGGTGGTATTTCATCACAGCTGAGTTTTTTATTTTTTTGCGCTATAAATGAAAAAAAGACAAAACATTTTGTAAAAAAAATTGCATTTTTCTTCGTTTCTGTTATAAAATTTTGCAAATTTGTAATTTTTCTTCATAAATTTTGGACAAAATTTATATTGCTACATATCTTTGGTAAAAATAACCCAAATTAGTGTAAATTATTTGGTCTTTGTGAAAGTTAGAGAGTCTACAAGCTATGGTGCCATTCAATGAAAATTGATCACACCTGATGTACTGATGGCCTATCTCATTTCTTGAGACCCTAACAAGCCAGGAAAGTACACATACCCCCCAAATGATCCATTTTTAGAAAGTAGACAGTCAAAGGTATTTAGTAAGAGGCGTGGTGAGGTTTCTGATGTTGTATTTTTTCCCCACAATCCTTTGCAAAATGAAGATTTTTATTTTTTATTTTTATTTTTTTCATAAAATTGTCATAATAACAGGTTATTTCTCACACACAGCATATGCATACCACAAATTACACCCCAAAACACATTCTCCTACTCCTCCTGAGTATGGTGATACCACATGTGTGAGACTTTTTCACAGCCTGGCCACATACAGAGGCCCAACATGCATTGAGCATGTCAGGTGTTCTAAGAGCATAAATTACACAAACTTTATTGACTACCTATCACACTTTTGAAGGCCATGGAGCACCAGGACAATAGAAACACCCCAAAAATACCCCATTTTGGAAAGTAAACACCCCAACATATATTTTAAGAGGCATAATGAGTTTTATGAACATGTCATTTTTCCACACATTTTGGAAAAATGTGGAAAGAAAATGAAAACATACTTTTTCTTACACAAAGTTGTCCATTTATACAATATTTCTAACACATAGCATGTACATAGCAAAAATTACACCCTAAAATATATTCTGCTACTTGTCCTGAGTATGGCGGTACCACATGTGTGAGGCTTTTCCACAGCCTGGCCACATACAGAGGCCCAACATGCAGGGAGCACCATGAGGCATTCTAGGGACACACATTTCAAATCTAATTTGACCACCTATCACACTTTTGTGAGGCAATGATGGGCACTGTAGTGGCATGGATGTGGACAAATGAGCCAGGGATAGAGCATGCTGTGGAAGGGTGAGCCAGGGATGGAGCATGGATGTGGATGGGTGAGCCAGGGATGGAACATGGATGTGGATGGATGAGCCAGGGATGGAACATGGATGTGGATGGATGAGCCAGGAATGGAACATGGATGTGGACGGATGAGCCAGGGATGGAGCATGGATGTGGATTGATGAGCCAGGGATGGAGCATGGATGTGGATGGGTGAGCCAGGGATGGAACATGGATGTGGATGGATGAGCCAGGGATGGAGAATGGATGTGGATGGATGAGCCAGGAATGGAACATGGATGTGGACAGATGAGCCAGGGATGGAACATGGATGTGGACGTATGAGCCAGGGTTGGAGCATGGATGTGGATGGGTGAGCCAGGAATGGAACATGGATGTGGACGGATGAGCCAGGGATGGAACATGGATATGGATGGATGAGCAAGGGATGGAGCATGGATGTGGATGGGTGAGCCAGTAATGGAACATGGATGTGGATGCATGAGCTAGGGATGGAGCATGGATGTGGATGGATGAGCCAGGGATGGAGCATGGATGTGGATGGGTGAGCCAGGAATGGAACATGGATGTGGATGGATGAGCCAGGGATGGAGCATGGATGTGGATGGATGAGCCAGGGATGGAGCATAGATGTGGATGGGTGAGCCAGTAATTGAACATGGATGTGGATGCATGAGCTAGGGATGGAGCATGGATGTGGATGGATGAGCCATGGATGGAGCATGAATGTGGATGGATGAGCCAGGGATGGAGCACGGATGAGCATGAATCTGGATGGATGAGCCAGGGATGGTGCATGGATGAGCCAAGGATGGATGGATGAGCCAGGGGTGGATGGATGAGCCAGGGATGGAGCATGAATGAGCCAGGCAGGTGAGCCAGGGGTGGGTGAGCTAGGGATGGATGAACCAGGGACTGGGTGGACCAGGGATGGGTGAGCCTGGGACTGAGTGAGCCAGGGACGGGTGAGCCAGAGACGGGGTGAGCCAGGGATGCATGGATGGATGAGCCAGGGATGCACGGATGGATGAGCCAGGGATGCATGGATGGATGGGCCAGGGATGCATGGATGGATGAGCCAGGGATGCACGGATGGATAAGCCAGGGATGCACGGATGGATAAGCCAGGTATACACGGATGGATGGGCCAGGGATGCACAGATGGCTGGGCCAAGGATGCACGGATGGATGGGCCAGGGATGCACGGATGGATGGACCAGGAGTAATAAGCCAGGAATAATGAGCCAGGAATAATATGCCAGGAATAATGAGCCAGGAATAATGAGCCAGGTATAATGAGCCAGGAATAGTGAGCCTGGAATAATATGCCAGGAATAATGAGCTGCTGCACCCCCTCCCTCCGAACTGGACATGCTCCAGTTTGTTTACAAGTGATCATCCGTCCATTGGACAGAGTGATCACGTGGTAAAGGGCCACTGTCACTGGCCCTTTACCCCGATCTGTGACACGCAGGGTCTGGGAGACCTGATGGTCAGGGACATTCCTGGGTGCGCACCCCAAGGGGCGCGCAGGAGCGCAATTCCGGGAAGATGTCCATGGACACTATCCTAGAATAACCTGACCGCGCTGTAGACGTCTTTCATCTATAGCGTGGTCGGCAAGTGGTTAAGCATTTGAAAAATTTCTTTCCCTGTCAAATAGAATGTAAAAAACTGTTTTTGCTTGGGTACATGTTCTCCAGGGTGATGTCCAGCCCTGTCATTTGTTTGACAACTCCTTGCTTATTAGCCTAGAAACTCTGCATTACTATTTTTTAACTTTTGACCAACATTACTTCAATTGGTGTTTGGATTCTGCAGTAGAAACGTCAGAAATGCTCAACAAACCTTCCTTGAACAAAAGCCAGGTACCTACAACTCATCCCTACTGACTTTTTTTACTAGATAAAAATCCTTAAATATAGGTGTTGGACTTTACAGGCATGAAAGGGAACAAACGCAGTGGTTTTTAAAAGCATATAATATTTTATTGCAAAACGTTAAAATACATTCCAGCCCAACGAAGGTGAGTAAGAACAATTGTATTTATTGCACAGCTTAGTAACCAACTGCGACTTATTTTCCAAATGATATCACATATAATAGATTTACATAGAGGCTGGTTGTCTTATGAGAAACTTTTATGTGGAAATAAGTCCTAATGGGTCCACATGTTTCCCTTTTCTGCTTCTTCAGGGTATATGAGAAAGATAGCAGTGGTATCTGAGCAATGAAAAAGAAAAACAATAATTATTATATACTAGGGATGGGCCGAATGACCCCCTGTTCGGTTTGCACCAGACCTTTTGAACATCGCAAAAGTTTGGAACCAAATAATGAACCTCATTGAAGTTTATGGTACCTGAACTAGAAAAATCAAAAGTGCCCATTTTGAAGGTTTATATGCAAATAATTGAGCATACAGCGCTTATGGGGGTCTGGGTACGGCCCTGGGGGACATGTATTAATGTAAAAAAAGTTTTAAAAGACTTAATTTTCAAATGAGCAGTGATTTATTGATGCTTAAAGTGAAAGCATAAAAATTAAAAACATTGGGGGGCATGGCCAGCTGCACACCGAGATGGCAGCATGAGAGAGGAGCTCTGATACACAGGGAAACACAGAGCCATAAATCTGCTTTTCAGGAGGCTTTTTCACCACCCCAAATGGAGCAATCCACACGGCAAAAGACTGGAGTCATGTCAAAGAAGAGGAAAGAGAACAGAAAGCCACAAAATCTGACTGAGTTCTTCAATCCCTAGCAGCATGGAGGTAGGCAAAATGTCTCTGGCCCATCTTCCACTCCAGCCCATACATCCCACTCCATCCTGACCAGATCTGTAACATACATCAGAAATAGTGGACCCCCTCGGAACCCACAGTCCTACCCTAACACACCTCAGTCTGCTAGCCCTGCCAAAACTAAATTCAGGCTGGATGGCTCTGGATGCAGTCCAGCCGGCAGCAATGGAGTGGATTCAGGGGATGATACTAGGGAACTGTCAGACAGCATTGAGGTTTTCCCTACAACAAATCAGCCTGTGATGGACACTGTATTAAAAGATATGCTGTTGTCATTGTGGAGCTCAATCCAGACTGACATGATGTCTTGCATGCAGAAATTTAATAAGGAAACACAGGCAGTGGAATCTAGAGTGGATCACATTGAATCTAAAATGGGGGAGTTTGTATCCACCATTAATGACCTGGTGGATGCACATGATGGGAAAGAAGAGGAGATGGATTGGCTTAAAACTAAAATGGCAGATATGGAAGATAGAAATAGAAGGAATAATATGAAGATTAAAGGTATTCCTGAATCTATCTAGCAGGGAGATCTGTGCACCTACACTGCCACTTTATTTAAAGAGATCCTTCCTGATCTTACTGAAATGGACTTCACCATTGACAGAATACATCGCCTTCCTAAACCGACATACCTCCCTGACCAGATACCAAGAGATGCGATACTGCGTTTACATTTCTACCAGACTAAAGAAAAATGGATGGCAGCAATGCGAAATAAAGAGCACATCCCTCCCCAATATCAAAACCTGCAATTCTATGCAGATCTCTCACATCACACTCTCCAAATAAGAGTCTCAATACCATCACTAAAGATCTCAGAAATCACAGAATAACTTAGAGGTAGGGTTATCCCATGAAAATTACTGTGACTAAAGATGGCTGTACATATATAGTGGATTCACTGGAAAAGGGCCTATCCTTACTGAAGGAGTGGCAGATTAACCCAGAACCGGACAACTACTCCAACTTTCATAGGAGTGTCTCTCTAGTGGATCCAGAATGGAAAATGGTCACTGCAAAAAACGCCAAAAAACATGCATAAACGTAGGAAAAGAGACTGAAATGCCTATGTTCCTGTGGAGATTTGAATATCTCTCCAATACGAACTTACCCCTCTGAAAAAAATCTGAGCAGAAATGTACTGCACTCGGGTATAAATTACCCATAGCTGGATATTGTTTGTCCAAATGTTTGTTTTAAAACGCAGTTCTTTATTACTTTATTTAACATTGCCTTTTTTCTTTTCATCACAATCAATACGAATTAACCTGCCAAAATGTCCTAGTCCTCTCACACAGAAACTCCTATATGTCCAAAGCTCAACCTGGAGAATGGACCAGAAGAATGCTCCATTATGCCAAACTTGCATTTTGATATTTCAAATTCCACGTATTCCTTGGAGAAACACAGCAAGAAGGCTACTGTACCACAAAGGTCTCCCTCAAGATTCCTCTCATCATTGCATCCCAATAAACATTCCACAAACTGAGTACTACTGGTTAGTGTTGAGCGAACCCGGACTGTAACGTTCGGGTCCGTACCAAACTTTCGGGTGTCCGGGACCCGGACCCGAACACGGACATTTCAAAAAACGTTCGGGTTCGGGTCCGGGGTTCTGGTATTTTACTCCACGTGTTGAGAAGCTGCAGGGCAGCCAATCAACAAGCGTTTCACTGGTTTACCCTTAGAAGCCATCACAGCCATGCCTACTAATGGCATGGCTGTGATTGGCCAGTGCATCATGTGACCCAGCCTCTATATAAGCAGGAGTCACTTGATGCTGCAGTCACATGCTCTTGGGTTAGCTGTAGGGAGAGGAAGCTGACGGCATCAGGGAGGATTAGAGACATTTTAACAACATCTGATCCTGCATCCTGAGATAGATTACTACTGCTGTGCTGTTGCTCTGAGGACAGATAGCAGAAATTTGAGATTTCACATACCGCTGCGTTACTACTCTCCTTAGAACTCCCTCTGG
>BLSH010125146.1:1377309-1405794 GCA_018402905.1 Glandirana rugosa
AAGTGATACACACATTTTAAAAAGAAGTGTGAATAAAAGATGTGCAATGATTGACGGTTTGATTTAAAGTGACACACAGACTTGAAATACTTGTGCAGAAGAGATGTGCAATGTTTGACGGTTTCATTTAAAGTGATACACACATTTTGCAGAACAGTGATATGGGTACTCCGGGCTTATTTATACTTTTTGGACACAGTTTGAAGATGATTTTAGAACAGTTCTATGGCCTCTAATGTTAATTAATACTTTTCAGACCCATTTTGAAGATGATCTCCATTTTTGCATTTTTTATGTTTTTATTTTTTTTAAAATATTTAAAGTTATTTCCCTGTCCCCATTTCTTTGTAGGGCACTTGTCCCACCCTTACCCCCATTTTCCTTCCTTTTGCAGACCTCTAGTACCTTCCTGGGCTTTTTTACAGCATTTTTAAGATTTTTCATTAAAATTACCAGAATCCCGGACCCGGACCCGAACCCGGACTTTTTTTGAAAAGTCCGGGTCCGGGTCCGTGTCCCGGACACCCCTAAGTTCGGTACGGACCCGAACTTTACAGTCCGGGTTCGCTCAACTCTACACCTATACAAAAGAAACTTACAGCATTGTATCCAAACACATGGAGTGCTGAAGGCATAACGTATTTGGGTATTATATTGACACAGAGAGTAGAGGAACTGTTTAAAACTAATTATACCCTATTCTTAGATAAACTTCGCTCCAAACTTCAAGATTTAGCCAAAATTGTAGCCAAAATTGTACTATCTTGGTCAGGCCGCATAGCAGCCTTTAAGATGACCCTCCTGCCCCAGTTCTTATACCTATTCAAAATGTTACCCATCAATGAGGAACCACTACTTATGGCAGGGAAAAAGGGGAAGGTACCCATTCTCCAGGTTGATCACATCTAGAAAGGCAAGGGGCGTGGGAATATTATTACTCAAAGATTACCACACTGCTGCAATATTAGCACAATTTAAAGCTCAGTTCCCTAAAAACACTAACACTAGATGGGAAGTAACTAATACCAGATCTGAATATTACTAACTGGGTAACAAAAGGGATAAAAGGAATAGAGGATTTAAGGATAGGACCAACACCCAAAACCTTCAGATCCTACAAATGGAGTATGGCTTGCTCAACTCTGATTACTACACTTACCTACAAATAAACCACTTTCTACGTAAAATCTGATATATCACTACAATGGATGGTAGCCCTATACTACACAAAGCCTAACACAAAGATTAAAGATATATCTTTGTTCTACAACTTGTTGAATGATAAGGGAGTGTTCGTTAAAACTTCTCACATGAGGGCATGGGGAAGAGATATAAACAGCATCGCATATGCAGTGACAAGAAGCGTGAACTTATGGGAACTCATGCTTAGATGGTATTTGGCTCCCTTGACATCCTTAAAATGGATAAAACATTAGGACAAGTGTTGCCCACATCACCTGTGTTTATTTATAGGAAGGCTCCCACTTTTGGGGATAGGGTGGTCAAAAAAATACTGGATCCCCTAGCAAGCCTCGCATGTTCTAGGATTGGGAGGGTTGCATGCAGAAGATGCAAGGCATGTTGGCAGTTAAACACTCAGTTAAGAGGAATCACATCATTCCATTCTAAGGCCAATGGGAGAGAATTTTGAATTAAAGATTTTATTTCCTGCAGATCTACTCATGGGGTATATGCTCTGCAATGCCCTTGCGGATTAGTGTACATAGGAAGAACCAAAAGGACCCTAACCATACAGGTGTCAGAACATATTCACAATATAAACATTGGGTACAAGGATCCATATCCTTGCACTTTTGGCACTGACATAGTAGGGACGCATCTGGTCTAGTATTCTGGGGGATAGAAAAACTCTCTCGTTCTTAGTGAGAGAAATCTCCAAGAATGAAACAAAATGGATATATAACACTGGAACTCTCCAGCCAAAAGGAAAGAATGTTGAACTAGATCTGAATTGTTATATCAGTGATTATTGACTGAGTATCACACCAGCAGACTGAAACTTCCCAGGGCCACTGAGTAGGATGATGAGTAGGGTGCACATATCCTCTAATCTTTAGGGGGCTAGGTCATTAGTGGCATTTAATAATTTCTTAAATGAAATATAGTATAATAGAACCCATAATGGAGTTTTATTTGTAACATTCTGACTAATGTATGTTGAGATAGGAATAACGTTTTGATGGGGAATGAGACTAGAGGAATTTGGCACTTAGACCCACAGTACAATCCGGATATTTAGCTTATGCCCCTTTTTTCTTTCATTTTTTCCTTCAATTTCTTTCTTTTTATTTTTATCTTTATTTAAATTTTATTTTTATCTTTATTTTAATTTTATTTTTATCTTTATTTTAATTTTATTTTTATTTTTATTTTATTTTATTTTTTAATTCCTTTTTCCTTTTTATTTTAATTTTTCTTTTTCTTTTCATTTTTATTTTTCATTTTTTTATTCTTATTCCTACTTTCATTTCATTCCAATTCAAATATATTACCTTTTTTATTTGAATGTTTCTTTTATTTTTATTTTCATTTTCATTTTTATTTTCATTTTCAATTTCTAATTTTTATTTTCATTTTGTATTTTTAATTTTATTTCTATTTCCATTTTCATTTTTATTTTTATATTAATTTTCCTCTTTTTCATTATTATTTTATATCTTTTTTATTTTCATCTTTATTCATATTTACATTCCCCATTTTTTCTCCGGATTATACACACATACATAAAAGGTCTTATAAGAATGATTCAAGTAGATAACATGTTATACAGCGGGTTTAATATACTGCAATCGTATCTGTAGATTAATGGTAGGCACATCAAAGATATGGATTGTATGATATACAGTTTGTTAGGATTCTAGTGGTAGCAGAAGTTTAATGAATTGGTCTAATGAATTATAACTAGAGTTGAGTGAACCCGTACTGTAAAGTTCGAGTCCATACCGGACTTTGAGGTGTTCGTGCCCCGAACCTGATCCCGGACATTAAAAAAAAAGTCCAGGATCGGGTTCGGTATTCGGGTATTTTTGGCGCCTTTTCTATAGCTGCTGGGCAGCCAATCAACAAGCTTTTCACTAGTTTGCCCTTAGAAGCCATCACAGCCATGCCTACTAATGGCATGGCTGTGATTGGCCAGTGCATCATGTGACCCAGCCTCTATATGAGGCTGGAGTAACGCAGCGCCACGTGTCAGATCGTCTCAGACTAGAGTAGGGAGAG
This sequence comes from Glandirana rugosa, assembly GCA_018402905.1. Classification (NCBI taxonomy): domain Eukaryota; kingdom Metazoa; phylum Chordata; class Amphibia; order Anura; family Ranidae; genus Glandirana; species Glandirana rugosa. The sequence continues at coordinate 1,380,550 of BLSH010125146.1, forward strand.
CTTCATGCCGGTGCTGTGAGGGAAAGATTAGCGTTCACAACAATCTCAGACTGCATTAGGGAGACCTTCATTGCGGTCCTGTGAGGGAGACATTAGCGTTCAGAACCATTTAATAGTGCATTAGGGAGATGTTCTTGTTTGTGCTGTGAGGGAGACATTAGCGTTCAGAACCATCTTATAGTGCATTAGGGAGACGTAACTGTTGGTGCTCTGAGGGAGAGATTATCATTCTAAAACCATCTACTACTGCTTTAGGGAGACGTTCCTGTTGTGCTCTGAGGGAGAGATTATCATTCTAAAACCATCTACTACTGCATTAGGGACAGGTTCCTGTTAGTGCTCTGAGGGAGAGTTTATCGTTCTAAAACAATCTACTACTGCATTAGGGAGATGTTCCTGTTAGTGCTCTGAGGGAGAGTTTATCGTTCTAAAACCATCTCCTACTGCATTAGGGAGAGGTTCCTGTTGGTGCTCTGAGGGAGAGTTTATCATTCTAAAACCATCTCCTACTGCATTAGGGAGAGGTTCCTGTTGGTGCTATGAGGGAGAGTTTATCCTTATAAAACCCTCTACTACTGCATTAGGGAGAGGTTCCTGTTGGTGCTCTGAGGGAGAGATTATCATTCTAAAACCATCTACTACTGCATTATGGAGATGTTCCTGTTAGTGCTCTGAGGGAGAGTTTATCGTTCTAAAACCATCTACAATGCATTAGGGACAGGTTCCTGTTGGTGCTCTGAGGGAGAGATTATCATTTTAAACCATCTACTACTGCATTAGGGCCACGTTCCTGTTGGTGCTCTGAGGGAGAGATTATCGTTCTAAAACCATCTCCTACTGCATTAGGGAGAGGTTCCTGTTGGTGCTCTGGGGGAGAGTTTATTGTTCTAAAACCAACTACTACTGCATTAGGGAGAGGTTTCTGTTGGTGCTCTGGGGGAGAGTTTATCGTTCTAAAACCATCTACTACTGCATTTGGGAGAGGTTCCTGTTGGTGCTCTGAGGGAGAGTTTATCGTTCTAAAACCATCTCCTACTACGTTAGGGAAAGGTTCCTGTTGGTCCTCTGAGGGAGAGTTTATCATTCTAAAACCATCTACTACTGCATTAGGGAGAGGTACCTGTCGGTGCTCCGAGGGAGAGTTTATCGTTCTAAAACCAACTACTACTGCATTAGGGAGAGGTTCCTCTTGGTGCTCTGAGGGAGAGTTTATCATTCTAAAACCATCTACTACTGCATTAGGGAGAGGTTCCTATTGGTGCTCTGAGGTAGAGTTTATCATTCTAAAACCAACTACTACTGCATTAGGGAGAGGTTCCTGTTGGTGCTCTGAGGGAGAGTTTATCATTCTAAAACCATCTACTACTGCATTAGGGAGAGGTTCCTGTCGGTGCTGTGAAAGACAGATTTTTGATCGTTCTAAAATCATCTCATACTGGTGTAGGGAGAGGTTCCTGCTGCTGGTGTGAGCGGTGCATTTCTTGCACAAAAATAAAAAGTGCATCTACAATTTTATTTTTATTTTTTTTTAAATAATAATTTATTATTCTTTTTTTTAGTATTAATAAGTAGTGCTACATAGTACATTTGTGTCCGTAATGAGGAGAGCGCCAAATAAGGGACGTGGTCATGGTCGTGGTGCTGCTGGTGTTGATGGTGTTGCTGAAGCTCCTGTTGCAAGGATAGGACGTGGTCGATCTGTGACAGCTACACGCACAAGTGAAACACCTTCCTCAGGTAGCCGACAGAACCTTCAACGTTATATGGTAGTCCCAAATGGCGCTCAACGAATGGTGAGGCCTGAACAAGTACAGGCAATAGTAGATTGGGTGGCTGACAATGCCTCCAGTTCCTTCACATTGTCTTCCACCCGGTCCCTTGATGAAAGGTCAGAGTTGGCGCCTGAACTCCATTGCCATCTGTCTTGCACCTCAGTCTCTTGTAAATCAGCCAAGCAGTCTGAGCCCCAAGTCATGCAGCAGTCTCTTTTGCTTTTTGATGACTCTGCTAGTGTGCTTTCCGTGGGCCATCCACATAGCCCTGCCCCAGAAGTGGAAGACATTGAGGGCACCGATGCCCAACCACTTCTGTTGCAGGATGAGGACATAGAAACACCACCGCAGCACGTATCTGATGATAACGAAACACAGGTGCCAACTGCTGCGGCTTTCCTCAGTGTGCAGACTGACAAGGAGGGCAGTGGTGAAGGGTGGGTGGAAGATGATGTGGAGGATGATGAGGTCCTAGACCCCACATGGAATGAAGGTCATGCGAGTGACATGTGCAATTTGGAGGAAGAGGTGGTGGTCACACAGAGGCACCGGCACAGCAAAAGAGGAAGCAGGTTGCAAAAGTGGAGCGAGTGTCCTCTACACAGTATGCCTGCTACTACCCACCGCACCCAGGGGCCTAGCACATCAAAGGCAGTTCAAAGGCATTCCCCGGTGTAGCAGTTCTTCAGACAATGTGCTGACTACAAGACACAAGTGGTTTGCACACTGTGCAATGAGAGGCTGAAGCGAGGCACAAATGTTCTAAACCTGAGCACAACCTCCATGACCAGGCATCTAAATGCAAAGCACTTGCTGCAGTGGAATAAGTACCTCAAAATCCAAGAAAGGTCTTGGGCTCCTCCTGCTTCCCTTTCTGCTGCTGCCTCGGCCTCTTCCTCCACCTTTACAGTGCCAGTGTCATCTGCCACCCAGCAAAAAGACGTTGTGACAGCAACGCCACCATGTCCGCCACTGCCCCCAAGCATTTCCACACGGTCCAATGGAAGCTTACAGCTCTCCATCTCCCAAACACTGGAGAGAAAGAGGAAGTACCCCCCTACCCACCCGCGATCCCTGGCCCTGAATGCCAGCATTCAAAATTCCTGGCCTTTGAAATGCTGTCATTCCGTCTGGTGGACACAGACAGTTTTAAAACCCTGATGGCGGTGTCTGTCCCACAGTACGTGGTACCCAGCCGCCACTACTTTTCCAGGCGAGCCATCCCTTCACTGCACAAACAAGTCGGGGATGAGATCAAGTGTGCACTGTGCAATGCCATCTGTGGCAAGGTCCACATAACCACTGATACATGGACCAGTAAGCACGGGCAGGGATGCTATATCTCGCTAACTGCACACTGGGCAAATGTAGTGGCGGGTGGGCCTGAGGCGGCTAGCCGTTTGGCGCATGTCCTTCCGCCACCCAGGATTGCAGGGCATTGCTCTTTTCCTCCTGTTGCCTCCTCCTCCTACTGCGCTTCCTCCTCCTCTACCACCTCCTCATCCGCTCGGCGTAACACCTTCACCACCAACTTCAGCACATCCAGGGGGAAACGACATTGGCCTGTTTTAAAACTGAGATATTTTGGGGATAAACCCCACACTGCGCAGCAGCTGTGGACGGGCATTGAACAACAGACTGATGAGTGGTTGTTGCCACTGAGCCTCAAGCCCGGCCTGGTGGTGTGCGATAATGGGCGAAATCTCGTAGCAGCTCTGGGCCTAGCCGGTTTGACGCACATCCCTTGCCTGGCGCATGTGCTGAATTTGGTGGTGCAGACATTTCTAAAAAAACTACCCGGATATGTCAGAGCTGCTGCAGAAAGTGCGGGCCGTCTGTGCGCGCTTTTGGCGTTCTCACTCTGCTGCTGCTCGCCTGTCTGCGCTGCAGCGGAGCTCCGGCCTTCCCGCTCACCGCCTCCTATGCGATGTGCCCACAAGGCGGAACTCCACCTTGCACATGCTGGAGAGACTGTGCGAGCAGCAGCAGGCAATAATGGAGTTTCAGCTGCAGCATGCACGGGTTAGTCGCTCTGCGGAACAGCACCACTTCACCACCAACCATTGGGCCTCCATGCGAGACCTGTGTACCATATTGTGGTGTTTCGAGTACTTCACTAACATGGCCAGTGCCGATGACGCTGTTCTCAGCGTTACTACCCCACTTCTATGTCTCCTTGAAAAAACACTTTGGGTGATGATGGAAGAGGATGTGGCACAGGAGGAAGAGGAGGAGGAAGAGGAGTCATTTCCACGGTTATCAGGCCAGTCATTCACAAGTGGCTCGGAGGGTGTGTTCCTGCAGCAGCATAGGCCAGGAAAAAAATTGTCAAGCCAGGGCACAGTTCTGGAGGATGAGGATGATGAGGAGGAACCTTGTTCACAGCAGGGTGGCACCCAACGCAGCTCGTGGGCATCACTGGAGCATGGCTGGGGTTATACAGAGGACATAGATGATACACCTCCCACAGAGGACAGCTTGTCTTGCACACATGAGTGACTACATGCTGCAGTGCCTACTTAACTACAGCCGAGTTGCCCACATTTTAACTTGTGCCGATTAGTGGGTGGCCACCCTGCTAGATCCCCGTTACAAGGACAACGTGCCGTCCTTAATTCCCTCACTGGAGCGTGATCCGAAGATACGCGACTACAAGCACACGCTGGTAGACGCACTACTGAGGGCATTCCCAAATGACACAGGGGGCTCTGTGGAAGCACAAGGCGAAGGCAGAGGAGGAGGAAGAGGTCGCCAACACAGCTGTGCCACCGCCAGCACCTCAGAAGGCAGGGTTAGCATGGTCGAAATGTGGAAAAGCTTTGTCAGCAGTCCGCCACCACAAACAGCACCACCAGCTGATAGGCAACGTCTTAGCAGGAGGCAGCATTTCAGCAACATGGTGGAACAGTATACACGTACACGTACTGACTGATGGGTCTGCCCCATTCAACTTCTGGGTCTCCAAATTGAGCACATGGCCTGAGCTTGCCCTTTATGCCTTGGAGGTGCTGGCATGCCCTGCAGCCAGTGTATTTTCTGAACGTGTGTTTAGCATGGCAGGGGGCGTTATCACAGACAAGCGCAGCCGCCTGTCCACAGCCAACGTGGACAAACTAATGTTTATTAAAATGAACCAGGCATGGATCCCACAAGACTTGTCTGTACCTTGTGCAGAATAGACATTTAGACCGGCCTCACACAGCCATTGGTATACTTGTTTTTTTTTAATATGTCTCAATATTTTGGGGGCTACCCCAATTAGAAAAAAACCCAAACAAACAAATAACAGTGTTGGCTACCTCCTCCTCTTCCTCCACCACCACCACTTCCACCTACACTGCCGGGGTCACGGCCTAGTCAACCTCTAGGCTCTTACTCCACATCCACCTCCTCCTCCCATTTTTATTTTTTTTGTGATTTTAAGTTATTTCCCTATCCACAATTGTTTGCAGGGCACTTGTCCTACTCCTTACCCCCATTTTGCTTCCTTTTTCAGCCCTCTAGCCCTTTCCAGGACTTTTTTACAGCCATTTTAGTGCCCAAACGTTCGGGTCACCATTGACTTCAATGGGGGTCGGGGTCCGGGGTAAAGTTCGGGTCAAGTTCGGTACTGAACCCTAACTTTTTCGCGAATTTTGGCCGAACCAGACTAACCCGAACATGCAGGTGTCCGCTCAACTTTAATTATAACTGTATTTGCAGACTAACGATATGCACATTAAGGATATGGATTGCACAATGTATGGCTCGGTAAGAGTATAATGCAGTGGGAGTGGAAGCTTTGCACTCTGGGTCACACTGCTTTCTTATTCAGCTAGGATTGAAGCCTTAAGGGAAGTGAAACCAGATATTTGAACCCTGTATCACTCGACCCACAGCAGATTGGATTGGGGGGGAGTGATTCCTTTTGATCCAGGGCTGCATTTGTAGGTGCACATGGCAGATTTACATTAGGTCTCATAGGAGCAGTACGATCTAATCAGTTAGATAGAACTGGCACCATAATGGTTAACTCATGCGGGGAGGTGATTCAATCAGGCTGTTTAGTGACTATGGTTCAGTTTGAACATGCCTATGGTTAAAGACGAGATGTAGAAACGCGTCTAGGCAGTGTTAAAATGGCTTGTGTATGTGCTCTAAACTGTTCCTATCTCTGCCCGGGCACCACCGAGATTGTACAGATCGGGATTGGTGAAAGAGATTGAAGACAAGGTGGCACATCAATCTATGATTTTAGTACTGCTTTTGAAAGATTTTTTTTTGTAAGTGCAACTTGTATGGGGGCAGATTTTGGGAATAAATGTTTTTATTGATTACACTATGAGCCTTTTGCCTTCTGTGTCACCCGAATTTGAGCCACAAGAGATTGGTGGCCACATTGAGATGTGTATGCTGATTATTGGGAAGCTGAGGAATCGAGACATCCAGCCGTTCGAGAGGACGATCCCTCTGAGCCATCCAAGGAACAGCTGAGAAGTACAGACGAGATAAAGGCGCATTCCTTTCGAGGCTCTGGTGAGTTTATTGGGATGGGGGCGTGAGATCGCATGGAGTGGTGATGATCTACCATCTCAGTTGCAATACTTCAGGGCACTGGGGTGGCTTCTGCATACTTATGATATCATCTTTTGTGAAAGAAACATTGATATAAGATATAACACAAGAACTTACAGATTCAGAAGAGAAACTATGGAGTTGATTTACTAAAGCTGGAGCGTGCAAAAACTGGTGCAGCTCTGCATAAAAGCCAATCAGCTTCCAGGTTTTATTGTCAAAGCTTAATTGAACAAGCTGAGGTTAGAAGCTGATTGGCTACCATGCACAGCTGCACCAGATTTTGCACTCTCCAGCTTTAGTAAATCAACCCCTATGTTTCAGAATTATGATTTATGCCATATATGAATTATTGTGGAGTTGAATTAGCACTGGAGATTAGCGAACACCTGGATGTTTGGGTTCAGTGGGTTTCTGCCGAACTTCGGGAAAAAGTCTGGGTTTGGTACCGAACTTGACCCGAACTTTACCCCGAACCCCATTGAAGTCAATGGGGACCCAAACTTTTCGGCACAAAAATGAATGTAAAAAAATCCTGGAAAGTGCTAGAGGGCTGCAAAAGGAAGTAAAATGATTTTAGAACAATAATCTGTCCCTTACAGCAACAGCAGCAACTTGAACCTATAGGAGTAGGCGATGATTTTAGAACAATAATCTGTCCCTTACAGCAACAGCAGGAATCTGACCCTATAGAACTAGAAGATGATTTTAGAACAATAATCTGTCCCTCTAAGCAGTAGACTCTACCTAGTCCAGTCAGACCATTCTGTAATGCAGGATGAGATGTTATTAGATCTGCAATCTGTCCCTAAAAAGCAGTAGTAGTAGTAATCTCTACCTAGTCCACAATCAGATTGTTCTGTAATGCAGGATGAGATGTTATTATATCTGCAATCTGTTCCTCACAGCGCCGGCAGCATCCTCTCCCTGCAATACCCAGAGAGCATGTGACATGCAGCACTAAGTGACTCCAGCTTATAAAGAGGCTGGGTCACATGATGCACTGGCCAATCACAGCCATGCCATTAGTAGGCATGGCTGTGATGGCTTCTAAGGGCAAACCAGTGAAACGCTTGTTGATTGGCTGCCCTGCAGCTATTCAACATGAGTGATCAAATACTCGAACCCAGAACCCGAACCCGAACTTTTTTTCAAATGTCCGGGTTCGGGTCCGGGTCACGGACACCTCAAAGTTCGGTACGGACCCAAACTTTACAGTTCGCTCAACTCTAATTAGCACTGCTCCATCTCAAAGAGACTGTGTTTTTTGATGATTTTATGCATGTTTTTATTAATAGAGTAGCTGCTTTTACTGTGATAGGTACAAGAGGTGGAATTGTGAAAACACCTCTTCTATAAGCGCCGGTTTGGTGGTTAATTAGCAGATAATTATCTGCCTAGTTTGCTACTTTGTATAAGACTCTACAGAATTGCCAAATTTTTGCCACACACTCCCTGTGCATGCTGGAGGAACTGTGGAGCAATTGGTATGCTATATTACATACTCTGGTCTTGTCCAGTCATATCCACCTTTTGGATAGCAGTATTCCGACCGATCACTAAAATTCTGAAGATAAGACAACCTTTGTCATCAGGTCTAGCACTACTGACACTAAACAAGGAATCAATACCAGTGGACAAGAGAGACATAGCCGTTCATATTCTTTTAAGCGCAAGATTAGTGTTAGTCTGCCATTGGAAGGACCAAGTAGCTCCTTCTATGCAGGAGGTCATAAAGACAACACAGATGCATGCTACTTATGAGATGCTATTTGCTTCTGCACAGGGGAGGCATCAAATAATTGAATTAAAGTGGGAAATATGGCACAAATGGTATAAAACTAACTCCTTGGACTAAATATGCTCATTACCAAATGAGAATTTAATACTAAATGGATTGACTGTGAAGTTTTGTTCTATTTTTTTGTTATGTTTACTTACTCTTCGCTTAACCGTTAGCAATAAGGACAACCTAAGACATATACAGACTGATACTGGATTCAAGTAAGTCTAACTCTGTATCTGTACCATAACATGTGAATCATACTCAGTTTATGATGCTCAAATCTCCTTTTATTTTTGTACTGTCTATACTTTATATACAAATAAAGACGTATTGAAATTAAAAATGAAAAAATCCTTTCAAGATAGTGCCTGGGGGTCCTCTTAGTCTACCTGTAAACTGGCACATTGTACTGTGCATAGAAGCTACTGCAGCAATAATTGCATTTATAAAGCCCAAAAAATGACATTTTCCCTGCAAGCTTTTTTTATTTTGTAAGCAACAGCTTGGGGAGCCAGTCTGCATGATGAGGCCACAGTGTAGTGCACTGTGAACAAGATTCAAGATTTTTTGGATAAATTCTGGTGTCTCTTCTGCAGACTTTGGATAGAAGTAACAGGTGTGGGAAAATTGGGCTTTGGGTGTCGGTGGCACCTTCACACTGTAACCCTATAGAGGTACTCTTGATGAAAGCAAGAATTGGCCTTGCTGTCAAAAATTTAAATGATATGCACCTGTCAAACAGGTGTGGAAAATTGGTCTTTGGGTGTCTGTGGTGCCTTCACACAGTAACCGTATTGAGGTACCCTTGATGAAAGCAAGAATTGCCCGTGCTGTCAAAAATTACAATGATATGCACCTGCCAAATTGGTGTGGAAAATTGGCCTTTGGGTGACTGTGGTGCCTTCACACCATAACTGTACTGAGGTACTCCTGATGAAAGCAAGAAATGGCCTTGCTGTCAAAAATTGAATTTATATGCACCTGTCAAACAGGTGTGGAAAATTGGTCTTTGGGTGTCCGTGGCACATTCACAACGTAACCCTATAGAGATACTCTTGATGAAAGCAAAAATTGGCCTTGCTGTCAAAAATTGAAATGATATGCACCTGTCAAACAGGTGTGGAAAATTGGTCTTTGGGTGTCCGTGGCGCCTTCACACCATAACCCTATAGAGATACTATTTATGAAAGCAAGAATCGGCCTTGCTGTCAAAAATTGCAATGATATGCACCTGTCAAACAGGTGTGGGAAAAATGGTCTTTGGGTGTTAATTGTGCCCATGAAACCTACACCAAAAAAATTATTTCAGATGAAATCGACACCCACAATGCTAAGCAGCAGAGATTTCACATCCCAAAAACACTTAAGCCCCATATACATTATCCAATTTTCTGTAGACTTTTGTCTTCAGATTTACCAAAACCATATAATATGAGGTCAAACCTTAAGAGTTTTAATTTGCATGCAATTAGGCAGGCCCTTGCACTACATGGTTTTGGTAAATCTGAAGACAAAAGTCTACAGAAAATTGTATAGTGTGTATGGGGCTTTAATCAGTGACATTGGCATCAGGGGCTTCATACCTGCTGGTAAACCAGGACTGATTCATTTTGATAAATGTCAGGCGGTCCAAGGAGTCTGTGGACAGATGCATTCTTATTTCAGAAACAAAATGTACAGCAGCACTGAATGCCAGTACGGAAAGCATGCTGGATGTAGGGCAGCCCAGCAGCTCAATTGCATACAAGCAAGCTCTGGCAAGTGGTCTATTCTCATGACCCAGTAAGCCAGTGGATCGTCTATTTGAAATCTCTCCATCTCTGTGTTCGCTCCTAGATAATTGTCCACCATGTGATGCAGATACTGCCGATGAGATGTGGAAACGGACAGCCCTGGGCTAAACAAATTGTGAAATGCATCACTTAGGCGGAAGTCTTCTCCACCGCTCCTCTCTTGACCAACAGAAGCCTCACAACTAGGGTTTCCATGACACTGTAAACTACCAGCGTAGGGAAAAGCATTAGATAAACTCCTCTTTAAGGTGCCCTCAAGAGTTTTAATCTTATGTACTCTCTGTGGGGATGGGATGAGTTCTCAGACTTTCCTCTTGTAATGGTGGTCAAGGAGTGTTGCCAACCAATAGTGATCCTTCTCCTTTAAGCCATGTATTCTTGGGTTCTTTTGCAGGCTTTGAAGCATGAGGGAGCCCATGCACCACAATTTTGCCGAGGCAAGAGAAGCAGACTCCTCAAGGTCACTGAGGATTACAGTATCTGGAACAGCCTCCTCCCAGCCAAGTACTACTGCCAAGGGTTCTGGGGATGGAAAACCATTTCTTATTGTTTGATGTATGTCTTCCTCTGCTTCAATGCCTCCACAACTGCCAGAATCCTCCTCCTCCTCCTCCCTCTCCTCTTGTGTGTTCTGTGGCTTAGGAACAATGGTGTCTACATAAAGTGGGCCTTGAGAGGAAAGGAAGTGCTCCTCTTCCTCCTGCTGCTCTGCCTCCAGTGCCCTGTCCATAATGCCACGCAGAGTCTGCTCCAGCAGGAATACAACAGGGATATTGTCACTGATGCATGCATTCTCACGGCTCACCATTCTTGTGGTCTCCTCAAATGGTGCCATTACAGTGCATGCATCCTTTATGAGCAGCCATTGGAATGGGAAAAAAACAAACCGGCCTGAACCTGTCATTGTGCCAAACTCACACAGGTACTTGTTGATGGCCCTCTGCTGCATGTGCAGCCACTGCAGCATTTCCAAAGTCGAGTTTCACCTGGTGGGCATGTCACAAATCAGGCAGTTTACGGGCAGGTGGAATTCCCACTGAATTTCCGAGCACTGGCTGTGTATGACTGCCTGAAATAGCTACAGAATTTTCTGGCCTGCTTTAGCAGATCTTCCAACCCTGGGTGCCTATTTTGGAAATGCTGCACCACCAAATTGAGGATATGTGCTAGGCATGGCACATGTGTCAACTTTTCCTGTCTAAGGGTGGACAGGAAGTTAGTGCCATTATCACACACCACCATTCTTGGCTCCAGCTGGTTGTGGCATGAACCACCTCTGGGCCTGCCCCTGCAGAATCTCTGCTCCAGTGTGGTTGCTGTCCCCTAGACACACCAGCTGAAGCACTGCATGGCACCTTTTAAGCCTGACTCATTGAATAACCCCTTGAACACTTAGGGGGTACTCGTGGTTCATAGGACAAGTCAGCAGAGGAGGGCATGGAAGAGGGGGAGGGGTAGAGCTGAAAAACCTCACATTATCACCACTAGCTGTATGGAGACATGGCGGCAGAACAAACTGCAGCACTGAGCCCTATCCTGCATCCTTCTGAGTTTCAAGCAGAGTTACCCAGTTGCTGTGAACAAAATATATCGTCCCTGACCATGCTTGCTGGACCACATGTCAGCAGTAATGTGGACTTTGTGGCTGACTGCCTTGCCCAACGATGCCACAACAGTGCCTTCCATGTGATGGTACAGAACTGGAATGGCCTTACGTGGAAAGAAATAGCGACTGAGAACCCACCATTGTGGTACAGCACATTCTGCAACTTTACATAAGGGGGCAGAATCCACTAGATGGAAAGGCAGAAGTTGTAGAGCCACCAGCTTTGACAAGCTTGTGTTTAAACGCTGGGCCTGTGGGTAGCAGTGACTGTATTTTTGAGTAAGTGAGTAAGGAGGAGGAACAGAATTGCTTCCCTTTTGTGTGGCTTTCAGGTGCTTTTGCCAATGGGCTGAGTGGTGGGAGGTTAAATGCCTTGTCAAGCATGTGGTACCCAAATGGCTGATGTGCTTGAGGCAACGTTTGCAAATTGCAACATTGTGATCTGCCACACATGTGCTAAAAAAGGCCCAGACAGCTGAGTTGAGGGAAGTGGGCCGGAAAATAACAGCTCCACGATGTGATGAAATATGGTGGGTGCTCTCTACTCTTCCATGATGGCTGCCTCGTTGGGGTTATGCCTCACCCTCACTTTCCTCCTCTGCTCTGATGGCTGCCTCGTTGGGGTTATGCCTCACCCTCATTTTCCTCCTCTACTCTATCTGGCACCCAAGTCACATCATCATCATCATTTCCTCCATCCTCCTTACCACTGGATACAACTGGGCGATACACTGTGGCTACATGACTGCCAATTTGTGTACCAGTGTTCTCCCCATGCTGTAGGCTCATGTTCCTGCCTTCCTCAACCTCAGAACCAACATCTGAATCATGTAATGGCTGTGCATCATCAAGGAGCAAGTGGCTGATGCTGGGTTCAAATAACTTAGCTGATTCCTCTATGCCTGATGCTGGGGCTATGGCAGGAATAGCTGTGGACAAGAAGGCAGGTTTAGCCACTCTGGCAGCTGCAGTGGACTGCACACTAGTATCTGTTGGGTGACAAGGATAAGGAGGATGAGGATGGTTTAGTAAGCCAGTCCACCTCCTCTTCTGCATCACAGAGGAAATGATGCTCTGCCTGAGGACTGATCATGTCCACCTTTGCCTGTGGACACATATGCTGCAGGCTCCCTCACAGTGCTATGGGAGCATCTGCCTCTCCTTGTTGTCCTCCCAGACATGAAGGGGGTAACGCACTTAATGCAATAACGCACTGAAATATACTGCGTTAAACGGCACAGAAATGCACTGAAATATACGGCATTAAACGTGCACTAACGTACAGAAATGTTATGCGTTAAATGACACATAAGGCACTGAAATATACTGTGTTAAGCGTGCACTAACGCACAGAAATATATTGCATTAAATGGCACGTAACACACAGAAATATACTGCATTAAATGGCATGTAACACACTGAAATATACATCGTTAAACTTGCAGTAACACACATGTACTGTGTTAAAAGGCAAGTAAAGCACAGAAACATACTGCATTAAATGGCATGTAACGCACTAAAATATACTGCGTTAAATGGCATGTAATGCACTGAAATATGCAGCATTAAACTTGCAGTAACGCACTGAAATATACTATGTTAAATGTGCACTAATGCACAGAAATATACTGCATTAAATGGCATGTAACACACAGAAATATACTGCATTAAATGGCATGTAACACACTGAAATATACGTCGTTAAACTTGCAGTAATGCACATGTACTGTGTTAAAAGACACGTAAAGCACAAAAACATACTGCATTAAACGGCATGTAACGCGCTAAAATACACTGTGTTAAATGGCATGTAATGCACTGAAATATGCAGCATTAAATTTGCAGTAACGCACTGAAATATACTGTGTTAAACGTGCACTATCGTTCTGGGATGACAGCCATGTAGACCAATTTAAATCAGTATGTGGCGTATGGCCTGAGCACTGACAGGCTGATCCCCCCACCCCTTCAACCTCTGTAGCAATGCTGGCAGCACTCATACGTCTATTTCCCAAAGACAACCTCTGGATATTACACTGAGCATGTGCACTCAACTTCTTTGGTTGACCATGGCGAGGCCTGCCCTGAGTGGAACCGGTCCTGTTAAAATGCTGTATGGTCTTGGCCACCATGCTGCAGCTCAGTTTCAGGGTCTTGGCAATTTTCTTATAGCCTAGGCCATATTTATGTAGAACAACAATTCTTTTTTTCAGATCCTCAGAGAATTCTTTGCCATGAGGTGTCATGTTAAAATTTCAGTAACCAGTATGAGAGAGAGTGATAACACCACATTTAACACACCTGCTTCCCATTCACACCTGAGACCTTGCAACACTAACAAGTCACATGACACCAGGGAGGGAAGATGGCTAATTAAGCCCAATTTGGACATTTTCACTTAGGGATGTACTCACTTTGTTGCCAGTGGTTAAGACATTAATGGCTGTGTGTTGAGTTATTTTGAGGGAACAGCAAATTTACACTATTATACAAGCAGTGCACTCACTACATTACATTGTAGCAAAGTGTCATTTCTTCAGTGTTGTCACATGAAAAGATATAATAAAATATTTGCAAAAATGTGAGGGGTGTACTCACTTTTGTGAGATACAGTATATATAAGAGAATATCTATAAGAGAAATATAAGAAGTATTAATGTTTGAAAAAAATGAATTAGCCTGGGCCACAGTATGCTAAACACACCATAAGGGCAACAAAAGAGAACTAGATCATATTGCTAACCTTAATAAATCTGCCATGAGATCCACAAAGCATTAGAATAGGAATTGTACAGTGAGTGATGTCCACATTCAGCTTAATCAAAATCATAAAAACAATCATCAAAAATGCCTGCTAGATGGTACTCCATACATAGAAGCCTAAATATTCTAGCATTACAGCATACCTGTTACAAAGGCATCCCTATACATGGGTAGAGTAATGCAGCATCAACAATCCAATGCTGACTATAAAACATAACATGGTAGAAAGTCAGTTAAGATCTCACAGCAGAAAGGACCAAACCAATGGTGTCAATCAGCTTGAATCCTCGCCTAAATAGATTGCAGTACAGACATGCAGTATCCCAAAAAGAACTGCCAGTCTGATCACCCCTAATCATCCTTATATACCCCCGTCCAATGGGTGAACATCTGCAGACTCATGACGGCACTACTGATGACATATGGTACATACAACTTTCGACCGTTGCCAGACACCTCCCTGTTCTCTTGCTGCCTGTGTATGATTTAGACATAACTCATAATAACATAAATTACTTTATTGTCACAGGTGATTCCACAAAGCAATACAAAAGGGGTCAACCCAATTTGCATTGACATAAACAGGGAGGAACAAGAGATCACATTTGACCTGGTGCTATAATTTTCCTGATTGGTGCCCTATTCAGATATGCATTTTTTAAGTTTGTGCTCTCTTATCTTTTGTAATCTACCCACTGTGTATTTGTCAACTGCTTGCATACATTTGCACTCTCCTCATGATCATTCCCCCACACTTTTGATGCTTTTGTCTGTCTTATTTTTTCTCACTACCATCCATATTCTCCTTCTCCATGTTATCATTCTTCTCTACTTCCATTCATAAGGAAATAGCTAATCATTAATCAGCAGTTCATACAACAATATTTAATAGCAACAAAATGCAACTAAAGTAAGTCAGATAAAATCAGAAAATGTAACATTGTTGTGCACAGTAATGGTTTTCTTTGTGTTGAGGGTGAAATGATGGCCAGAGGAACATTATTTTGTTGTTCAAATATTTTGGTACCTGTCTAACCCAGATATGTTGTCTTTCACTGTATTTCTCTTTTCTGTCAACTTCTGAGATTAGTGTTCATTGTCTGCTCTGTTCCTTCTCTTATTGAGTAGTTCTTTTTTACTAAACTTCAATTTTCGGTCTCCTCTTTATCTTACTTGTTCTTGACCTCTTGCCTGTCTTTATTTTATAGCTTTTCTAAGTTTGCCTTTCTGCTTTAGTCTGTTGGCTCTCCTCACCACTTCAATATTTTTAATCTTATCTGGACTTTATGAAGAGCTCCTTCAGCTAATAAAGTAAGGACTCCATGCACTAAAAGACATATGCATTCGAGCACTAGGACTTCCTAACAGCATGCACACAATATTGCAGGACCAGAGTCTGGGATTTACACTGCTGGTCTTGTGTTCATTGATCTCCTTCAGTCTCTAATTGAATCCGAAACTGGGTTCTGGGGAAAAAAGCAATCAGGGATTGCATGCCCTCGATCTTCTTCTCCAGTAAAAGAAGAGGCATCAGAAGTTGTGTGTCTGATGTGTCTATAAAGGTAATCTGTCATTACTTCTATATACTGTCACAACGTGTTCATATACACACCATTGGACACAATTCAGATCTATATTTTACTACATATAATAGGTATTCTGCACACATTGAGGGGTTAATATAAATTTTAGGGGCTTTATTTGGCATAGAATTAAATAGATGAGGTCATAAAAGTTTGTACACTTGGTGTGCCCTTGATTTTCACTGTAAAAATATTCTGAGTTTTAAAGGCATTGCACATTTTTTTCTGCTTTAACTAGATATTAGTGTAGTTATGTTTTATCTAGATATTAGTGTAGCTCTATTGCCTGTGTTGTGTGTTTAGAGCTTTCTTTTGGTGGTATTTGATCACCTCTGCGGTTTTTATTTTTTGCGCTATAAACAAAAAAGGCCGACAATTTTGAAAAAAAAACAATATTTTTGACTTTCTGCTATAAAACATACTCAATAATGTAAATAATAAATGTATGAAATCAAATGTCTTCATCAATTTAGGCCAATATGTATTTTGCTACATATTTTGGTAAAAAATCCCAATAAGAGTATATTCATGACACACTCAAACTACATGATCCATGCACATTACTTGCAAGTGAAAACACAAGGTGAGGTTAAGCATGTTTACTATGTCTTTAAATGTATAATTGTATTAACTCAAAAGAGCAATATCTTTCAACCAATGAATTCTGAATTTTTTTAAACCAACCAAATCAGATAGAAATATGCAAATATAAAATAATACATGCCCAGTAAAGCATTTGTATGTATTCAGTCTTCCTAAGGAGCTTGTATTCAAATCTAGATATTTAATCACTTTGGCACTCATGCCTTTATACCAGAGCAATTTTTACATTTCTGCTATGGACATGAACTCCAGTTGTTGTTTTTATTGCATTGCTACATTGGTCCATACACATTCCTTACCTGTAAAAGCAGATAATTACTGTAAGAGTTGCCACTACTACAATGATAATCACAATCCGGGTCCTGTGCCTAAGTGGATGCCCTTCCTCATGGTGAACACAGGGTGTTTCTCAGCACAGCCAGTAGTCACAGAATATTGTGTAGTTGTTCAATTAATACAAGGTGTTCTCAGATTGGATGAGGTGTAGATCATAATGTCACCTGCCTGTCTTTCTACCTCATCCAATCAAAAACCTGTCTCCTGCCCAGTGCTATCACATAGCACTGTGACAGCAATGACGTTAAGTTAAAATAATTAAAAGCGCTAAAACATGTAAAATATAATACAATATATAAAATAGCAAAAAAAAGTTAAAAGAATGGCATAAGGTGCACACATGTATTTATAGTATCTCACGAAAGTGAGTACATCCCTCACATTTTTGTAAATATTTTATTATATCTTTTCATGTGAAAACACTGAATAAATGTCTGCTACAGAGTAGCGGGTATACAGCTTATATAACATTGTAAATTTGCTGTCCACTCAAAATAACTCAACACACAGCCATTAATGTCTAAACCGTTGGCAACAAAAGTGAGTACACCCCTAAGTGAAAATGTCCAAATTGGGCCCAAAGTGTCAATATTTTGTGTGGCCACTATTATTTTCCAGCACTGCCTTAAGCCTCTTGGGCATGGAGTTCACCAGAGCTAGGGATGTGCCGAAACCCCCCCCCCCCCCCGGTTCGGTTCTCACCAGAACACCATGAACAGGCAATTTGTGCGAACACAGGTACTCTATTAAAATCAATAACACGCAAACATGAAAAATCAAAAGTGCTCATTTTAAAGGCTTATATGCAAGTTATTGCCATAAAAAGTGTATGGGTACCCGGGTACTGCCCTAGGGGACATGTATCAATGAAAAAAAACGTTTTTTAAATGATTGTTTTTTTTTCAGGAGCAGGGATTTTAATGATGCTTAATGTGAAAAAATAAAAATGAAAAATTCCTTTAAATATCGCGGGGTCCCCTTAATCTGCCTGTAAAGTGATGCATCGTTGTGATGTTTAGAACAGTGCCGCAGCAAAATTACATTTTTAAAGAAAATAAGTAATTTAAACTTGTTTGCAGCTGTAATGTATTGCTGGCTCCCGGCAATATAGATCAAAAATCACTGAAAAAAATTGTGTGGGGGTCCCTCCCAAAATCCAAACCAGGCCCTTTGGGTCTGGTATGAATTTCAAGGGGAACCCCGTGCCAAAAATTGAAAAAGAATTTGCGTGGGGTCCCCCCCAAAATCCAAACCAGGCCCTTCAGGTCTGGTATGAATTTTAGGGGAACCACACTTCAAAATTTTTAAAAAAGTGGCGTGGGGGTCCCCTCAAAATCCATACCAGACCCTTATCCAAGCATGCAACCTAGCAGGTCAGGATAAGGAAGGGATGAGCTAGCACCCCTTCCTGAACCATACCAGGCCACATGCCCTCAACATGGGGAGGGTGCTTTGGGGTCCCCCCAAAGCACATTGTCCCCATTTGATGAGGACAAGGGCCTCTTCCCAACAACCCTGGCCGGTGGTTGTCAGGGTCTGCGGGTGGGGGTTTATCGGAATCTGGAAGACCCCTTTGACAAGGGGGCCCCCAGATCTCAACCCCCCATGTGAATGAGTATGGGGTACATTGTACTCCTACCCATTCACCAAAAAAAGTAGGTAGTTTTTGACAAGTCTTTTTATTAAAAAAGTATTTTTCCCCCAACTCTTCCTCTTGCTTCCTCTAGCTTCTTTTGGTCTTCCTCCTCTTCTTCCTTCCTCTCGTCATCTTCTTCTTCCTCTGCCGCTGCTTGAGCTGCCGACCAGAGACGACTTCCAGAATGGGCGGTCTTGAGTTTGACAGTTATTTTATAGGTAAGGGCGCAGGCCATCCAGTGACATAAATGGGTGACCCCACCCCCTCTGACATCACATGACATCAGAAGGGGCAGGGTCACTCAGCTACATCACTGAGTGGCCCCGTCCTTGCCTATAAAATAACTGTGAATCTCAAGACAGCCCATTCTGGGAGTCTCCTCTGGTCTGCAGTGGGAGTGGCGGCAGAGGAAGAAGAAGACAATGATGAGAGGAAGGAAGTAGCGGAGGAAGACCAAAAGAAGGAGAAGACCAGAAGAAGAAGCGGCGAAGGAGAAGATGGAGGAAGACCGTAGGAAGAAGGAAGAAGCGGGGTAGGAAGATGACATTTTTAATAAAGGACTTGTCAAAAACTTTTTTGTTGAATGGGTAGGGGTACAATGTACCCCATACTCATTCACATGGGGGGGGTCGGGATCTGGGGGCCCCCTTGTTAAAGGTGGCTTCCAGATTCCGATAAGCCCCCCACCTGCAGACCCCAACTGGTATGGTTCAGGGGGGGTGCTTGCTCGTTCCCCCTATCCTGACTTGCCAGGTTGCATGCTTGGATAAGGGTCTGGTATGGATTTTGGTGGGACCCCCATGGCAATTTTATAAAAATTTTTGCATGGGGTTCCCCTTAAAATCCATACCAGACCCGAAGAGCCTGGTTTGGATTTTGGGGGGGACCGCCACGCAATTTTTTTTTTAATTTTGGCATGGGGTTCCTCTTAAAGTCCATACCAGAACCGAAGGGCCTGGTATGTATTTTGTTGGGCACCCCATGCCGTTTTTTCACTAATTCTGTTAACCACTTCAATATACTGTGTTATATATACTACACTGACTGCACTATATAGTCTGAACTGTATTATATATACTACGGGGACTGCACTCTATAAAATTGTAATGACATGCCTCTATTAAACAGGTGCAGAAAAATTGGGCCTTGGGTGTTGGTGCTGCCAGAACACTGTAACCCCTCACAGTTACTCTTGTTGGGCATGGGAACAGGCCCTGCTGTTAAAAATGATTCCAAAAATTGTAAAGATGTGCCCCAGTCAAACAGGTGCAGAAAAATTGGGCCTTGGGTGTTGGTTGTGCCAGAACACTGTAACTCCTCACAGTTACTCTTGTTGGATGCAGGAACAAGCCCTGCTGTTAAAAAATTATTTCAAAAATTGTAATGACATGCCCCAGTCAAACAGGCACAGAAAAATTGGGCCTTGGGTGTTGGTGGTGCCAGAACATTGTAACCCTTCACAGTTTCACTTGTTGGGTGCAGTAACGTGCCCTGCTGTTAAAAATGATTTCAAAAATTATAATGACATGTCCTAGACAAATAGGTGCAGCAAAATTGGGCCTTGGGTGTTGGTTGTGGCAGAACACTGTAACCCCTCACAGTTACTCTTGTTGGGTGCAAGAACAGGCCTTGCTGTTAAAAATTATTTAAAAAATTGTAATGACATGCCCCTGTAAAACAGGTGCAGAAAGATTGGGCCTTGGGTGTTGGTAGTGGCAGAACACTGTAACCCCTCACAGTCACTCTTGTTGGGTGCAGGAACAGGCCCTGCTATTTAAAATTCTTCCAAAAAATGTAATGACATGCCCCAGTCAAACAGAAAAATTGGGCCTTGGGTGTTAGTGGGTGTTGGTGGTGCCCTAAACCCAAAATATTGTTGGAAGCTAGCATCATCAGGATTCAGAGGAATAGGATAGGCAGCATAGGCAGTCTTTAAGGTATCCCAGATCTCTAGGAAATGCAATCAGCATCAGGGGATTGATAGCTACTGATCCAGGACTGGTTAATTTTTATTAATGTGAGCCTATCAACGGAGTCTGTGGACAGGTGCACTCTTTGATCTGTTATGAACCTTCCAGCAGCACTGAATGTCCATTCATAAAGCACGCTGGATGCAGGACAGGCCAGTAGCTCAATTGCATAATGAGCACGTTTGGGCCAGTGGTCCATCCTCAAGACCCAGTAATTCAGGGGATGCTCAGTTGGAAAGGTTTCCAAGCCTGCTCTTGCCCCTAGATATTCCTGCACCATACACTTTGTCCAGCATCAGGAAATGGTAACCTCCCAGGGTCTGGAAAGGCATTGAACAAACTTTCTTCAAGGTATCCTGAAGATGTTTCATCCTCTGCTCCCTCTGCAAAGGCAGTATGAGCTCTGCAAATTTACCCTTGTAATGTAGATCAAGAAGGGTTGCCAGCCAGTAATGATCCCTCTCCTTGATACCACAAACCCTGGGGTCTTTTCACAGGCCATGCAGCATAAGTTTGAGGAGACATGAGAGTCCTCTGGGTCACTGAGGATGACATTGTCAGGAACTACCTCCTCCCAGCCACGTACAAATCCTTGGGTCTCTGGGGACTGAAAACCATCCCTTGAAGACTGCTGCGTGTTATCCTCTACATCCATGTTGACACAATCCTCCTTCTCCTCCTCTTCTTCCTGTGTGTTTGGCGGCCCTGCAGGAATGCTATCTGCATAAAGGGGGCCTCCCACTGTTCTGCCTCATGTGCCCTGTCCATGATTCCATGAAACGTGTGCTCCAGCAGGTAAAGGGACAGTGTCACTTATGCATGCATTGTCGCTGCTCACCATCCTTGTGGCCTTCTCAAATGGTGACAGGACAGTGCATGCATCCCTGATCAGTAGCCACTGGCGTGGCAAAAAGAAGCCAAGCTCCTCTGAGCCTGTCTTGGTGCCTTACTCACACAGGTACTCACTGATGGCCCTCTGCTGTGCATGTAGTTGCCAATGCTGAGTTTCACCTGGTGGGCATGTCACAAATGAAGCGGTTGGTGGCCAGGTTGAATTCCCAATAAATGTCAGCTAGCTGATCACTGGCATTGTATGACCACCGGAAATGACCACAGACTTTTCTGGCCTGCCTCAGGATATCTGGTAAACCTGGGTACCTGGTCAAGAAACGCTGCACCACCAAATTCAAGATGTGTGCCAAGCAAGGAACATGTGATAATAAATATAGGGTGTTGCCATACTATGGGAGAAAGAATATCAGGAGAGGTTAGCTGCTAGGGTTCTGATTCAGTTTTTTATATGTGCCATCTTCACTAAGTAGATTTTCCATCTCCATTTCGTAGTCTTCTTTATTTGAAATAACCAGACCTCCTCCCTTATCAGCTGGGCCTATAATCACTTTTTTCTTCTTTTCTAATTCTTTAATAGTTTTCCAGATGCTATACTCTTTTGATTTATAGATCCTCATTGCCTTCAATTCCCCTTCTACCATCCTTTTAAAAACCTCCAGGCTGTTACTCCCTGCTCCTTTGGGGTTGAAAGTTGATTTATTTCCGTAGTTCCGTATGCTTATATTTTGTTTGCTTTATGGCCAGGCTTTCCTTTTTGTTGGTAGCAAAAAATGTCTTAATATTCAGTTTCCGAAGCAATTTTTGCAAGTCTATGTAAACCTCAAATTTGTCCAAATTCTTTTCAGGGGCAAATTTTAGGCCCAGGTCTAAAATGTCCAATTCCTCTTTCAGAAAGTGGTGCTACTTAAATTGAAAATGCCCTTCCCTAATTCTCTCTTCTTTTTCTTGCTCCCTCCCCGTTTATCCCTTGTCCGATTCCTTCCCCCCAACCTTGGGGTCTGGTGTAGGGATCGGGGCTGTGTCTCCAACCCCCTCTCGGAGGTTCCCATGTGACCTCTCTCTGGGTAGGATAGGGGGGCCTCTCGTGGTTCCACATGTTTCCTCCCCTTGGGTTCCTTGGTGGTCCCCAACCCCGTGGGGGTCTTGGTGGACTGTAGTTTCCCCAGTTTCTGGGGGGTCTCCCATTGTGACTTCCTTGAAAAAAAACCCTTTGTGTGTGGTTCCAATGTCTCCCCTCCTCATATCATAGCGGTGAGAATCTGTTGTACGTTTCAACAGGTCTCCTTGACATCATAGGTGTCCTAGGTGTTCGCTCGTGATTCCCTCTTCTGGGACTGGTGCGCCTAGAATTATTCCGATTCCTATCTTGCTGCCCGGGAGTCATGTTTCCAGGTGTTCTCTGATGGGATGCAGGTGTCCTATGTGTTAGGGATCTGGTGTCCGACAACCCATCGTCCATTTTGTCTCTATCCGGTGTTGTCTCCCTTGATATATTATTCATATTACTAATGCTGGATTCCTCCATCCCATACTCCTCATCCACTTGCCCGCTATAAACGTGTTGGTTTTTGTAATCCATAACATCTCTGCGGAACTTTTTCTGTTTCTTATTTTGAATTTCTCTGTCGTATTTCTGTATCCCCTCCTTGAGGGATTTCTCTCTGTCTTTATATTCCTTACTCTCACAAAAAGGGGTCAGTTTCTCTTTGATCTGTTGGATTATATACTCTGTTTTCCTGAGTTTAAATTGCCTCATCTTAATAATAAGTGCCAAAAGCTCAGACTCCTTCATATTGAAAAACCTATACCAATCCTCCATCAAATCTTTATCCCCAAGACTATCATTGGGGGAAAGGTCCCATCTGAGCCTTCTTGGGGTCATTTTCTCTCTTCCCAAAGTGGAAATGTCCCACCAGACCCTAAGTTGTTTATCCATATTATGCTTGAGTTGCTTAAACAAGCTTTCCATATATTGGTCTATAGCTACATTTTCCTGATTGAATACTTCTTCTAAGTTAATAGTCCTACTGTTCATGTACCCGAATATATCCATTGCTGCAGCAACTGTAGCAATAAACTGCTAGAATTAAGATAATAAATATGTGGTGTTGCCGTGCTATGGGAGAAAGAATTTCAGGAGAGGTTATCTGCTACCTCCACCTTACATCTGACAAGCAGATGCTGATATATAAAAAGAGAAAACCGTAGAGGTGGGTATGGCGCTGCTAAAAAGGTGAAGTCTGGGAATGTAAATTTCCACAGGTTAAAATAAAATAAATAAAAGAGTAGTGAGTGACCAAAAATTATTAGAAGGTGCAGTGTGCAATATAAATATCAAAGATGTAAGTGCAGTGGACCAATGTTATGAGATGCAGTATGCAGTGTGTCCAGAGTGTAAGTGCAATGGGTAATGACAGCGCTGTCTGATCTGCAGCTTACCCTGTGATTCTGTGTTACCTGCAATCTGCTATCTGGAATTGACCCAGCTTCTTCTGACTACCCTGACTTCTCCCACCCTGATCCCAGCTTGCCTGACCTTGCTTATCGGATTCTTCTGCCTGCTTACCACTGCTGAATTATCTGCTTGTGGCCTGACCATTCTTTTCCTACTGTCTGACATACCTGATGTTCCTGTATTAACCTGGCTTGTCTTACCTGCTCCAGTCTGCTGTATCCAGTATCCAGGGTTGCCTCCCTGTACCAAGTACCCAGCTGTCGTCATCTGCAGCGCATCTGGTGAAGATCTGCACTCTCCTGCATCTGGAAACCTGTCAGCCTCTATGGCTTCCACCAGGCACTCCTACCCTCTGTGCTCATTGTCTCCTTTCTCCACTTCAGTGGTCAGTGAGCCAGAGTTGTATGAGAGGTCTCCTCCTAAGGAAGTCAGGCTCTCCACCAAGGTACGTGACAAACATTACAGTATCAGACAGCCATGTCTGAGCCTGCAGGAGGAACCACACCTATGGAGGAGAGTTGCCAACATCTCTCAGCACTCACGCAAGTGGTGCAGAATCTCCAAGCAGACTACAACAGATTGGTGGAATATGTGCGGACCCTGGGTCCTGAAAGATCCACTGCTGCATCCCCTGCTCCTGCTACAGCTGCACCTTCTCAGACTGTGTCCTCTCCCTCTGTGGTAATGCTACCACTAGAGTTGAGCGAACCCGAACTGTAAAGTTCGGGTCCGTACCAAACTTTTGGGTGTCCGGGACCCGGACCCGAACCCGGACTTTTCAAAAAAAGATGAGTGTTCTAAAATCATCATCAAGTTGTACAGGGAAAGGTTCCAGCTGTTGCTTTAAGGGAAAGATTATTCTTCTAAAATCATCATCAAGTTGTACAGGGAAAGGTTCCAGCTGTTGCTTTAAGTGAAAGATTAGTGTTCTAAAATCATCATCAAGTTTTACAGGGAAAGGTTCCAGCTGTTGCTTTAACCACTTGCCGACCGCCGATCGGAGATTGACGGCGGCAAAGTGGCCCTGTAACGCAAACCGCCGTCATACGACGGCGGCCGCGAACTCGCGCCGTGAGCGCGCGCGCGCCCTCTAGGCGCGGGCGATGCAACGGCATTCGGCAGAAGGCCTTTCAATCTACAGCGCCAGGCCAATGATTTTTGGCCTGGCCCTGTAGATCGCCCTGCCAATGACATTATTCCCGAGGCTAGCCGCCAGCCGTTCACCAATTTCGTTGTCGACCTTGGAAAGGGACATTTTGAACTACTACTAAAATCTTGTGATTAGAAAGTGAATTTCGTTGTCGACCTTGGAAAGGGACATGTTGAACTACTACTAAAATCTTCTTATTAGAAAGGGAATTTCGTTGTCGACCTTGGAAAGGGACATGTTGAACTACTACTAAAATCTTGTGAGTAGAAAAAAACTTTTCAGGCCCAAGCCCAGGCCCAGGGCCTGTGGGTTTTCAAACCATGCCTGGGCTTGAAATGTCAAGCCCAAGCGAGTTGAGATCACCATCGTAATGGTGTCTCCCTCTC
>BLSH010125146.1:1426630-1441099 GCA_018402905.1 Glandirana rugosa
TCTCATTGGATTGAGGCCCTATATACCAAGCCAAGGGCAAGGGTTAGGATAAATGGAGGGTTGTCCAGGCCCTTTGAGATGGAGAATGGGACGAGGCAGGGGTGCCCCCTCTCCCCAATATTGTTTATTGTCGCATTGGAACCGTTACTTGCAGTAATCAGGAATCATCAACAAATATTTGGATTTGAGGTAGAAGGGGAAGAACATAAAGTAGCTGCCTATGCAGATGATTTATTGATTTATATCAATAGACCGAGAGAAACTATCCCTAAATTGATGGAGGTGATGGAAGAATATGGAGAACTATCTAACTTCAAAATCAACTATAGTAAGTCCGAGGCCTTAACCATAAATGTAGAGACACGGGAAAGAGGGGAGTTACAGAGAGTATTCCCATTTCAATGGAATAAGGAGGAAATAAATTATCTGGGAGTTAAGCTAACAGGAACAAGAGCGGGAGCTTATGTCTCTAATTTCATCCCCCTGCTAAACGAAATTAAAGAAGAAGTAAGGAGAATGATATATAGACCATTATCATGGACAGGACGAATAAATGCAGTAAAAATTATTATTCTCCCCAAAATTTTATATAAATTTCAGATGCTGCCAATCCATGTCCCACAAGAATTCTTTCAGATTATGGGAAAAATAATAACTAGATTCATATGGAAAGGACAAAAACCCAGGGTAAAAATGTTGGTTCTGAGCAGAGAGAAAAATAGAGGGGGGTGGGCACTACCAAACATAAAAAAGTATTACAAAGCAAATATTTTAGCACGAGTGATAACATGGGTGCAAAACGAGGGAGGTAAAAAATGGGTTACACTAGAGAACAGGATTAGTAAAACACAATTAGAGAAGATGATATGGATTCCATCGGAGTTCAGGAACCTAGATAGGAATACAAGTGAGATCGCACATAATGCACTCAGAATTTGGGACAACACGATGACATTAGGGAAATGGGGATATAATTCACAGTTTATCCCACTTTGTGGGACAAATTATTTTTTGCCAGGGCACGAGAAGTGGGGTGGGAAAAGGATAAAAGATGAAACACTGAAATTAAAGGACATAATTCACAAAGGGAAAATTATAGCACTGGGGGAATTACAGCAAAGTGGGATGTTCAGAAAAATAGACACACTGCAGTATTTGCAATTGAAACATTTTGTGGCGGCACTACCCCAGCCAGTCAGAATAGAGAAGGAGCTCACATCAATAGAAAAACAGTGCTGGACCAAAAATAAGAGAGGAGGGGTATCGAAGATGTATAAAATCTTGGGGGATTAGGAGAAGAGGAGCGTCTCCCCTACATGGACAGGTGGGAAGCAGAATTAGGGTCTGGACGGACTAACCAGCAATGGGAAAAGATATGGGCTCTAGCACATGGTACAGCAGTGGACAATGCGACTAGAGAGATGCATTATAAATGCATCTCTAGATGGTATTTGACTCCAAATAAGACGGCAAAATATCAAAAAAATGGGTCGGACCAGTGCTGGCGAGGTTGTAAAGAAAAAGGTACAATGGCACACCTATGTTGGGATTGCCCGGTGATTAAAGAGTATTGGGGAGGCTTAAGAGAGTTAATTAATACAATAACAAAAGAAGTTATAGAAGCAGATCCATGGGGGTGTCTCTTCCATGGGGGGGCTGGTCCTATAAAAAAGTATACCAGGACTTTAGTACCGATCCTCTTAAACGCAGCAAAAAGCCTTATCCCTAAAAATTGGAAAAAGAAGGAACCCCCATCATTAGAGCAATGGTGTAACAAAATAGAGGAAGTGGCCAACTTGGAGAGCTTAAAATACGTAGATGGAAAGGAAAAATAAGTAGGAGAGAAGAAATGGATGGAGTGGGCACAATTTAAAAAATCAAAAAAATATTTAGAGATAATGAGATCAAGACTGGAACAAGATTTGGTAAATATCGCGGAGCGGAGATGGAGGACCTGGGGGAGGGGGGCGGTGGGGGGCGGGGGGGGGAGAACGGGGTAGATATAGACGGATAAGGATAATAGGCTGGGTTTTGTTATAGCATGAATAAAAAAAAAATTTCAAATAAAGGAAGAATGCCCACGATGATGTGACTATACCGGAGAGCAGCATGACAACTAATTAAGCTGAAATGAATAAATCTCCACTTGTCATCTGACAAGCCGAACCTGCAGGACCCGAACTTCCGGAGGTTCAATCAACTCTACCTACCACCTGAACCTTGGGTTCCCACACCTGAGAAATTTGCTGGGAACCGCAGCCAGTTTCGTGCGTTTTGCAACACATGTCAGTTGTACTTTGCTCTGCAACCTCGGATTTTCTCCTTGGAGAAACGCACCTGGGATCATCGTTTGGTCTAGTGAGGAAGCTGGCAGCTGATTTCCCAGGCGACTTCAGGGATGTTATATCTATTTTGATGCATGTACTGCCCGAGTGTACCGGAGTTGTTGCACCCTCAAATTCTGACCTACCCCTTGCCTAAGGAGGATAGGGCGAGGGACAGGCTGGCTACTGCTTGGTTAAAGTGCCACTGGGCGTTTAAGTGTGGGCACTTTTAAAACGGCAATACTTCTAACAAGCGATTACATCATCACAGTCATCCTCTCATAATGTCCTCTCTGCTCTGCTTTTCCAGGTAACTGCTTTCACTTCTGCCTGCAACTTAAAAGCCAACCTGACTGTCTGCACACATATCTGCCTGCTGTAACCATTGGTAAATGCTTTTACTTCTCCCTGCAACTCAAAAGCCAATCTGACTGTCTGCACACATATCTGCCTGCTGTAACCATTGGTAACTGCTTTCACTTCTCCCTGCAACTTAAAAGCCAACCTGACTGTCTGCACACATATCTGCCTGCTGTAACCATCGGTAACCACTGACTAAACTGTTTGAAAAACTGGGCTACATTGCATGACTGATATCAACCACTGCCTTGTTGAAGACTTTCAAATTGTTGTTTATACTTGTCTATTGAGGTTACACTTACTTTTATTGTGTTCTGGTCAAGATCAAACACCTATGCATATCTTGCAGAGTCTGTCTCTTGCCTAGCAATTTGTTTCAGGACAGAACCCCCCCCCCCCCCCCCCACTTTCTCCATGTGCCTTTTGATTAGCTCTAAATTGAATAATTGTTAACCTCCCCCAACCCCACCCCAGTTTAAATTCAGTTTAAGTTTTGGGACGGCTGGCAAGGGACAGGCTGGCCACTGCTTGGTTAAGTGCGGGCACTTTTAAAACAGGACTTTAAATAAGGCACTACTTTAAAGGCAAGTACAAACATTAGCTATCCATTACCTATCCATTACCAATTCTGTAAATTTCCACTTTTCTTTTCTATTTCACTTTTTTCTCCTCTCTCTATCTTCCAACATGCTCATACGTTTCTTCTTTGCAGTAACACCCTCTCTCCTCAATCTCTCACTTCTTAACCCCCCTTCGCCAACACACAGCCTATACATATCCCCCTCACTCTTGCCCACTCAATACTACTGCACCTATCACCTCCGACTCATTCTGAGCCAACACAATACCACCACCTCCACTTCACTGCAGTGCCAGCCCTCACTTAAGTCACACTCCCACCTTACTGCCCTCACCCTCCTACTACTCTTTATGTCTGGGGATATTGCCCTAAACCCTGGCCCTCCTCTAGCCAACTCTTACCCCCAGAAGTGGCAGTCTAGCTTCTATGACAATAGCCGTAACTCCCGCTGTCTTATCTCAATTCCCCTGATTCCAAGAGTCAGCCCCCCTTATGTGTATGAAGTAGGGGTTGGCGCTAATCAAAAATCGTTAAGTAATAATAGGTATGTCACAAACGAGATGAATCAAAATTGTGTGTACCATAAATCATAGCATAAACCAAGAACCAAAAAAACAATACAACAAGAGCCAGCTTATACTGATAAGATATGAACAAGAATAAAAGCGATAATGATGAATAATAGTCTAATATTGATATAGACGAGTTGTAGTATATAGTGCTCTCGTATTACTTCTTGGAGCCTGCACACAATCAAATACGCAGTCAAGCTAGATTGTAATGAAAAAAGTTCCGCGGATAGCAAATGATAATTTCTTCTTAAGATGAGAAGTGACAGTTCAGTAATGTGGTGAATCCAGGTTCCCGCCCTAGAGAATCAAAGGCTTACCAGATCCCAGATATATGCAAGCCCACATATATGGTACGCTCTTGTGTGGTCCTAGGTCCTCCAAGGTTTCTCCACTGGCGCGTCACACACTCCGGTTGGATGTCATCTCCATGGGTAACAATGGTCCCACGTCCGTCACTCCTCTGATGTTGCAGTCAGATTAAACTTGAGGTCTCTCCGATAGTAACCAGTATCCGGTACAGAGCGACTCTCCTCCGGCGCTGACACTCGGCTCCTCCTCCTCTGTCTCCTCCTCATGACTTTACCATTAAGATCAATGGCACAACCATTGGTCCTACCACACATACCAGGGTGCTGGGCGTAATCCTAGACTCCGACCTTTCTTTCAGCCCCCATATCCAATCACTGGCTAAATCTTGCCGCCTCAACCTCCGCAACATCTCAAAAATTTGCCCCTTCCTGACTAACGACACCACAAAACAACTTATTCACTCCTTGGTTATTTCCCGCCTTGATTACTGCAACTCCCTCCTCACCGGCCTACCGTTGCACAGGCTATCCCCCCTTCAGTCTATCATGAATGCTGCTGCCAGACTTGTACACCTTACTAACTGATCCACGACTGCCGCCCCGCTCTGCCAATCTCTTCACTGGCTTCTCCTACCCCACCGTATAAAATTCAAAATACTAACCACAACATACAAGGCCATCCACCACACTGCCCCCAGCTGCATCACCAATCTCATCCACAGATATCACGCCAATTGTCCTCTATGCTCCTCCCAAGACCTCCTTCTCTCTAGCTCCCTTGTTACCTCCTCCCATAATCGCTTACAGGACTCCTCCAGAGCCTCTCCCATTCTCTGGAACTCCCTGCCAGAATGTCCGGTCAGCCCCCACCCTGTCCGCCTTTAGGCGATCCTTGAAAACTCACTTATTCAGGGAAGCCTACCCCACCTCCACCTAAAGACCTGTGCTTGAGCCACCTCTATCAGATCATCCCCTGCAGCCATTACCTTTTGTACCACCTCCCCCTCCCTTTAGATTGTAAGCTCTATGAGCAGGGCCCTCCTATTCCTTTTGTATTGAACTGTATTGTATTTGTACTGTGTCCCTTCTTTATTGTAAAGTGCTGCGCAAACTGTTGGCGCTATATAAATCCTGTATAATAATAATAATATAGCCCCATGGGGAAATTGCGACTTGGCCCATCAGGGGTCACACCTAGATGTGAGCGCATAGCACAACCGGTAGTGGTGTGTGGTCCCACTGTGAAACACTATAGTTATGGAACATATCTATTCTGGATGCTGACATCTTGAACTGAGCACTTTTGCACTAATTTGCACTAAGAAACGACAATCTTTTTGTTATATTGCATGAACTGTTTGAAGGACAATCACACCACTAGTAGTGGTATAAATGTTGCATTTTAGAAAACTGTATTATGAACATTAATATCGGATTGTGTCATCTGTGATGATTTCTTAGTTTATGCACTTGCACCTTTGCACTTTAGCCACAGGATGGTAATATGTGTATGTATAAACATTTGATTTGCACCGCACCAACTTTTGTTTTATGCACTTATCTGCAGCTTACCTTGTGATTCTAAGTCACCTGCAATCTGATATCTGGAATTGACCGGGCTTGTTCTGACTACCCTGCCTTCTCCCACCCTGATCCCGGCTTGCCTGACCTTGCTTATCGGATTCTTCTGCCTGCTTACTGTTTCTGAATTATCTGCTGTGACCTGACTATTCTCTGTCTACTGTCTGATATACCTGATGTTCCTTGTCTCACCTTCTCCAGTCTGCTTTATCCAGTATCCAGGATTATCTCCCTGTACCAAGTGTCCAGCTTTTGTCATCTGCAGCGCATCTGGTGAAGATCTACACTCACCTGCATCTGGAAACTTGTCAGCCTCTACGGCTTCCACCAGGCACTCCTAACCCACTGTGCTTATTGACTGCTGTTTCCACTCCAGTGGTCAGTGAGCCAGAGTTGTATGAGAGGTCTCCTCCTACGGAAGTCAGGCTCTCCACCCAGGTATGTGACAAACATTACAGAGAGTCAGCAATGCCCTGCACCTGTGGAGCTCTGTGGTGTGAAGCAATAAGGTGGCTGCCCTTAAGCTGGCCCCTGGAGAACATCCTGCCTTGTTGGAGTTGTGCCTCCTCCTCACTTTCCTCCTCTTTTCTCAGGCACCTAAGTACAGCCAGTGTCCTCATCATCCCCTCTCTCCTCAACACTGTAGCAACCTTGGCAGTATGCTGCAGCTGGGGGATCATGACTGCTAGTTTCTTGTCCTTCTGTGGCACCCCCTCTCTCTAGGCTCACGTTACTCCGTTCCTAAACCTGGGAACCAACATCAGAGCCTTCAAGTTGCTGCTCATCCACCATCTGCATGTAACCGACACTATGGTTGAATAATTCTGGTGACTCCTCTGTGATGGTGGGGCTAAGGAAGGAGTAACTGTGGACAAGAATCCGGTGGAATAGGCCACTTTGACAGCTGCATTGGAAGACAAACTAGTATGAGCCTGGATGACAGAGGATGAGGAGGATGAGGACAGCTTAGTTATCCCCTCCGCCAACTCTTCAGCATGTTGTGGCTCAATAACACAGCCAACAGCAGAAAAAAAGGACAAGCGTAACCCGCCTGCAGAGGATGCAACATGTCCACCACCACCACAGTTTTTTGAACACAGCACTATACTGTATTAAATACTGTACACCGCCGAATGCATTGTATATATAGTATACAATGAATGCAGAGTATATATATATATATATATATATATATATATATATATCTCCCAAACATGAGTACACTGCTCACATTTTTGTAAATATTGTATTATATCTTTTCATGTGACAACACTGAAGAAATAACACTTTGCTACAATGTGAAGATGTACAGTAGTGAGTGTACAGCTTGTATAACAGTGTACATTTGCTGCCCCCTCAAAATAACTCAACATACAGTCATTAATGTCTAAACCACTGGCAACAAAAGTGAGTACACCCCTAAGTGAAAATGTCCAAATTGGGTCCAATTAGCCATTTTCCCTCCCCGATGTCATGTGACTTATGTTACAAGGTCTCAGGTGTGAATGGGGAGCAGGTGTGTTAAATTTGGTGTTATCGCTCTCACTCTCTCATACTCATCACTGGAACTTCAACATGGCAACTCATTACAAAGAACTCTCTGAGGATCTGAAATAAAGAATTGTTGCTCTAAATAAAGATGGCACAGGCTATAAGAAGTCTGCCAAGACCCTGAAACTGAGCTGCAGCAGGTTCCACTCAGAACAGGCTTCGCTATGGTTGACCAAAGCAGTTGAGTGCACATGCTCAGTATCATACCCAAATTGTCTTTGGGAAATAGACGTATGATTGCTGCCAGCATTTCTGCAGAGGTTGAAGATGTGGGGGGTCAGCCTGTCAGTGCTCAGACCACACACTGCATCAATTTGGTCTACATGGCTGTCGTCCCAGAAGGAAGCCTCTTCTAAAGATGATGCACAAGAAAGCCCACAAACAGTTTGCTGAAGACAAGCAGACTAAGGACATGGATTACTGGAACCATGTCCTGTGCTCTGCTGAGACCAAGATAAACTTATTTGGTTCAGATGGTGTCAAACGTGTTTGGCGGTAACTCAGTGAGGAGTACAAAGACAAGTGTGTCTTGTCTACAGTCAAACATGGTGGTGGCAGCGTTATGGTCTGGGGCTGCATGAGTGCTGCTAGCACTGGGGAGCTACAGTTCATTGAGGGAACCATGAATGCCAACATGTACTGTGACATACTGAAGCAGAGCATGATCCCCCTCCCTTCGGAGCTTGGCTGCAGGGCAGTATTCCAACATGATAATGACCCCAAACACACCTCCAAGATGACCACTGCCTTGCTAAAAAAACTGAGGGTAAAGGTGAAGGACTGGCCAAGCATGTCTCCAGACCTAAACTCTATTGAGCAAATGTAGGGCATCCTCAAACGGAAGGTGGAGGAGAGCAAGGTCTCTAACATTCACCAGCTCCGTGATGTCATACTGGAGGAGTGGAAGAGTACTCCAGTGGCAACCTGTGTAGCTCTGGTGTACTCCAGGCCCAAGTGGGTTAAGGCAGTGCTGGAAAATAATGGTGGCCACACAAAATATTGACACTTTGGGCCCCATTTGGACATTTTCACTTAGAGGTGTAAGACCAAGACGACCATTGCCTTGCTAAAGAAGCTGAGGGTAAAGATGATGGAATGGCCAAGCAGGTCTCCAGCCCTAAACCCTATTGAGCATCTGTGGGGCATCCTCAAATGGAAGGTGGAGGAGCGCAATGTCTTTAACATCCACCAGCTCTCTGATGTCATCATGGAGGAGTGGAAGAGGACTCCAGTGCAACCTGTGAAGCTCCGGTGAACTCCATGCCCAAGAGGGTTAAGGCAGTGCAGGAAAATAATGGTGGCCACACAAAATATTGACACTTTGGGCCCCATTTGGACATGTTTACTTAGGGGTGTACTCACTAACCTGTGTCATGAAGTGGGTTTCGTTCCCCAACTACCACATGACGCCATTGTGGAAAGGGATTTTCCAAAATTCTGGGACCTCTGAGATTGCCCAGATTCACCATTAAGTGACTCTTCAGAGCCTGGAGGTTCTCCTAAGAATCCTCTAAGTGTGAGGATTCTCCTGAGTTTCCTTTGTCAGTATTAGCAGGGGAAACAACAGGGTCTAGGGAAGAGCCTACAACCTCAGAAGAAGAACAGCGACCTCTAGTGTTTCATGATCTAGAGGTACACAGAGAAAATTTTGCCACTGAACAATTGAAGGACCCTACATTACTAAGGACCCAGTAGAATATAGTGAATTAGTTAACCCTTGTGAGAGAATTGCTCTCCCATACTTAATCATGGAAAGGGACCTGTTATACCGGGTGTTACAGAGGGCAGAGAAAACTTTTGAGCAACTGGTGGTGCCCAAACCTTACCGCAAGTTGGTCTTAGAACTGGCCCATGGGCACATTCTTGGGGGACATTTAGGAGCAGAAAAGACCCGGGAAAGAATCACGCAGAGGTTCTATTGGCTAGGGATTACTAAGGAAGTGGATATGTACTGTTCCTCCTGTCCAGTGTGTCAGATTTCTGTACCCATGTCACATTTCTGCAGTCCTTCGGTACCCCTTGGTAATCCCTTTTGAGAGGATCGCCATTTTTTTTGGTTGGTCCCTTGCTAAAGTCCGCTAGAGGGCACCAGCACATCTTGGTGATAATGTACTATGTCACCCGTTACCCAGAAGTGATTCTTCTCTGAAACACCTCTGCCAAAGCCATTGCCAAAGAGCTACTTCAGCCCCGGGAGGATTTACCCCCTTAAAGACAGAACACTTTTTACAATTTGGCACTGTGCTACTTTAACTGGTAATTGCGTGGTCATGCAATGCTGTACCAAAACGATATTTGCATCCTTTTTTCTCACAAATAGAGCTTTCTTTTGGTGGTATTTGATCACTTCTGGGATTTTTATTTTTTGTGACATAAATGAAAAAAGGTC
Source organism: Glandirana rugosa (assembly GCA_018402905.1). Lineage (NCBI taxonomy): Eukaryota > Metazoa > Chordata > Amphibia > Anura > Ranidae > Glandirana > Glandirana rugosa. Next base: position 1,436,296 of record BLSH010125146.1, read on the forward strand.
GAAAATTTTGAAAAAAAAATGATTTTCTCTACTTTTTGCTATAAGAGAATCCAATAAACTCAATTTTAGCCATACATTTAGGCCAAAATGTATTTAGCCACATGTCTTGGGTAAAAAAATTTCAAGCGTATATTTATTGGTTTGTGTAAAAGTTATAGTGTCTACAAACTTTGGTACATTTACTGGAATTTACTCAGCTTTTAGTTTGACTGTCTATCTCATTTCTTGAGGTGATAAAATGGTAGGGCAGTACAAAACCCCTCCAAATTACCCCTTTTTGGAAATTAGACACCCCAAGGAATTTGCTGAGAGCCCACTGAATATTTAAATTTTTTGTCACAAGTGACTGAAAAATGACAAAAAAAGAATTTACACAAAGTTAAATTCAATACAGGAGGAATCAGAGGGCCCTGCTCGGTAGAGCTTACAATCTAGGAGGGAGGGTTAAATGATACGAGAGGGAAATAACTGCGGGGAGATGGGTTGATTGAGAATAAAAAGTGCAGTTGTTAGGTGGCGGCAGGATAGGCTTCCCTGAAGAGAAACGTTTTCAGGGATCGCCTAAAGGTGGAAAGATTTGGGGATAGTCTGACAGATTGGGGTAGGGAATTCCAGAGGATGGGAGCGGCTCGGGAGAAGTCTTGGAGACGAGTATGAGAGGAGGTGATGAGGGAGCTGGAGAGCAGGAGGTCTTGGGAGGAGCGAAGAGGACGGTTAGGTTGGTATTTTGAGACTAGGTTGGTGATGTAGCTGGGAGCAGAGTTGTGGATGGCTTTGTAGCTCATGGTTAGTATTTTGAACTTAATTTGTTGGGCGAGAGGCAGCCAATGGAGGGATTGGCAGAGAGGGGTGGCAGACGCTGAACGGTTTGTAAGGTGGATAAGTCTGGCAGCGGCATTCATGATGGACTGGAGGGGGGATAGTCTATTTAAAGGTAGGCCAGTGAGGAGGGAGTTGCAGTAGTCGAGGCAAGAGATGACCAGGGAGTGAGTCAGGAGCTTTGTGGTTTCATTGGTTAGGAAGGGACGTATTTTAGAGATGTTGCGGAGGTTGAGGCGGCAAGCCTTAGAAAGTGATTGGATGTGTGGCCAAAAGGAAAGTTCAGAATCCAGGATAACACCAAGCTCTTGACAGAGAAGTCAGGGGAAATGGCATTTGGGGGAGGAAATATTATGAGTTCGATTTTGGACAAGTTGAGTTTGAGGAAGTGGTGGGACATCCAGGCAGATATGTCTGTTAATAAGTTAGTGATGCGTGAGAAGACTGATGGAGTGAGTTGGGGGGTGGAGAGGTATATTTGGGTATCGTCGGCGTAGAAATAATATTGAAAGCCGTGGGAGGCTATCAGCCGACCCAAGGAAGAGGTGTAGATAGAAAATAAGAGCGGTCCAAGAACAGAACCTTGGGGGACCCCAACAGAGAAGGGAAGAGGAGAGGAGGAGGTAGAATTGTAAATGACACTGAAGGTGCGATGGGATAGGTAGGACGAGAGCCACTGAAGAGCACAGTCACGGAGACCAAGGGAGTAAAGTTTTTTGAGGAGGAGGGGGTGGTCGACAGTATCAAAGGCAGCCGAAAGGTCCAGAAGTAGGAGTACAGAATAGTGTCCATTGGTTTTAGCGGTTAGTAGGTCATTTGTGAGTTTAAGAAGGGCAGTTTCTGTGGAGTGTTGAGGACGGAATCCAGATTGGAGGGGGTCAAGAAGGTTATTCTTAACAAGGTGGTCACTCAGTTGGTTGTAGACCAGACGTTCGAGGATTTTGGAGGAAAATGGGAGCAAGGAGATAGGGCGTAGGTTGTTAAGATCGGTAGGGTCCAGGGATGGTTTTTTGAGTATGGGGGTGACCAATGCATGTTTTAGAGCATTGGGGAAGATGCCAGAAGAGAGGGAGAGATTGAAGATGTGAGTTAGGGAGTGCAGGATAGAGTCAGAGGGTGAGCGTAGTATTTTAGAGGGAATAGGGTCCAATGGACAGGTGGTTAGGTGGGAGTTGGAAAGGAGTTTAGCAACCTCATTTATAGTAGTAGGTTTGAACAAGGAGAGTGTCAATTGTGCTTGTTGACATGGGGTGTTAACTGAAGAAGATGCCTGTAGAGTGGAGATTTCATCACAAATTGTATCAATCTTGCTTTTGAAGTGGTTAGCAACCTCTTGGGCAGTGAGTGTGTTAGTGGGCGGAAGTGGGGGGGGACGCAGTAGGGAGTTGAAGGTAGAGAAGAGTTGACGGGGACTGGATAAGAAGGTGCTAATAACAGTGGTAAAATAGGTCTGCTTGGCTGTGTGGAGGCCAGAATTGTATTTATGGAGGGCAGATTTGTATTGGTTGAAGTCTTTGAGAGACTTTGTCTTGTGCCACCGACGCTCAAGGGCGTGGCTACGCTTTTTGAGGTTTCTGGTGTCGTCTGTTTGCCAGGGTTGTAGGGGTCGAGGTCCGATTTTGTGTGTGGTAAGGGGAGCTAGCTTGTCCAGAGTGGAGGACAGGGATTTATTGTAGATGGTAGTGGCTTGGTTGGGGCAGGACAGGGGTGAGATTTTTTCATAGAGGTGGTCAGTAGCAGAATAGAGAAGAGAAGTGTTGAGTTGGCGAAGGTTTCTACGGGTGATGGTTTGTTGATTGGAGGGAAAGGTGGTGTAGGACAGAGAGAGAGAGAATCTAATAAGGTGGTGGTCGGAGAGGGGAAAAGGATTGTTGGAGAAGTTGCATGGAGTGCATAGATAGGAGAAGACAAGGTCGAGGGTGTTTCCATCAGTGTGAGTAGGAACCTGCACCCATTGCTTCAGGTCAAATGAGGAAGTTAGACTAAGAAGTTTAGAGGTAGTGTTAGTGTTAACCGGGATGTTAAAGTCGCCAAGAAGGATAGTGGGAATTTCAGAAGAGAGAAAGTAGGGTAGCCAGGCAGAAAATTCATCAAGGAAAGCTGACAGTGGTCCAGGAGGCCGATAGATCACAGCAATTCTTAGGGAGATTGGAGAGAATAGACGTATACAGTGGGCTTCAAATGATGAGAGTGGCAGAGAGGGTGGAGAGTGAATAACCTGGAAGGTGCTCTGTGAGGACAGGAGGAATCCTACTCCACCTTCCTTGCGTCCATTAGGCCTAGGGGAGTGAGTCCAGAGAAGGCCACTGTGGGAGAGGGAAGCAGGAGAGGGAGAATGGCATTCATGGAGCCAGGTTTCAGTGATCGTAAGAAGATTAAAGGAATTAGTGACAAATAGGTCGTGAACAGCAGTAAGCTTGTTGCAGACAGAGGGGGCATTCCAGAGGGCACAGGAGAAGGGGAGGCTGGTTTTGGGAAGAAGGGGAATGTAGATTAAATTGCGTAGATCGCGACTACTGCCAGAGGGTGTGGGGTGGTGGTGATGGGCATGTTGGGTGTTAAATGAGGGGGGCCCAGGATTTGTGGAAATATCACCAGAGGGTAGGAGAAGCAGAAGAGAAAGGGAAGTAATATGGGAATATGATTTATATGAGGGGACATGCTTGAGCTTCCTGGTTTTGTTAGCATGTGGGCTAAGAGTTATAAAGAGGTGATGAGCTCAGTAATAGGGAGAGGGGAGAAGTGAGGATGATATGTACAGATTATGGGGTGGGGGAGAGGGGTGAAGAAAAGATAATTTGAGGAGAGAGGCTGCTATTGTGAGAAGCAGAGGTAAGGAATGCATGTTTCAGAGAGGAATGTGCGAGGTTTAGAAGATGAGGTTACCTGTAGTCTGATGTTATGTAAAATAGTTTGTTGTTAGTGTGCGCTTTGTGCAAATCGCTGAAGTGCAAGCGCGGAAGTGCCCACTTATTTAAAGAACCCCACTTTTTTGGAAGAACCCATCTGCAACGTCTACCCCCCTGCAATGATTGCCCCGTAGGCAGAGCTTGCTTTTATACTGAGATGGGTGGGGGTGGATTGGGGCAATTAATCAATTACGGGGTAATATTAAGCACACAGGCATCACAGCAGACCTTTCCATTCAATGATCAAAAGGGCCAAGAAGGGCAAAATATGTGCAGATAAGGGGAGCCATAAATTAGGTGAGTCCTAAAGCTTAAATAAACCTTTAAAATAGTGTGAACATGGCTACAGATGTAGGTGAAATAACAGTAACAAGCACACAATTACCAAATATACATGTGATCAGTCAGTATTCAGTTTGAGAAAAGATTGCAGTGAGAGGCAGGCTGATTCAGTTGAAGAGTGGAGATGGCAACAATGAAAACATACCAAATATACATGTGATCAGTCAGTATTCAGTTTGAGAAAAGATTGCAGTGAGAGGCAGGCTGATTCAGTTGAAGAGCGGAGATGGCAACAATAAAAGCATACCAAATATACATGTGATCAGTCAGTATTCAGTTTGAGAAAAGATTGCAGTGAGAGGCAGGCTGATTCCTGTAGGAATATATGTGAAATTACAGCCCACAATACATTCTGCTGCTTCTCCTGAGTACGGGGATACCACATGTGTGAGACTTTTTGGGAGCCTAGCCGCGTACAGGACCCTGAAAACCAATCACCGCCTACAGGATTTCTAAGGACGCAAATTGCTCTTTTCACTTCCTCACTACCTATGACAGTTTTGGAGGCCATGAAATGCCAAGATAGCACAAAACCCCCCAAATGACCAAAAGTCCCAGGACATGCGCCGATCCGAGGGTTTTTCAGAGTGTGTACACCATAGGGGCATGAGTCCTCTTCGTCGTCTTACATAACACCCGACATTAAAGTGTATATAAGGATGTCCTTAGTCGGACGGAGAGTGACGTTAGAAAAGAGTTTGACTTATGACTGACTAGTGTACATATAAACCATA
>BLSH010125146.1:1441109-1456311 GCA_018402905.1 Glandirana rugosa
ATACCAAATATACATGTGATCAGTCAGTATTCAGTTTGAGAAAAGATTGCAGTGAGAGGCAGGCTGATTCAGTTGAAGAGCGGAGATGGCAACAATAAAAGCATACCAAATATACATGTGATCAGTCAGTATTCAGTTTGAGAAAAGATTGCAGTGAGAGGCAGGCTGATTCCTGTAGGAATATATGTGAAATTACAGCCCACAATACATTCTGCTGCTTCTCCTGAGTACGGGGATACCACATGTGTGAGACTTTTTGGGAGCCTAGCCGCGTACAGGACCCTGAAAACCAATCACCGCCTACAGGATTTCTAAGGACGCAAATTGCTCTTTTCACTTCCTCACTACCTATGACAGTTTTGGAGGCCATGAAATGCCAAGATAGCACAACCCCCCCCCCCCCCCACCGTCCCAATGACCCCGTTTTGGAAAGTCGACACCCAAAGCTATTTACTGAGAGGCAAAGTTGTCACTAAATGATATGAGTAACACACGTGGATATGCTGCACAATGTTTCATGACTTTACTCCTTTTTTGACCACTACTACTATACATCTCTTTACTACATCATGGAGATTGATAACTCCTATCTTGGGAGTGCTACCTATGCGTCTCATTGGCGTGGAGCCTTGCATTACCTTAGCTCCCGGGACAGACTGGTATTATGGCCCAACTCCCCCAGCATGTTTACCAATGCACATTATTATATATTACCTCACATCCCCCCTTGAGGAAGTGTTTATACACGAAACACGTTGGGCATGTAGGATGTAGTGTTATGTTTTCTAACAGGCTATATATAGTTTTACAATGACAAATCATGTACTTTTTTTACCAATCTCTATTCATATCAATTTTATTCATTGTCTGTGTTGTCAAAAGTGTCTTCTACATACTATGTATTTTGATGTAAAGCCTTGTGAGTGTACATATATGAATTTACATGCAATACATTTTTCGTATCTGTCATTTATGAATTTGTGCACTGTCACATTCATTCATATTTAATAAATGTTTATACGCTATTCTATCTCTTTAAGCCTACTGCCTCATTTAAAGTCCCAAACTCCTCTTTTTTCTGTCCTAAATGATATATTGCTCAAACATGCCATGGGTATATGTGAATTTACACCCCAAAATACATTCTGCTGCTTCTCCTGAGTACAGGGATACCACATGTGTGAAACTTTTTGACAGTCTAGCTGCGTACAGGACCCGAAAATCAATCACCATTTTAAAATATTTTACGCCCTTAGAAAGCCTGAAGGCGGTGATTGGTTTTTGGTGCCCTGTACGTGGCTAGGCTCCCCAAAAGTCTCACACATCACCCATTCTTTTAACCACTTGATCCTCCAAGTTCTTTCTGACACTTTTTGTTTACATGAAAAAATATTTTTTTTGCTAGAAAATTACTTTGAACCCCCAAACATTATATATTTTTTAAAGCAGGGGCCCTACAGATTAAAATTGTGGGTGTTGCAATTTATTTATTTTTTTACGCAGAGATTTTTCGAACACAATTTTTTAGGAAAAAACACACTATATTGCCCAAATGTTTGGTGAAATATAAAAGATGATCTTATGCTGGGTACATAGCTACCAAACACGACGTGCTCTAAAATTACGCACACCCGCACAGCGGCGGCAAACGACATACATTTTGAAAAGCTTTTAAGCACCTTTACAGGTTACCACTTTTAGATTTACTGAGGAGGTCTACTGCTAGAATTACTGCCCTTGATCTGACGTTCGTGGTGACACCTCACATGCATGGTGCAATTGTTGTTTACATACGACACGAGACCGACGCTTGTGTTCACCTTTGCGCACATGCATGGGGGGGTGCTTTTAATTTTTTTTTGAATTATTCATTTTGCTTTTTATTTTATTTTTACGCTGTCCCTTTCATTTATTTTATCATTTTTATTGTTATCACAGGGAATTGAAATATCCCCTATGATAGCAATATGTAGTGACAGGTACTCTTTTTTGAAAACTTTGGGGTCTATTAGACTCTAGATCTCTCCTCAGCCCTTAAAGCATCTGACCACACCAAGATCAGTGTGATAAGATGCTTTCCCAATTTCCCAATAGCGTGTTTATATCCGGCGAAACCAAAGTCATGAAATGCTCGAACCTCCTGGTTTCTTAGGCCATAGAGATGATTGGAGCTGTTCTAGTCTCTGATCAGCTATGGTCAGCTGGCGGAACCACCGGCAGCATTCTCGGGTTCCCCAGGTGGGACCAGAGTGCCTGAGAAAACCATGGAAGAGGGGGCAGTCTAGCGGCTAATTAGCCACTAGGATTGCTTTTACATGAAAGCCGACCACAGGCTGAAAAGAACGATACCAAGATGATGCCAAAACCTGCAGGCATCATTCCAGTATAACCACTCAAAGTCCAGCAACATACCAGTATGTCTGTCAGGAAAGGACCGATCTCTGCCTTTCCGCGGTGGTGCGCGCTCCCGTGTGCACTCACGTGCGCGCGCGCGCACCGGAAACGGCGCCTGGCGGCTCTATTTCAGTCAGCAGAGCCCTGCAGCTGGTGTTGTCCGCTCTACAACGTTCCCTGAACCTGTGAACCCCCGGTGACTACTTTTGTGTGATTTCCTGTTCCTGTGACCCCGGCTTTTACCTTGGACCTGTTGATATCTGCCCGCACCTGACTCCGGCTTGTTTACGACCATCCGCTTGCCTGCTCCTACTGTACTTCTGTTGCCAGCACGTTGCTGACCCTGCCTGTACCCGACCATCCGTTTGCCTGATCCCGTTGTACCGCACCGCCTGCCAGTTGCCAACCCGGACTGAACCACTACTCTCCTGTCTCGCACGAGCTTCCTTGGACTTCTCCCAACCACCTGAAGTTTGTCCAGCCCTCGTGCCCCCCTGTGCTCCAGAGCTCCCTGTCCACACTACCAGGGGTTCTCGAACCAGGGCCGCAAGAGAGGTTGCCCCCCACATAAGCCAGACTCTACCACCAGGTACGTGACACTGTCGCTGGTACTTAATGGGCATATATTGTAATGTTCTTTTTTTTATGCAGCCTGTGGGTTAAATGAAAAAGAGAACCCAACAGATTCCTCCATCCATATTTATCAATTGGTGGTATGCCCACCATTAGAATACCGCCCTGCATCCACCCACTTCTAATGATGGGCATACATGCACCATTCTTTTTTTTTCATTTAGCCCATTGGATGAAAGAAAAAAAGAATATAACAGATTCCTCCATTTACATTGATTGATGTGGATGAAGAAATCTCTCCCAAGAAAAGTAAATAAAAATATATGCCGAAGCATAGGGGCAATCTGCCCCTAATTTAAGGGGCAATTAGCCCCTAATGTCCACCCCTATCCCTATACTTCGGCATATATGCTTGTTTTTAACTGTGGTGGTGAAATCACCTCCTACAGCGATGGAGTCACTGATTTATGTATCATGAGAGCAAACCCTGTTGCTGTCAAAATAAATAAATCAGTGCTGCAGCTGAATAGCGTACCTGCAAAGAAAACAATGGTAACAACAAATCACAGTATCAATAAAACACTAACTCAATAACACAACTTTTTTATTGCAATCTCTGCCAAAAAAGAGTAAAAAATATATGCCAAAGCATAGGGGCAACCCGCCCCTAATGTCCACCCCTGCCCCCATGCTTCAGCCTATATGTTTTTTTTTAACTGAGGTGGTGAAATCAGCTCCTACAGCGCTGGAGTCTCGGCTTTACATATCGTGAGAGCAAACCCTGTTGCGGTCAGAATGAACAACCTGTGCTCTGAATGGCGTACCTGCAAATCAAATGATGGTTAACAATAAAACAAAGTAACATTACAGTATAACAGTAGGTCATACCTGCAAAGCAAACACGATAAAACACAGGAACAATAAAACATTACAATTAAGCATAAAACACAGTAACAATAGAGAGAGAGCAAGAGAGAGAGAAGAACAATAAAATTACAACTATTTTTGGCTTTTTTATTCATTTATTTTTTGTTTTTTGTCTTTTTTTTGCACTTTTATTTTAACTATAAATGTTCCAGCTTAGGGTCTCTCAAAATGCATTGGTGGCCATCTCATCTTTCAAGACCCTGTGTAAGTATGCCCTAGGACTGTGCCGTGCTGTACCCTATGCTAATACTCCACTAGTGTATGGTAGCAATGGAAACATTCACCGATGCAGAGAGCAGGTTGGTCAGGACAGGAGGGACATTAAAAGTGAGTTTCGTGCCTATATCTGTGTTTTCTACAGACACAAATTCTTCTTGGGGGTGCTCTTTGGGTAGAGGAATCACGGAGGACTTCTGGAAAGTGCCTCCAATGCAGCCGGATCACTGCATTTGCATTGGGAAGTTGGGCCACAGCACCATCTGGAAATAGAAGGGCTGTGATGATCTCTTCCTGGAATTTAAGTATACAGACACTTTTTTGTACTAGAGTCTAGCCTTACAGGCAATTTAGTACGGCGCCATCATCTAGTCATTGAAGTCGACTCCTCCCATGTTAAGGTTGTATTTGTGGACACATAGGCCCTTCTCAACAACACTAGTCACTAGAATTTGGACTGCTGTGTCTGCATGAATGGAAGACAGAACAAAAACATTCAGTGTGTCCCTCCACTTCACTGCAAGCAAATAATTACATCTCAAGCAAGCTCTCCCCCCATCTAAGTCGGGAATCTACAAGCTATTGGGGGAAGCCCCAGCGATTAGATCGCACGGTTCCACCATCAAAAAGGTGACTAAAAAGTGGCATGCTTGTGTAATAATTGTCCACATACAAGTGGTGCCCCTTTCCGAATAAGGGTGACACCAAGTCCCAAACAATCTTGCCGCTGCTCCCTATGTAGTCTGGGCAGTTGGGGGGCTCCACGTGACTATCTTTTCCCTTGTAAACCAAAAAACTATATGTATTCCCTGTGGCCCTGTCACAGAGCTTATACATCTTGACCCCACATCTGGCACACTTGCTGGGGAGACACTGTTTGAAAGCAAGGCGGCCAGAAAATTTAATCTGAGACTCGTCAATGCAAACAACTTGATCGGGAATAAACAAGGCTACAAATTGTTGGCTGAAGTGGTTTACAAGGGGTCGTATTTTGTGGAGCCGACTGTATCCAGGGTCACCCTGAGGATGACAGAGTTCATTGTCATTGAAATGCATGAACCACAAGATCTGCTCGTATCTAGTCCTGGAAGCAGAGAACATGGGCATATGGTGAATTGGGTCAGTGGACCAATATGACTGCAACTCACTCTTTTTAGTTATGTCCATGAGGAAAGATAGGCCCAGAAAGGTTTTAAATTCTGGAACCATAATAGGTTTCAGGTGAATGCTTTGGCAAGGGTCAAATGGGGGTTTGAGGCGATAAATTGACCAGAATATAAATTGCTTTGGTCCTCAATAGATCTGTACAGATCTTCAGTGAAAAACAGCGAATAAAAATCATGGGAATTAAAATCTGCAGTTTCCACCTAAATTCCAGGTTGGCCAGTGAATGGGGTAAGTACGGGCACTGCAGAAGTGGTGGGCTGCCAATCAGGGCTTGCAAGCGCATCAGGAAGGGCACTATGGGCACTATGGGCTCTGTGTTCAAACACTTGGTGGCTGTGGGATACTACTTGTTCTAGCCACTTCACCAGATTGAACTGCACTTATGGGACTTGCCACATCACCAAGTGATACTGCAGTGCTGGTTTGTCTATGATCAGGATGTACTAGGCCACTGGTGCCTGCTATTTCACCAGAAGGTTGTACTAGTACTGGCTCTCTGATCCATATGAGAACCCAGCAGTCGTTGCACCTCAGCAACAGAAGAATGGGGTTTGGTACACCCGACCTTAACAGGGACCACTACTACAATGTCAGAGCTATCTGTCAGGGTGCCGCTGCTCCCTACGGGTTCGTATACTAAGCCTGAATCTGAAAGTGAAGCTTCCCCTTAGCTCTCATCTGTCATGCTCAGCAAAGTGTAGGCCTCTTTACTAGTGTACCTCTGTTTGGACATTTTGGCCTCTAAATTTACAGGTACAACTAGTGCGACTCACAGGCAAAAGAGCACCTGGTTGTCAGAGCCTCCTTCAATTGCTACTGAAAAAAATAATTGTTAGCATTGGCAGGGATCAGCCATGACTGTGCTAATGCTGCAGTTATATGTTGTGTGTTTTATAAGTGACAGTGATCATTTGAGTGGGCTGGGCTGGGCAGAGGGGCTAAACGCAGGTGCTAGCTGGGCTGATCCTGCAAATGCCGCATTTTTGGGAACACTATACTACTGGAGACGCTAATATAGTTCTGATATGATCAAAGATATTGATCCGTACAGACACTATACTAGTAATATAGTTATTTAGTGTGTGTGTTTGTGTTAGAGTGCCTAGCACTAATCTGATGCTGCCTCGGATTGAGGCTATCACTAACTCATACTAAAACCTATCTGATGTCACCCGTCATTCGGTGTTTAGAAAATAGATCTGTACACTATACTAGTGACACTGACAGGGGGTGAAAGGTTTAACTGGGGGGCGATCAGGGGGTTAAACATTTATTAGGCAATATACGGCGGGTACCCTGATGCTATAAAAAAACTGACAGTGACACTAAGTGGCTTACTAGCTAACTAGTGTCAAACGTGACACTAATACAGTGATTAGAAAATAGATCTGTATACTATACTAGTGACACTGGTGACAGGAGGTGAAAGGGTTTCTCTGGGGGGGTGATCAGAGAGTTAAACCTTTATTTAGGGGGTTAGTGGGGGGGTACCCTAAACCTACCTGGGCCTACCACTAACTGCCACTAACTACCCTAATGCTTTTTAGTGTCACAAATGACACCAGTACAGTGATCAGTGAAAAATCTGAAAATTGCACATGGTGGCACAGTGACAGGGAGTGAAGGGGTTAACTGGGGTGGCGGGGGTGATCAGAGGGTGATCAAGGGGTTAAAGTGTGCCTATGTGTACTGGTATCAGTGTAGTGCTTGGTGTACTCACAGTGATGTCTTCTCCTCTTGAGCTGGAATCGAAAAGGGCTCCACAAGGGGAGATGACATCATTCCCTCTGCATGTGTTTAGATTACACTGACAGAGGGCAGTCAGCCATTAGCCAGAACCGATCACCAGGTCCAGGCAACAAATCATTGGCCTGAGCCTGGAGACTGATCGGTTCTTGAACTAATCTAATCACTGTGGAAACAGTGGGGCACGAGCATGTGCCCCCTACCTGCGCACACGACCAACGTACAATGACAGAGATTCGCGCAGCTGTGCCAGCCTGCCACAGTAAAACTGTGGCGGCTGGTTGGCAAATGGTTAAAGTGACCCAGTTATGTACTTCTGTGTATCATCCTCAAACAGATGGGCTGGTTGAAAGATTTAACAAAATGTTAACACAAATGCTGAGGAAGGTGGTTGATAAAGATGGAAAGAATTGGGATTGTCTAATTGCTTATTTGATGTTCGCTATCAGAGAGGTTCCCCAATCATCCACAGGGTTCTCTCCTTTTGAGCTACTGTATGGGAGGCACCCACAGGGACTACTGAACACTGCCAGGGAAACATGGGAGAGTAAGAATTCCCCTCATAGAAGTGTGATTGAACTTGTGGCACAAATGCAAGACAGAATTGCACAAGTGATGCCTATTGTGAAGGAACATTTGGCACAAGCCCAGTTGGCTCAGCAGAGGATTTACAATCATGGGGCCCAAGTCCATAATTTTGCACCTGCTGATAGGGTGCTGGTGTTGGTCCCCATGGTCAAAAGTAAATTCCTAGCCAAATGGCAGTATCCTTATGAAGTGTTGGAAAAAATGGGTGATGTGAATTATAAAATTACCCAGCCAGGAAGATGGAAACCAGAGCAGATATATCATGTGAATTTGCTAAAACCATGGAAGGATAGGGAATCCTTGGTCGCTGAGACGACTCCACTTTCTGTTCTGCCTAACTTGGTTATCCCTGAAGTTGGGATAGCGAAAACTCAGCAACAGGAAACTAGAGAGTTTGTGCTCCGCAATAAAGAGAAATTTTCAGAATTGCCAGGTTGGGTGTCTGGGATTGAACATGACATTGTCACCACATCAGGGGAAAGGGTCAAGTTGAAACCTTGTTGAATTCCCAAAGCTCGGCGAGAGGCAATTCGCCAAGAAGTAAAAAAATGCTTGAGCTAGGAGTTATAGAAGAGTCAAATAGTGATTGGTCCAGTTCTATTGTATTAGTGCCCAAATCAGATGGAAGTTGGCGATTTGGTACTGACTTTCGTCACTTGAATAAAATCACTAAGTTTGACACCTATTTCATGCCCCGCATAGACGAACTGATTGATTGCCTAGGGACAGCCCAGTATATGATGACATTAAACCTGAGCAAAGGGTATTAGCAAATTCCTGTCTTGGTATCAGCCAAGGAAAAAACTGCATTTGTAACTCCAGAGGCATCTTTCCAGTATCGGAGGATGACTTTTGGGTTACGGAATGCTCCGGCCACATTTCAACGAGTAATGGATAAGACCTTTCGGCCGCATCAAGCCTATGCTGCTGCATACCTAGATGATGTGGTCATCCATAGTGAGGATTGAGACTCACACCTACCAAAGGTTCAGTCTGTGTTAGATCTGGAAAGATGGGTTTACAGCCAATCCAAAAAAATGTACCACTGGGCTAGAGGAGGCCAAGTATCTGGCATATACCATTGGCAGAGGTCAAATAAAGCCCCAAGTAAATAAAGTTGAAGCTATTCAGAGTTGGCCACGCACCACCAACAAGAAGCAGGTTCGAGAATTTTTAGGAATCGCTGGCTATTATCGCTGCCTTGTTCCCCATTTTGCCTCACAGGCTGCTCCCCTGACCAATCTCACAAAAGGGAAGGAGTCTATCATGATCAAATGGACCCCTTAAGCAGAAGCAGCTTTTGAGGTCTTAAAACATGCCTTATGTAGTGTGACAAACAGCCCATGTCAGTTGTGGATGGAGTATATCTGCCAGAATCTTGAGATTCTTAAGGTAAATCGGTGGCAGGGACAGGTCTGTAGGCAGCAAGGGGTTAACTATTGGTCACACCTTGCTCCCCAGCAGGGGTATAATTTTGCCTGACCTGGGTGTAATCAGTGGTGGTGCTGAGAGAGAAGGAGCAGGCTGTGAATGAATATGCCTGCAGGACTGAAGCAGACCCAGTGAGGTCTGTCCATTAGCCAGGAGGCTTATTTTCAGTTAATGGACGTTTTGGTTTTGGGACTGTTTTTTCTACCCCTGCGAGGGAGACCTTTCTGTTTATCCATTTTTCTGAGTGAATAAACATGGGCAGGAAGCCCTTAACCACTTCCCGACCACACCATAGCCGAATGACAGCTACAGCGTGGCCCTAAAATGCCGGGGGCTGTCAATAGATGTCCTCCAATTCGACTCGCGCTAGGCGCGTGACCGTGCCCACAGGTCCGGCGGACATCGACCCTTCGATCTCCTTACAGAGAGGAGGAACGGGGAACCGCCGAAGTAAACACGGCGGTTCCCCGTTCTGTGAGGGGGGACATGCCAGATCTACTGATCCCTGTCACTGGGATCAGTTAGATCTGTCATGTCCCTGCCAACCCCACCCCCCCCCCACAGTTAGAACACACCCAGTGAACACAGTTAACCCCTTCACTGCCCCCTGCAGGTTAACCCCTTCACTGCCAATGACATTTATACAGTAATCAGTGGACATTTACATTTCTGATCGCTGTATAAATGTCATTGGTCCCAAAAAAGTGTCAAAAACATCCGACATGTCCGCCCCAATATCGCAGTCCCAATAAAAATCGCAGATCGCCGCCATTACCACTAAAAAAAAAAAAAATAATAAAAACGCCATAAATCAATGTCCATAGTTTGTAGTCGCTATAACTTTTGCGCAAGCCAATCAATAAACGCCGATTGCGATTTTTTTCACCAAAAATATGAGGAAGAATATATATTGGCCTAAACTGATGAATAAATTTGTTTTTTTATTTTTTATTTTTGGATATTTATTATAGCAAAAAGTAAAAAATATTGTTCTTTTTTCAAAATTGTCGCTTTTTTTTTGTTTATAGCGGCGATCAGAAATGACGCAGAGGGGATCAAATACCACCAAAAGAAAGCTCTATTTGTGGGAAAAAAAGGACGCCAATTTTGTTTGGGTACAACGTCGCACGACCACGCAATTGTCATTCAAAGAGCGACAGCGCTGAAAACTGAAAATTGGTCCGGGCAGGAGGGGGGTTTAAGTGCCCAGTAAGGAAGTGGTTAACCTGACCTGGCTGGATTACTTGCTTGGAGAACCAATACACTTGAAGCTGATTGCCCACAGTAGTCAGCCAATGTTGTACTCACCAGACTTTTCAAGGGATTTTGTGGTCCAGACTGATGCATCAAATGTTGGGTTAGGAGATGTGTTGTCTAGGGTTTTCAAGGGGAAGAACACCCTGTCATTTACCTCAGCCGGAAATTGAAGCTCCATGAAGAAAATTATGCCACCTTTGAAAAAGTTTAGCAATAAAATGGGCTTTAGATTCTCTCTGGGACTAACTCTTTGGTAGATAATTTGAACTGCTAACAGATCATGCTTAGAGTTGATCGAACCTCTGGAAGTTCGGGCTCTGCAGGTTCGGCCGAACTTCGCGACAAAGTCCGGGTTCGGGTCCGGACTTGACCCGAACTTTGACCCGGACCCCGAACCCCATTGAAATCAATGGGGACCCGAACTTTTAGGCACAAAAATGTCTGTAACAAAGTCCTGGAAAGTCCCAGAGGTTTTCAAAAGGAAGGAAAATGGGGGTAAGGGTCGGACAAGTGCCTTACAAAGAAATGGGGATAGGGAAATAACTTCAAATAATTTATAAGCTAAAAATCACATAAAAAAATTCAAAAATGGAGGTGGATGTGGAGTTGGAGGTTGAGGAGGTGGTGAAAGTGGTGGTGGAGGAGGAGGTAGCCAACACAGTTTTTTTTATTTTTGGAATTTTTTTGTTTTTTTTTAACCAGCAATGTAGATGCACTTTTAAATTTTGTGCAAGAAACAATAATCTGTCCCTTTAAGCAACAGTAGGAACCTCTCCCTATAGAACTAGGAGATGATTTTAGATTCTAAAATCATCTCCAAGTTGTACAGGGAAAGCCTCCAGCTGTTGCTTTCAGGAAAAGATTATTGTTCTAAAATCATCTTCAAAGTGTGTGGGAAAAGCCTATTTCAGCCGCATAGAGCCATATTACTGTTCTAAAATCATCTGTAAAGTGTGTGGGAAAAGCCTATTTCAGCCGCATAGAGCCATATTACTGTTCTAAAATCATCTTCAAAGTATGTGGGAAAAGCCTATTTCAGCCGCATAGAGCCATATTAGTGTTCTAAAATCATCTTCAAAGTGTGTGGGAAAAGCCTATTTCAGCTGCATAGAGCCATATTACTGTTCTAAAATCATCTTCAAAGTGCGTGGAAAAAGCCTATTTCATCCGCATAGAGCCATATTACTGTTCTAAAATCATCTTCAAAGTGTGTGGGAAAAGCCTATTTCAGCCACATAGAGCCATATTACTGTTCTAAAATCATCTTCAAAGTGTGTGAGAAAAGCCTATTTCAGCCGCATAGAGCCATATTACTGTTCTAAAATCATCTTCAAAGTGTGTGGGAAAAGCCTATTTCAGCCGCATAGAGCCATATTAGTGTTCTAAAATCATCTTCAAAGTGTGTTGGAAAAGCCTATTTCAGCCGCATAGAGCCATATTACTGTTATAAAATCATCTTCAAAGTGTGTGGGAAAAGCCTATTGCAGGGGCATAGAGCCCTATTAGTGTTCTAAAATCATCTTCAAATTGTATGGGAAAAGCCTATTGCAGGGGCATAGAGCCATATTACTGTTCTTCCAGCCACATAGGGCCATATTACTGTTCTTCCAGCTGCATAGAGAGCCATATTATTGTTCTAAATTTTATAATAATATGGCTCTATGCGCCTGCAATAGGCTTTTCCCACACACTTTGAAGATGATTTTAGAACACTAATATGGCTCTATGCGGCTGAAATAGGCTTTTCCCACACACTTTGAAGATGATTTTAGAACAGTAATATGGCTCTATGCGGCTGAAATAGGTTTTTCCCACACACTTTGAAGATGACTTTAGAACAGTAATATGGCTCTATGCGGCTGAAATAGGCTTTTCCCACACACTTTGAAGATGATTTTAGAACAGTAATCTTTCCCTTAAAGCAACAGCTGGAACTTTTCCCTGTACAACTTGGAGATGATTTTAGAACAGTAATCGTTCCCTTAACCACTTAAGGACCGGAAGGATTTCCAGCTTTAGGACCGGAGCCCTTTTTGCGATTCGGCGCTGCGTCGCTTTAACTGACAATTGCGCGGTCGTGCGACGTTGTACCCAAACGAAATTTGCGTCCTTTTTTTCCTACAAACAGAGCTTTCTTTTGGTGATTCATTTCTGATCGCCGCTATAAACAAAAGAAGAGCGACAATTTTGCAAAAAAAAACAAATTTCTTACTTTTTGCTAAAATACAAATCCAAAAAAAAAATATAAAAAAAACATTTTTTTTCACCGTTTTTGGCCGATTTATATTCTTCATCATATTTGCGATAAAAAAATCGCAATCGGCGTTTATTGATTGGTTTGCGCAAAAGTGGTCGCGTTTACGGATGATGAGAATTCATTTTTGGGGGTTTTATTTTTTTTTTATTTTTTACTAATAATGGCGGCGATCTGCGATTTTTTGCGGTACTGCGATATTTCAGCGGACATGTCGGACCATTTTGACACTTTTTTGGGACCATTGGCATTTATACAGCGATCAGTGCTATAAAAATGCACTGATTACTGTGTAAATGCCATTGGCAGTGAAGGGGTTAACCTGCAGGGGGCGCTCTAAGGGTTAACTATGTTCCCTGGGCGTGTTCTAACTGTGTGGGGGCTTGCCTAGCTGGGGAAGGGAAGTGGTCACAGCCTTCATGTACGGGAAGGCTGTGATCACAACCCTTCCCCCTCACACAGAGCGGAGGTCCATGTTTACATACACGGACCTCCGCTCATTCGCTCCGGGGGGGGCATCGCGGGTGGCCGGCGGCAATCGAAGCTGCCGCACCCGCTCCCTTGCCCCCCCCGGACACAGTGAGCGATCTGGCGGCCGCCGTCGTATGACGGCGGTTTGCCTTACAGAGCCACTTTGCCGCCGTCAGATGCCGATCGGCGGTCGGCAAGTGGTTAAAGCAACAGCTGGAACCTTTCCCTGTACAACTTGATGATTTTAGAAGAATAATCTTTCCCTTAAAGCAACAGACTCTAGCTAGTCCAGTCAGATCGTTCTGTGCAGCAGGATGAGGTGTGCAATCTGTCCCTCAAAGCACCAGTACTAGTATCTCTCCTTATTCCACAATCAGATCGTTCAGTAATGCAGGATGTTCTGCAATCTGTCCCTCACAGAGCCAGCAGCATTCCTCTCCCTAAACTATCCTGAGAGCATATGACATGCAGCACAGTGACTCCAGCCCCATATAGAGGCTGGGTCATATGGTGCACTGACCAATCACAGCCATGCCATTAGTAGGCATGGCTGTGATGGCTTCTAGGGAAAACCAGTGAAACACTTGTTGATTGGCTGCCCTTGGCAGCTTTTCAACACGTGGAATAAAATACCAGAACCCCGGACCCGAACCTGGACTTTTTTTGAAAAGTCCGGGTTCGGGTCCGGGTCCCGGACACCCAAAAGTTCGGTACGGACCCGAACTTTACAGTTCGGGTTCGCTCAACTATAATCATACTCCATTAAAGTGGATGGCACAGAACAAAGAGACCAATAGGAGGGTAAATTGGTGGTTCCTGGCCCTTTAATAATTCAGGGTGTTAGAATGGGAAATGCAGAAGCTTTGTCCCGAGTGCAAGCTTGCCTGGCAACCTGTGTCCCAACACTAGGGTTGAAATAAGGGAGGGTATGTGACAGGAATCCAGGAAAATCTATGGGTTGTGTCCAGAATGGGAGATATATTTGTCCCAGGTTCATGCTGTACACTGATTGCTTTTGTGTTTGTGCTTTGTAGTGAGCCTGTTTGGGCTAGGTGAGCGTTAACAAGCTCAGGTGTAACAGATTAGCACTCAGGACTCTATAAAACTCCCAGGCTGCTTGGGGAAGATGCTCCACCCTGGAACCTGATTCCTGCGTAGGACTCGGGAGTGATAAGATTAAGTCCGTGTGACAATTTTTCTATGTGTTAGACAGGTTTTTGGGCAGTGGTAGGCTGTTCCAGGCCAGTTAGAAAGGCAGTTAGGCATCCAAAGTGGCAAGAGTTTATTTTCTGTTTTGTTTTATTTTTGCTGTTTTTGATACCTGCACAGTAACCACAGACTTGGAAATAAACCACCGTTTTGTTTTCACAAAGGTCCTGCTGTCTGTCCGTGCCTACTTCCCTGTACTGTGACCCATCCAGGGGGTCCTGCACATCCTGCTACTGAGCTAACCTCTCACAAGTGCCACTGTATTTAGAAAATATATAATTTTGTTGAGTTCTAAATTAATTTAATAGTTCAAAATTCCAATTTTAACGTGTGTAAAAAAATTAAAAAATTGCTCCAAATGGGAGCTTGAATGGTCGCCCATCATGGCAAGATCTAGAGGTAACGTTCGGGTCCGTACCGAACTTTCGGGTGTCCGGGACCCGGACATTTCAAAAAACGTTTGGGTTCGGTCCGGGGTTCTGCTATTTTACTCCACGTGTTGAGAAGCTGCAGGGCAGCCAATCAACAAGCGTTTCACTGGTTTGCTCACTTTGCGAACAACTAACCGACGGGACGTCGAAGAGTTGTGCACCTCATTTTATCGTCTTGGGGCCTGGCTTGGGTTTGCAAAAAACTTTACAGGCCCAGGGCCTGTGGGCTTTCAAGCCATGCCTGGGCTTGCAATGGAGATCTAGAACGGTACTACCCGCTGGTAAGTTCGAGGGTAAACCTCGTTAAAAAATTAAAAAAATGTGTGCAATTTTAACCTTAAAACTTGATAATTTAATTAAATCTTGAGTTGTTTTAATATATAAAAGATTTATGTCACCGTGAACACTCTCCAATCGAGTCATCGTCCTACACGTCCTGGGGGACCTACCCAGTGTCATGTCCCTTCATCCGTGCCTGTCTGTCGTCCTGGAAACACTTTTGTTTTGCCACCAAATAAAGGTTCAGACACCAATGACA
>BLSH010125146.1:1476060-1488533 GCA_018402905.1 Glandirana rugosa
GAACCTAAACACGAACGTTGCTAACGTTCCCTCAAACACAGTGACCTCTACACAAACATCACTGACACTCTTCAAACATAAAGACATACACGAACGTTGCTAACGTACTACAAACGAGACAACCTCTACGCGAACGTAACTAGCGTTTTCAGATACGACGACCTCCGCATGAACGTTGCTAACGTTCTTTCATTGGAGGACTTTTTGTTCCTAATGTCTTTTAACTTACACATCCTTACTTGACACTGGGATTGGTCAACATCTACACGAACTCTCACATTCTTTTACATAGGCTATGCTTAACAACACGGGTTCATGTCCTACCCTACAACTGATTCATATTAGATCCATTTTTCATACTCATCACAGTCCGATTTGAATCTAGTTGTGTTGGCGGCACAACAATTCGTATCGGATACATTTTCTTACACTCTCAAGCACATCTACAACTGGTTAGGGTCACAGTTCATTCCTACACATTCAATTTTCTGTAATCCTTGTTTTTCAGGAGGTTACTTTCTTGCAATCGTTGCAAGTACGCCTCCAGCAGCATAGACTTTTGCGATCAATGCAAGCGCATCTCCAACAGAGCAAACATCATGCAATCGTTGCAAGCACATACAGAAATACAAACTTCTCACAGTCACTACAAACACATCTCCAGTGACACAAACTCCCTTGCAATCGTTGCAAGCACAAATCCAAGCACAACTTCTTGCAATCATTGCAAGCACGCATCCAAGCACAACTTCTTGCAATTGTTGCAAGCACACATACAAGTGTAACTTCTTGCAATTGTTGCAAGCACACATTCAAGTATAACTACTTGCAATCTTTGGAAGCACGCATCTCAACATAACTTCTTGCAATTGTTGCAAGCACATTCCCAGTGGCACACAATAAGCCACGCATCATTTTTTTTTTTTTCAAGTATTTTTTATTGAGATTTTTAAGCATAACAAGAAGAAGTAGAACATTGGTACAAAATCATAGCTGTGTTATAGCCACGCATCATTTTTTAGTGGCACTTAATCTGCCATTTGTCTTCAGTGGCATTTTTATATGAGACACTCTCTGTCATTTCTCCCTTAGGTCAGTCAAGTTTAGGTTCCATACTGCACCAGGTTGGACGTTATTTCCTCAGGTAAAAAAAAAAAGACCTAGGGATTGCATCTTCACCAGGGCCAGTTGCATAACAGCGGGTACAGCTCGTTTTCAGATGAAAAAAGATACTGGACTTTCATGTCACCTTTACTACAGGTTTCTGGTTGACAGAGTTTTGGTTTCAACTAGGACTTCGCTACTAGGGTACAGTCAGTCATTACAGGTGTGTAGTACACGCGTTCTTCTATCACATCATCCTGTAGCTCCCTTTCACTAACGTTCACTTCACATGCACGATTTGGGATGCTCATTGGGCGTTAGTTACTGTCATATGTGTCTCTGCATTACACTCTGTTTTTGAAGGGCGACCCTTCACCTACGCAGACAAGGTCGCTAGACGTTGAGCTTGCTGACAATGCAAGCCTTAGCAGACCGAGCATAGGTCATAAACTACAGACTGCAACATTCCTATGTAGGCCGTACCAGAGAATCAGCTTCTTGCCCCAGTACAGGGCTTTGATCTTCAGCTTTATGCTCAGCACAGACAGGCACCCGAGCTATCGGTTACCTAGCCAATCACCTCCTGGTTCACCTTGGTTGCCACACACTCTTTTGAGTTTTCTCTTTCAAATAGTTTTTATTGAAAGTTTTACAGTAACAGTTAAACAAAACCGTAATAGGTGATTACAGTCATACATTACAATAGACAGGAATTAAATTTTAGATAAAAGTGTATGACCATACAGTATCTTAACATAAAACAAAACAAACTTGAAATTGTAGTAACGTAAAAGCGTTGGACGCAATGAGTCACTCCCCTACTCCAGACACCCCATCTGGGAACAGTCTGTGTCAGTGGAGAGGGAAGACGACACATTGCGTATTAAATTCTCCCTTAGATTGTGTTTCAAACAAGACCAATGTAAAGCAGGAAGGGGAAAGGGAATCTAAGAGGAGAGGGCGGTGGAGACGAAAAGAAAGAGAATATGAAGAAGGAGAAAAGGAAAAGAAAAGACAGAGAGAAAAGAACAGGGTAGCACATAGGTGGGATCATGAGTGATCCTGTAACATGGTAGATACATGGGAATTGTACCATTGCGTCCAAGGTGACCAGGTGTTGATAATTTTTAGTTGCGATGTGTTTGCATAGGCGAATGTGTATTCGTAAGAATGGTGTGTTTGTACTAGAGTTAAAATCTCAGATATTGATGGGATAGTTTCTGATTTCCAGTTTCTTGTGAGGAGCAGTTTAGTGGCTAGAAGAATATGGGTAGTGACTGTTTTAAATTGTGAAGGGAAATTCTCAGTATATATGTGTAAAATGGCTAGAGGAGGATTTAGTGGTTTATCTAGCTGTGTTATGTCTGCTAGGATTTTTGTGATTTCCTGCCAAAGGGTCTTCAGTAATGGGCATTCCCATAGAATATGGTAGAGTGTGCCAATATGGCCGCAGTTCCTCCAGCAATGTGGTGGGTGATGTTGGTAGATTTTGGAAAGACGTTTGGGGGTTAAATACCACCTAAGTGTTATTTTTTGCATTAATTCCCATAAAGCAGAGCAGCGGGTGACTTTGTATGTGGAACACAAAGCTAATTGCCATTGAGTTTCAGATACAGTGACCTGCAGATCTTCCTCCCAATCTTTGAGGTTTTCAATGAGATTCCCTTAAGTTTGGAGTTTGGCGTAAGTAGAAACTGCCAGATGTTATCAGGGATTTTTATTTCCAGGAGTGGAAGTGAAGATAGGCAATGATTTATTCTGTGGTAGGTGAGATAGTCTGAGCTAGGTATCTTAAGTTGGATTCGTGCTTGTTCAAATGTATTGTGAGCAGTGATGTTGTGTACTTCTTTTAGGTTGCACACCTGGGATGTTAACCAATCTGGAATCGTTATATCTGGAGTTAAGAAATATAGGGTCTGTATTGGTAGTGGAATCAGTTTTATGGAGGTTTGAGTCCATTTGAGTCTAGAGAGTGTTTTCCAAGCTTTGACCGTAGCTTGTATAGTTGGTGAGTAGTGACCAATATGATGTGGGTTTGCCAAAGTACAATAAAGCCATAGTTTAAGGTTGCCATACGGGATCATGGTGGCCTCGATATTGCCCCAAGATGTAGACGGGTTTGGTGTTATCCGTTCTTTTAGCTGTGTAAGTATAGTGGCCCAGTAGTAGTCCCGTATGTCTATGTACCCCATGCCTCCAGCGTTCCTAAGCTTTATAAGTTTAGTATGAGAACTTCTAGCTTTCGTGCCTTGCCATACAAATTTGTGTATGATAGATTGGAGTGAATTGAGGTATTTGCACGTAAGAGAGATTGGAACAGCTCGGAAGATGAACAGTAACTTAGGTAATACAGTCATCTTGAAGGCTGCAAGTCTACCTGACCATGAAAATTTGAATTTAGATAGATTGTTGGTATCATGTGTTTGGCTTCTACATAGTTGTGCCTGAAAAGTGTTTTAGTAGAGTTAGTGAGGGTGATACCGAGATAGGTAATGCTGTGGTCTGCCCATGGAAACGAATATTTGTGACTAATAAGACTGCTAGTTGTGCCATCAATGCCTAGATTCAGCATTGAGAACTTATCTGTGTTAACTTTATAATATGAGACTCTGCTAAAGTTTTGTAGAACAGATTGTACCGAAGCCAGGGAAGCAATAGGGTTGGTGATGATCAGGATCACATCGTCAGCAAATAAATTGATTTTATGTTCTATTTTGCCAATTGTTATGCCGGAAATGTTACTATTGGATCTGATATGTTCCACTAGGGGCTCCATCATTAAATTAAATATGAGAGGGGTTAGGGGGCATCCTTGTCTGGTGCCATTGCTAATGGGGAAGGATCCGGATAACATTTCGGATACATATACTTGAGCAGATGGCATTGAGTATAAAGATAGAATTGCCTTTAGTATATGGCCCTGAAAACCAAACTTCTCGAGGGTTCTACAAAGGTAGTCCCAATGTACTCTGTCAAACGCCTTCTCTGCATCCAAAGAGAGGAGCAGAGAAGGCGTTCGGGTAGAATTGGCATTGTGTATGAGATTTATAAGTCTGCGGGTTGCGTCATGTGGTTGTCGACCTTTATTAAATCCGGATTGATCCATGTTTATTAGTGACGGCATTATGTCTACTAATCTGGTAGCTATCAGCTTTGCGAAAATTTTGGTATCATTGTTCAGGAGGGATATAGGTCTAAATTTTTTTGGGGTATTGGGGTCCTTCCCCGGGTTTGGTAGGGTAACAATAAGAGCATTTAACATTTCCAGTGGGAGAGAGGAGGATGAGGCAGCTTCATTACACACGTGAGTCAGAAAGGGTGCTAGAATAGTTTTAAATAGTTTATAATAGTCTCCCGTAAGACCATCTGGGCCCAGTGATTTATTGGCTGGTAATGAAGATATGACATCAATGATCTCTTTAGTCGTAAATGGGGAGTTAAGACTAATAAGTTGTTCAGGAGGGAGTCTAGGTAGATTGATTTCCTGGAGGAATGAATCAATTTCTTTTGGTGAAGGCTGTACTATTGATGGGTCATCTTTTAAATTGTAGAGGGAGTTATAGTAATGGCTAAAAGTGTTCGCTATGGCTTGTGGGTCTATTAATTTATCTTTGGTAGTTGGGTGGAAAATATGTGGAATTTTTGTTTTGCTCTGATGCCCTTTGATTTTTGAGGCCATAAGTTTACCAGCCTTATTGCCGGTAGCATAGAAATTGGCTCTAAGTTTTTTCTGTTGTTTTTCAAAGGATTCGAGCAAATGGTTTCTTAGTTCCTGCCTTAGGTGGGTAAGTTTGTCTTTTTGGGCCTGTTTGGGTTTAGATTGGTTTTGGCTTTCAATTTCTTTGATATTTTTAGTAAGTGTGCTTAGTTGCTGAGATCTCCTCCTCTTCTCTCTAGCACTTAGTTGAATAAGGATTCCGCGAATGTACGCCTTGTGAGCGTTCCAGAGGAAAGTATGGTTAGAGGAAGTTCCTTTGTTAAGGCTGAAGAATTCTTCAAGTTTATCCCTTATGGATGTTGTACATAAGTGGGAGTGAAGAATCGTTGAGTTGACTCTCCAAATCTTCTTAGGGTTGCATTGTGGTGAAAAATCTGCGGATTATAGTGACTGGAGCATGGTCTGACCATGTAATTGTAGATATGTCAGAATTAGATATGATAGGTAATGTCCAATTGTCTACTAGGAAATAGTCAATCCATGTGTAAGAGTTGTGTGGATGTGAAAAGAAAGAATAATCTCGTTCGGTGGTGTGGTGGCATCTCCATACATCATACAAGTCATTATCTCTCAGGAAGACACCCATTGGGGATCGAAATCTCAATGACCTGGATGAAGAGTCTAGTGAGTTGTCTGGGACTATGTTATAATCTCTGCACATCATTAAACGGCCTTGACGCATTTTGTTAACTTTTTTCATTAATTTTCTTAGGAACCACATCTGCTTTGTGTTTGGTGCATACAGGTTTACTATAGTGCATCTGGAGTTCTCCAGGGTGCAATCAATAATCAAATATCTGCCCTCTGGGTCTGAAAAGGAGTTATGGAGGGTAAAAGAAATAGTGTTCTTGAAGGCTGTAAGTACCCCATTCTTTTTTGAGGGGCCGGAGGCCATAAATATGTGTGGGAAGTGTTTGTTATTGAATTTGGGTTCTTCCTGCAGTTTAAAATGGGTTTCCTGCACACATATAATGTCTGCTCGTGTATCCTGGACAGTGCGCCAGAGGGAGGATCTTTTAGCTGGGTGATTTAAACCCTTAGTGTTAAGTGAAAGAAATGTTGGCATCTTTGTGGTCAGGAGGGAGAGTTAGACTGTATGTCTCACTTACTTACAGTTGGGAGGTTGAGTTCTTCTTCAGTAATTGAGTTGATTGTAATGAGATAGGAGGGTTGTCAGTATCGGTGGTCTTTGCAAGATCTTTGATGTATCCGTTTCTATGTGCTCTGGATAGAAAGAGAAAAGGAGAAAGGACAACCAAGCAGGAGAGGAGGAAAAAGGTTAGTAATTGTTGTTGATGTTGGTGGTGTCTTTGATTTATATCTGTGCTGGTTCCAATGGCTAGTTGAAAATCCAGTGATAAATTAGAGAGGGAGAAGATTACGAGAAAGGACGAACAGCAGCTATTATTCACTGAGCTGCTGCGCTGTGCGGGGTAAAAGTTTGTGGAAAGAAGAAACTGCAATAGCAGGGTAACTGACCGGAAGTAACTTAATTTTGGGTAGTGGTAAAAATGCCTGAAGTGAATTGAATATGTTAAAAACATTAGCACCTCCTTGTTGCCGGTTGTTTGTTCTCTCTTAGGGGGGTCTGCGGTAGGTCAGTGCCATTATGGATGATTCCCCATTTTTGAAGGAGACGGAGGCCTTCGTCAAGGGTGGATACTTGATGCTTTATCCCGTTCCTGGTGATCATTAGTTTGGTGGGATATCCCCACTGGTAAGGTATTTTGTGATTATTCAAGGGTTTGGTTATTGTGTTGAGCTGTTTCCTCAATTGACGTGTGAATTGTGAGACGTCGCTGAACAGCTGCAATTCGGCGTATGGGGCTGGAAGTTTACCCATTTTCCACGCATTTATCAATAGTTGCTCTTTTGTTTGAAAAAAGTGTATTTTCATTAATACATCTCTAGGAACCGCAGCTGGTAGGTGTGGTGGTTTGGGGAGGTGATGTATTCGGTCAATAGTTGTCTCTAATTGCGTAATGCCGGGCAGAATAGTTTCAATCATTTTTTTGGCGTATGCGTTCAGGTCTGGCGGGAGTACGCTTTCAGGGATGCCTCTTATCTTTACATTCTGGCATCGGGATCTATCCTCCAGATCTACCAGTTTTGCCCTCATCCATTGTTGTTCGTCTTTTGAGCTATCATGAGCGTCAATGAGGTCGTTTACCATTTCAGTCATCTGGTTTATTTGTGATTCAATACGGTGTACTTTTTTCCCCATTGCGTGTAGTTCCGTTGAAAATTTGTTGCACAATGAGGAAATGACATTATGGATAGAGGAATGCAGAGATATCAGCATTTCTTTCAGGGTAGTATCTATCACCGGCAGATCCGATGTGGGGAATGTGGCTATAGGAGAAGTATGGGTTGATGGTGCGGGGATGAGTTCCTTGTTAGAGCTTACCTGGCCGGAATCTAATCGCATCCGCGATTTGGCTGAGCTATTGCTGGCTGAGGAGGTGGTAGATGGTGGAGAGGGATTCGGACCATCAGTTGGCCCCATTGATTCTGGTTCATCAGCATCGGAGAGGTCAGTATATGCTCCATTGTTGTTTTTGGCTGGATCATGGTCACCTTGATGGAAGTTTTCTTTCAATGTCTGAGAGAAAAAGTCTGTCAGTTTCTTTGGTTGGCGGTACTCTTTCCTCTTTCTGTTCATATTTATACTCAATTTCTCACAATAATGTAGAGATTGCTTTAGGGAATTATGTTTCTTGCGGCGTTATTGCTATAAATCTCCGGTCAGTGCTAGTGCTGGCGAGGTTAGTGTTCCATATCACTCGGCCGTTATCCGGGCCCTTTAATCAGCTGCCTGTGGCAATGGTGGACAGTTCATGTGCCTACATGTAGAAGGTATTTGTTCCCCCAAGGAGTGTTGAGAATAGATCTTTGGATAAGGGGGTAGTCACTGCCTGTGATTGCAATTTGTACAGGGCTGGGTGTACCAAGATGGCCGCAGTGGGATGCTGCACAGAATTCCTGTCAGGATTAGGCTTGAGTGCAAGATTTATTACTATTTAAAGGTAAGGGAAGTTGGGGCTGTTTTGAGGCACACTCCTGGGGTCCCAGGAAGCGTTTTCCGGTGCTTGTTTGCTGAATCGGGCCGCTGCTTGACGGCCGCCGCTAGGCCTGGAAGCGTTGGCGGCCTTGTAATAAATCGAGGCCGCGGCTTTGCGGCCGTTACTAGGCCTCGGTGGATTTTGGTGATTCTGTGGGCTGGAAGGGGCACAGGGCAGTCCTGTCTGTATGGGGGGTTGTAGTAGAGGCTGATCGGGCTACGGATGGTACAGTGGGAGGTTGTTTAGGACCGTAATGTAGTCCGTGGCTTCAGGCCTCAAAGATGGCGGTGGCTGTCTGAGGGGTGAGTGTTTAGATCGACAATAAAGGTCTAAGAATGGTCCATTCCTTTCAATATAGGTCTGGTCAGTTAGAGAAGAGCTGTGGGGACCTGCAGGTGTGTCGATGGCTCTCACCCGTTAATGTTTGATGCGGATGTCTCCAGATTAGGCGCAGGGAGTCCTGGAGCTCTATTAAAAGACGTCCATTGCAGCTCGTGTCAGGCCACGCCCCCTCTTTTGAGTTTTCTAAATTTCTACTCAACAGGGTTCTAACACAATAGAACACAGTCAGCTCTATCTCCGCGTGTCATTTCTTTTCCTGTACATCTCCTTTCTTTTCCTTTTTTATCCCACTCTGCTCACTATCCTACTGCTATGCCAACTCTTAACACATGCACCCCCTTGTTTTTGTCTTATAGCCGGAGCCATGTTGCAGGCCGGCAGTGAGGACTTCACCTCCGCCCTTCTGTCACCCTCCGCAGGCTCAGAGAGCGGCAGCGGAGTAGTCCCTCAGGGGGTGGACCATCCCCAAGCATGAGCGCTATTGGTAGATACAGCTGGCACTTATTAAAAAATATATGTTTAACAAACTGGATAAGTAATATAGAACAACTAAGGCCTAAAGGACAAGCACAGTTGAAACATACACATAAGCATTCATATAATTGCTACTTTACACACAAATATACACACAATCTGTTTATTGCATACGAGCATGCACTATGATCACTAGCCTTCATGAAATCTGCAAAATACACACAACCATACACACACCATACACACAGCACTGCATTATGCACATTCTGTAAATGCAAACATGCCTGATTACAATCACAAGCCAGCCTCCCCCTTCCATCTTTACACAGTTACAAATAAAGAATAGATTATCTTGCATTGCAGCATGTAGCTTCTCTTCTCCTGCAGAGAGAAAAGGGTGGGCAGGTTTTTCTGCTGTGTTTTGTTCTGTCAGATCACTAAAAATCTGCTGGTGGCATTTTTGATGTGTTCATCAGATGTACGAGAGGATGTGGGGGCAGGTGTTGGTGGGGGAGGGGCCAGCTTTAAACATTATATTCAGCCTTTACAGATAATAATAAAATACATGCTGGTAGGTTAATTGGGTCCTGTCTAAATCGGTCCTAGTATGTGTATGTATGATTGTGAGTTAAGGACCTTAGATTGTAAGCTCTTTGAGAGCAGGGACTAATGTGAATGTATAGTAAATATGTAAAGCACTATGTAAATGTATGGCGCTATATAAGTACATCTAATAAATAAATAGAAATAAATAAATTACACATGTGGTGGAACTGGATTTGAATCAATTCACACCACCATTAGCCTGACCTCTGGTTGCACTCTTTCAACTTGTTTTGGAATGGAATGTATTCCAAAATAAACCTTAAACCTTAATCAGCGCAAATAAATACAAATAATGAAGTGAACTTAGTTAATAATATATCAAAAACAGAGATTGTGAAATATTCCAGTTGCTGCTGAACACTCAAAGTGTTCACTCTCACTTCAACATATGATCAATAAATAAATAGTGCAGTACAACTAGCAACAATGTATCAATCATAAAAGTGAATACATGTGAATAACTGTGCATCAATGTATCCTTCAAATGAAAGATTGCTACAACTGAATAAAACAGTGAAGATCAATTCAAAGAAAAAAATAATGTTGACTTAATAGTTCTTAACCCTAATAAAACTATATTCAGTGATCTTCCACCTCTGTGTTACACAGTATATGTGCTCATAAATAATCCTCCACCAGTGAATGGATGGCCGCTCACCTTATACTGAAACCCCTGTTTCACCAGTGGGTCTAAGTACGCAGTTCCCTAATGGGGATAAGTTCAAATGAATGCTCCCGCTCTGCTCTTTGTTTTCCAACACCTTCTGTGCGTGCTGCATGCTCTCAATCAGCGGTATATGTAAATCAAACAAAAGAAGATCTAGTGCTCTCTGTCAGAATATTCATCGTGATAAACTAGCACATTCACATAAGAGACACTCAGCCGTGCCAGCGTATCACACAAGTAATCAATTCCCAAAGTGCTTCAGCATAAGTATTGATGACCACGGGATGAAAAACCAAGGGTCTGGCTCCTATTTTCCAGATGTGTGTCCTCCTGGGCGTGGACTTTATCAGCCACTGGGGATCAAACAAGGGAATTTGCCCACCTTCTTTAGGGCCCCAGGGCCCCTCCCCCACCAACGCCTGCCTCCACAGCCTCTTGTACACCTAATGAACACATGAAAAATGCCACCTACAGCTTTTTAGTGATATGGCAGAACAAAACATAGCAGAAGTACCTGCCCACCCTTTTCTCTCTGCTGAAGAAGAGAAGCTACATGCTGCAAAGCAAGACAAACTCTTTTCTTTATTTGTAGGTGTGCAAGGATGGAAGGGGGAGGCTGGCTTGTGATTGTATTTATAATCAGGCATGTTTGTATTTACAGAATGTGCATAATCTTTCATTTGAAGGACACATTGATGCACAGTTATTCACATGTATTCACTTTAATGATTGATAAATCATAGCATACTTTTGGAGGTTTAAATAAATACTGATGTTTTTACAATATGCACAAAGATGGCTTTGTTCTGATTTTTTTTAGCATTGGTGGATCATAGCACCTGTGGATAGAGCAAACCAGTGGTAAGCAGAATCCAATTGGCTCTTCCTGGAGGAAACTGTGGGTGGACCCCATTTAAAGGGGAAAGCGCTTTTTGACCTGTTTTACACAATTGTTGTGTAGTAGGAACTAAACTGTTAGTTATGGGGTTACCACCATCATTCATACATGCAATAACTGTTTCTGAGAAGTTGTTTTGTTTGCCTGAAGGGGATGTAATTGTTATTGTTGTTTTCCTTGAAGGGTAATAGATAGAAATTGGTGGTGTTAGTGGTGATGGTGGGAGGGTGTCACCATCACTAATATACTGACATTATTTGATAGTAGTCCTTTTGGATTTTTTGGTTTGTTTTAAAATCAAAAAGTGGCGCTAAATAACCTCGGTTTTAGAGATCAGAAAACCAACTGATCTAGAAAATTATACAAAAAGTTGATAACATGAATAGGTGAATATTCAAAAAACAACACAAGAGTATACAATGGGTGACACCATAAAGGTGTGAAAGCAACGTGTTCACCCTCGGGCCAAATGGACGTAGCCCTGGGTGCGCACAAAATTTGCAGTCAATGTGATTATAAATAGCAGTCCAACTTGCATAAAGTGTCCAAACAAAGTAGGTGAAGACAATTACAGTGCTTGAATGGTGACAATAGGTGATGACTTTAGTGAATAGTGAGCGATGCTGCATGAAAATCCGCTCAATCCTCAAATGGTAGAAATCAAGACTTACCAGATGTTGGATATATTCAAGCCTGAATATATATGGGGAAAGCGGGGGGTCCGTCCCTCTCCTGGCTGGGCTCGTCACACACTCCTGAAGGGGAACTGGAATCTCCCATGATATGGGGGGGGCGTCCTGCGGTCCCGTCTTATGTGTCCAACCGGTTTATCCAGATATGCTCATTCGAAAAGGTGTCATTCCAGAATTTCCATATATATAAAAAATAACAACAAGGAGGGGGCTCTCCGTTGTGTGAATACCCTCTGACACCGGGTATATTTTATTGAAAACGGAAATATAAAAACATAGGTGATAAAACAAATTACACAAGCTTATGGTTTAAAATGGTATAAAAGGCGCAGCAATTTGGGGTCAGCAGTGCCCGACGCGTTTTGTCTCATTAGACGTCATCCAGGGGCTGCGCTTATATGTCCTCAGTCATTAATGTTCCAATGACGCACTTCCGGTCCGGGCAGACCGGCGTGCGTTCCACTCGAGCACTTCTGGTTACATCACGGGTATATAATAATTAAGAAGCCGGGCTAATACTTAGGTTTTAATAATAGATTATATCCAGAAAAGGAGTAATATCCAATCGTATGGATTTTGGAGTAGTGCTATAAGTGGATACGCTTATTAGATAATAATTTTGGATTCATAATCGGGCCGAAGAATTAATAATATATGGGCACTACATTGGTCTTCACGAGCTCACCTTGCGTGCGGCCAGACGGGCCTGGCCTTCACGCAGTAACCTTGTAATTACTGACTCCTGTATATTCGCGTCGGGGACCTACTGCAGATTACTCTGTTTTGCGCAGCCCGTGACGACTGGGGTTTAACGACGCGGAAAATATGGTAAAATTTGGTATTCGAACACATTAAACAAAATAGTGGATACAAAAATATAAAGGCAAAAGTTATTTTATATGGGCCACAG
>BLSH010125146.1:1488543-1499240 GCA_018402905.1 Glandirana rugosa
GGGTCGTCCTCCAGAAGACCTAAAAGAGAGATATACAGATAAATTGCATGAATATTGATAAACCAATCAAATGGTATAAAATTGTATGTACTAAAAAGAACCTAAGATTCAGTACCAAATTATATAGAGGGCGCTGAAATATAAACAAAAAAATGTAAACAGAAAATTAGGATAAATTGGAATTCATAACTTGGACCCCTTAATATGTCTAAAGGATATGGAAATGAGACAGGAGAGAAGTAAAACTAGAAAGTCCGGGGTAAAAATGTATTGACCAGGGAGGAGGTCCATGAATAAAAGTGATAATCAGGGAGGATGAAAATGAGGTGACTGGTGGACTCTCGACAATCACTGATCTCTAGATAAGAATTCACTAAGAGGTCAGGCCTGGTTGATAAATGAATTGATGTCCCAGTCTATATTCATGCCATAAGGGTAAAAGCTCCTCAGTTTGTAGATCCAGAAGACCTCCTGCTGGGACATCCCTCTAATGTGGTCACCTCCCCTCCATGGGGGGTATAGCGGTCAATGACGGTAAACGAGGTGCCCTCTGGGTTCCTATCATGATGTCTTAAATAGTGCTTGGGCACCCTGTGATTTGTTTTACCCTTGATTATGTTAGTGATATGTTCACTGACACGTATGGAGAACGTTCTAATTGTTCTTCCTACATACTGTTTCCCGCAAGGGCTAGTGAGCAGATATACCACATTCCTGGTTTCGCAGGTGCAAAAACACTTAATTGGATATGACGTCCTGTCTACAGTGGAGGAGAATTCCGATATTTTTCTACTTTTGTACGTGTTAAGTTTGCAAACACGGCACCTGCGGCAGGGGTAAAAACCCTTCAGATCTTGAAAGAAACTCAATTTTTTGGGGGGTTCTACCACATTTGGGGCGATCCTGTGTCAAAGAGCTGGTGCTCCTCTGTAAATCACTTTGGCTTTTGTGGGTAGCACAGGTCCTAGTACTCTATCGCTCCGGAGTACGTCCCAATGTTTTTTTAAAATTTGATTAACTTGTTTGTGCTGCAATGAGAAAGTAGTGAACAAAGACCATTTAGAATGATTGTCGCTCATCGATTGGTTATCAGATTTATTTTCCAAGAGAGTCATTCTGTTGGTTCCTAGAGCTTTATTGAATTCTTCCCTGACCAGATCTTTTTCATATCCCCTGTCCAAAAATCTTTCCTCCAAAACTTTGGCCTGATCCACATAGTCACTCACATCGGAACAATTGTGTCTGAGTCTCAAGAACTGACTGCGGGGAACTGATTTAAGCCAGGACTGATGATGGCAACTGTCCTTCGGTATGAAGCCATTCCGGTCGGTGGGTTTAAAATAGGTTTTGGTATTGATCTTGTCATCATTGATTTGGATTACCAGGTCTAGAAAATATATCTCTGTTTTGCTCCATTCATATGTCAGAGAAATGCTACTGTCATTGGAGTTTAAGGCCACAAAAAAGTGGTTCAGCTCCTGCTCAGTTCCGTCCCATAGGAGGAGGACATCATCGATGTATCATGCCCATAACCGTAACTGTTGGCCCCCATGGCAACACCTTTGATCTGATGGTAGAATTGCTGGTTGAACCAAAAGTAATTGTGTTGAGCTGCGAACTCTAACAATTCGATGATATACTTCTTCTGAATGTCAGGAAGAGAATCTTCTTTAGATAAGAAGTATGTAACTGCCTCTATGCCTTTCTCGAGAGGTATACAAGTATATAGAGAAGCTACGTCAGCGGTAGCTATCAGCGTCTGTGTACATATCTGGGTATGGTTCAAGAGGTTTATGACGTCTTTGGTGTCCTGTAAAAAAGAGGGAGTCTTTTTGACCAGAGGTTGTAAAAAGTGATCCACATATTTGCCCACCCGGGATGTGACCGTATCTTTGCCACTCACTATGGGTCTCCCGGGTGGATTGTGGGGGTCCTTATGGATCTTGGGCAGATAATAAAGGATGGGGATCCGAGGAGCCCATGGTATCATGAACGCCCTCTCCTTTTTATTAAGGATGCCCTTTGAGAAGCCTTTATCCACCAAAACTTTTAAATCTCTCTTGTACGATGATGTTGGATCTTTGGGGAGTGGTTTGTATGTAGAGTGGTCACTTAGAATGCGTTCCATCTCTTTCAGGTAGTCTGATTTGTCTAGGACCACAATTCCTCCTCCTTTATCTGCGGGACGGACAATGAGGTCCTTCCTCTCACATAAGGATGCAAGGCCTTGTTTCAATGTAAGATCTGATCTCACCTTCTTGATTTGTAGTTCATCCAGATCCCGTAATACTAAGTCTTTGAAGGTTTTGATTGCTGGTGCCATTTGGCCGGGTGGATTGAATAGTGATGTATTGGCTAAATGGGTATGTATGTTGGGATTGATGGTATGACTCTGAGGTCTGTTGACAGGATTGGTGATTAAATAGCACTGCACATTGATTTTTCTGATGAATTTTTGAATATCTATGAATGTCTGAAACTTGTCAAGGGGACGAGGTGGAGCGAACTTTAATCCCTTATTCAAAACATACTTCTCATTAGGGGTAAGTTCTGCTTTACTCAGATTGAAAATGCCTGACTCAGTTAGCTCCTTTTTCGTTTTTTTGGACCTATTCCTCCCCCCTCTGGTGCCTCTTCGGGTTCTTGGTACCTTCTCCATTCTCTTTCTCCCCTGTGAAAATCCTGGTCCCTAGGAGCCGGTGGATAATCATAATTGTAGTTGTATGGTGGTCGGTCATGGCCGTCTGGGTATCTGTTATCCTGGTGGTGCCTCCTATTGGAAGGATCTCTGTATCTGCGTAAGGACCATGGGGGCCAAGTTTGCCCCCAGCCTTGCAAACTGTTTTTATGGCGAAATGGAAGGAGGACGTCGTCTTTGCCCTCCAGCAACTGCAGTTACGGTTATGGGCACGATACATCAATGATGTCCTCCTCCTATGGGATGGAACTGAGCAGGAGCTGAACCACTTTTTTGTGGCCTTAAACTCCAATGACAGAGGCATTTCTCTGACATATGAATGGAGCAAAACATAGATACATTTTCTAGACCTGGTAATCCAAATCAATGATGACAAGATCAATACCAAAACCTATTTTAAACCCACCGACCGGAATGGCTTCATACCGAAGGACAGTTGCCATCATCAGTCCTGGCTTAAATCAGTTCCCCGCAGTCAGTTCTTGAGACTCAGACGCAATTGTTCCGACGTGAGTGACTATGTGGATCAGGCCAAAGTTTTGGAGGAAAGATTTTTGGACAGGGGATATGAAAAAGATCTGGTCAGGGAAGAATTCAATAAAGCTCTAGGAACCAACAGAATGACTCTCTTGGAAAATAAATCTGATAACCAATCGATGAGCGACAATCATTCTAAATGGTCTTTGTTCACTACGTTCTCATTGCAGCACAAACAAGTTAATCAAATTTTCAAAAAACATTGGGACGTACTACGGAGCGATAGAGTACTAGGACCTGTGCTACCCACAAAAGCCAAAGTGATTTACAGAGGAGCACCAGCTCTTCGACACAGGATCGCCCAAAATGTGGTAGAACCCCCCAAAAAATTGAGTTTCTTTCAAGATCTGAAGGGTTTTTACCCCTGCCGCAGGTGCCGTGTTTGCAAACTTAACACGAACAAAAGTAGAAAAATATCGGAATTCTCCTCCATTGTAGACAGGACGTCATATCCAATTAAGTGTTTTTGCACCTGCGAAACCAGCAATGTGGTATATCTGCTCACTTGCCCTTGCAGAAAACAGTATGTAGGAAGAACAATTAGAACGTTCTCCATACGTGTCAGTGAACATATCACTAACATAATCAAGGGTAAAACAAATCACAGCGTGCCCAAGCACTATTTAAGACATCATGATAGGAACCCAGAGGGCACCTTGTTTACCGTCATTGACCGCTATACCCCCCCATGGAGGGGAGGTGACCACATTAGAGGGGTGTCCCAGCAGGAGGTCTTCTGGATCTACAAACTGAGGAGCTTTTACCCTTATGGCATGAATATAGACTGGGACATCAATTCATTTATCAACCAGGCCTAACCTCTTAGTGAATTCTTATCTAGAGATCAGTGATTGTCGAGAGTCCACCAGTCACCTCATTTTCATCCTCCCTGATTATCACTTTTATCCATGGACCTTCTCCCTGGTCAATACATTTTTACCCCGGACTTTCTAGTTTTACTTCTCTCCTGTCTCATTTCCATATCCTTTAGACATACTAAGGGGTCCAAGTTATGAATTCCAATTTATCCTAATTTTCTGTTTACATTTTTTTGTTTATATTTCAGCGCCCTCTATATAATTTGGTACTGAATCTTAGGTTCTTTTTAGTACATACAATTTTATACCATGTGATCGGTTTATCAGTATTCATGCAATTTATCTGTATAGCTCTCTTTTCTGTATCACATGCTGGCTGGATGATACCAAAAATTTGCTATGACTATTCCTTGATCTAGACATAGGTGTATGCTCTTTGGGAACACATGAGGTTCGTTACTAGAGAGGTCATCCCTGTTTAATGTGAACTTCAGATCCTTTAGCCACTTGGCACTTCCTGTTTCTCCTCGGTGAAACGCAAAATACCACTAGCCGACGTCATATCCGGCTACTGTATTCAGAGCATGTTATTTCCGGCCTCGTCACTTCTGACGGAAATACCTGCTGACACGCACACCGATGTCATTTCCCGCCATTTGATGCTGGGCGCCGTTTCCCGCCGTGTCACTTCCGGCGGAAACGACCTGTGGAACGCACGCTGGCTAGCGGCGTAGCGTATCCACTTATAGCACTACTCCAAAATCCATACGATTGGATATTACTCCTTTTCTGGATATAATCTATTATTAAAACCTAAGTATTAGCCCGGCTTCTTAATTATTATATACCCGTGACGTAACCGGAAGTGCTCGAGTGGAACGCACGCCGGTTCGCCCGGATCGGAAGTGCGTCATTGGAACATTAATGACTGAGGACATATAAGCGCAGCGTTTTGGGGGGTCAGCAGCCCCTGGACGACGTCTAATGAGACGAAACGCGTCGGGCACTGCTGACCCCAAATTGCTGTGCCTTTTATACCATTTTAAACCATAAGCTTGTGCAATTTGTTTTATCACCTATGTTTTTATATTTCCATTTTCAATAAAATATACCCGGTGTCAGAGGGTATTCACACCACGGAGAGCCCCCTCCTTGTTGTTAATTTATATATATATGGAAATTATGGAATGACACCTTTTCAAATGAGGATATCTGGATAAACCGGTTGGACACATCGGAAGGGACCGCAGGACGCCCCCCCCCCCCGTATCGTGGGAGACTCCAGTTCCCCTTCAGGAGTGTGTGACGAGCCCAGCCAGGAGAGGGATGGACCCCCCACTTTCCCCATATATATTCAGGCTTGAATATATCCAACATCTGGTAAGCCTTGATTTCTACCATTTGAGGATTGAGCGGATTTTCATGCAGCATCGCTCACTATTCACTAAAGTCATCACCTAGTGTCACCATGCAAGCACTGTAATTGTCTTCACCTACTTTGTTTGGACACTTTATGCAAGTTGGACTGCTATTTATAATCACATTGACTGCAAATTTTGTGCGCACCCAGGGCTACGTCCATTTGGCCCAAGGGTGAACACGTTGCTTTCACACCTTTATGGTGTCACCCATTGTATACTCTTGTGTTGGTTTTTGAATATTCACCTATTCATGTTATCAACTTTTTGTATAATTTTCTAGATGAGTTGGTTTTCTGATCTCTAAAACCGAGGTTATTTAGCGCCACTTTTCGACTTTAACTTGCTTTTTACAATTCCGTTTGGTTGTATTGTGGCAGCTCTACTTTCCTCCTTTCTTATTCAGATCACTGGCCTTAGCGCGGTTGTACTCCCATTTCTATTGTTTTTTGAAGTGTTCATTATTTTTACATCAAATAAGTGCATTTGAGTTGCCCCCTGAGGGAGTATCACCATTGGAAGTTTTATTTCATTTAAGTTAAGCACACATAAATTAAGGGAGGTTTTCAGCACTTTATCATTATCTTTATGAAGGTAGCACAGTATTCACTATTTAATCACATTATCTTAAGGTATGGGAACACATGCCAATGCCTGCAGCAACCTATATAAAGTATAGGCAGTAAAATAAATGGTTAAATTTGCACATGGAGGTTGCTAGGCAGTTATTTTATTTTATTTCTAAATAAATGAATAAAGAGCCTTTCTTGATATGGAATACGTTTTAGGTCAAGTATATGTAACAAATGAACAAATGAGGAGTTCTCTTGAAAGGCAAAAAGAGTGGTTGAGCTTGATTCAAATGTAATCCATTGGACCCTTGAATTTACTATATTCCACTGAGCCAACTGTGTGAATCTGGCAACTAGATAGTATAACCAAACTGGGAAAGACCTACCGAGGATCGGGAACTAGTGGCGCAGAGAATCTAGGACATTCTCTGTCTACTGTTTTTATTTATTTTTGATGCTTTTTTTGGTGAATGGGTAGGACTACAATGTACCCTATACTCATTCACATGGGGAGTGGGGTCTGGGGGCCGCCTTCCATATTCTCATAAGCCCCCTGCCCACTGACTCCCATAACCACAGCCCAGAGTTGTGTTGAAGAGACCCTTGTCCCCACCAACATGGGGGTAAGGTGCTTTGGGGTGGGTGGGCCCCCCCCGTCCTGGCCTGCGATGCTACATGCTCGGATAAGGGCCTGGTATGGACTGGGGGGAGACCCCACACCATTTTTACTTTTCACTTTTTATTTCAGGCAATGTTTTTTTAATTCAGCTGTCAGCGGGGAAGCCCATTGACATCTGATGCCTCATCAGTTGTTAAGTATGCAGCGGCTGGCTTCCTGGCCCTGCTCCTTAGAAACCAGCTATTCACTGTGCCCCGATTGGGCAAAGTTTTGCCCAATCAGGGCTTAGAATGCACTGTGAAGTGCACAGATTTAGGTGTTCACCAAATTGATGAACAGGTGATGTTCGGGCTGAACTTTTGCTTGGCCTGAGCCATTTACCCACCTCTATTTATCACAGATATGGGTCTGTAATTTTGTGGGGACTGATGATCCTTATTTGGTTTTGGAATTAAGGACATGTTGGCTAGAAGCATCTCATCAGGCAAATGACAGTCTTGTAAAATAAAATTAAATAAAGTACTCAA
Organism: Glandirana rugosa; assembly: GCA_018402905.1. Taxonomy (NCBI): domain Eukaryota; kingdom Metazoa; phylum Chordata; class Amphibia; order Anura; family Ranidae; genus Glandirana; species Glandirana rugosa. The sequence goes on from BLSH010125146.1 coordinate 1,495,733, forward strand.
TTTAGGGGTCAAGAGAGGAGCATGTTTATAGTAATTTGTGGTGAAACCATCAGGTCCCAGTGCATTTTAAAGATTAATGATCTTTAAAATGTCTTCTTTGGTGCAGGGGGCATTGATTTTATCTTGTTGGGAATTAGTAACAGAAGAAAGCTAGATATTAGTAAACAATGGGGTTTATTTACTAAAGGGAAATCTACTGTGCACTACAAGTGCACTGCAAGTGCACTTGGAAGTGCAGTCACTGTAGATCTGAGGGGAAGATCTGAAATGAGGGGAAGCACTGCTTATTTCTATCATCCAATCATATGCAAGCAAAAGTGATGTATTTTATTTTCCTTGCATGCTCCCTTCAGATTTACAGTGACTGCACCTCCAATGCACTTCCAAGTGCACTTATAGTGCACAGTGGATTTGCCTATAGTAAATAAACCCCAATGACTCTAGAGATGCAGGAATGGAAGCAAAGGGGTGGATAGTTATTTAGAATAAAAATGTAAAAGATGTTCATGACCTCAGAAGGTAAAGTAACTATACCTCCCTAGGTAGACTTCAATTTATAAACATGTGGGGTGTAAAGTATGGTTTAATTTGTGGGCAAACATGGATGAAGCTGCATTACAATGTAAAACGAATTTCCCTTTTGACTAAAAGGGTCTTTTCAGTTTTCAGGTTCCAACATTCAATCTAACTCTAAACTTTTTTTGTGTGATTGACTGAGCCAAGGGTCCAGAGTCGGCAGTAGCATGAGACCTATATAGGAACCTAAGTTCTTTAGTAATCTCTCTTTGTTGTTGGCAGTGGCAATACTAATATAAATGACCCTGAAGCACTGCTTTATGAACAACTGATATAATGGTAATGAGGACCTCAGGATTGGAGTTCAAAATAAAATATTATTTTATGGCAATAGCAATTTCTTGTTTTCAGATCAGACAACAAAGATTTATTGAGACATCATGAGAGCAGAGTATCCAAAAGACCAATAAATGTTGTCAAAGTAGTAATGTGATTATTTGACCAGGGGCAAGGATAGATATTGGCAGAGGCATAATTAACCATAATCACTGGAGTACAGAAGATGTAGTTTAACCTGGCCTGATTTTGGTAGGTATGAGAAAAAATGTATATTCACTAGCCCCTGCATTATGGGCAACATACATATATAGGAGTGACATCTTTCAAGTACCTCAAAGAAAGAGTTAAAAAATACAGCTTGAGGGGGCGTGGTTTGCCTTAGAAGAAGATGGCCACTTAACCTTGAGCTCAAGACACCAGCCACAATCCTGCTCCATCAGAGGCTTGACACGGCAATACCAGCTCTTAAAATAAGGACATCATCCCATGGATCATCAGCAACTACAGGTAGATCCTGCTCCCCTAGAGACACCAACAGTGCACATATTAGCCAAAATATCCATGATATTTTCCAGACCCAAGCAAGCAATATGGTGGCACCACCACAGGCCCCAGCTCCCACACCAGGCCTCAACATCATCTGGCTTACCTTCTTCCTTCACAGAGGGATATCATCAATCACAACATCAACCAAGCCTCAGTGACCTCCGCAATATAGCGGCAGGCATCAATGAGACACTGTCGGCTGCAATATCTGATCATTGCCATGACATCCAAGCACTGGCAGGCAGGGTGCAGGATGTTGAACGCACAGCTGCCCACCACCAGACTGACATTCACAAAATCCACCACGTTGTCGACACACACACCCTCCACATTTGTGACCTAAACTGGTACATAGAAGATCTAAATAATTGAGGAAGACGACACAATCTGAGGATGAGAGGTCTCTCTGAATCAGTGGAACTCGAGCAAATACTCACTAAGATAGCAGGCCTATTCAATCATCTCCTAGACAGGCCACAAACAACCCCTATAGAAATGGAGTGCATCCATAGAGCCCTCAGGCCGAGAGGCGGGGATACAGATACACCACACGACATAGTGTGCTGCCTGACTGACTTCAAACTCAAAGAGGAGATCCTCAGAAAATCCCATAACAGGACACAGCTTTCTCATGGAGGCAGGACAATACAAATCTTTCAAGATCTCTCTGCCATCACCCTCAACCACCACAGAGATCTTTGTCCCCTCCTGGAAATCCTATCATCCAAGGGAATCCACTATCAGTGGAAATTCCCCCTTTGCCTTGCAGCCACCCATCAAGGCTGATCAGCCCTACTGAGGGTCCCAGAGAATCTAGATGCCTTCTGTGCAATGTTGGACTTACCAAGAATCGAAGTCCCAAATTGGTATGCAGACATCTACACCCCAGGATTGAAGAATTCCCCCCAGGGAAGAACCGAAGGAGGCGCAGGATACACGCTACCGGCGACGCTGCTCTCCGTTGGACCTATTCCTGCCCTGATGGCCCAACATCAGCATCCAAGCCTTACAAAAGCCCCGCATTCTCGCAAGGCACACCATGATCCGACTTTTGCTGATTATCGATCCGCAATACAGATAAGTATAGTTACTTTATGTTCTTCTTCTCACCCTGATGTGACGCTTGGCTGCGATGCTTGTTGCCGCAGTACTAACTAATCCTTGAGATGCGACTCTTTCCCACATTTCCATACAATATTACATACCTGACAGTGTCCCCGTGCAACACACAAGACTCCTTCCCCGGAAAACAGTCTCTATTCAACTTACAGGCAATTTAGGGGTTAAAGTGCAGCACTTATTAAAGACTGTATTTGATGTATTATAAAACCTTAAAGTGTATACAGTGAAATAATTATGTAAATTAGTGTACTAGGAATCCAATGGGGGGTCATTTACTATAGCACTGCCGCAAAATAGCGGCAAAATTACCGTGATTGGCAGTAAATTATCACAATTAGCGGTAAATATCACTAAAACGGTATTCACAATAGCGCTGGCGGTAAATAACGGCCAAAATGGAATTCACTATTGCTCCCAGGTCACAGATAACGACCAACTATTTACTCCAGCCCAGACCTGGAGTTGTGCAAATATAAATAATGATTGGAGCATGATCTGATCCCCTAAATTGTACTAAAATATGCAGTATATTGTTTAACCACTTGACAACTGGGCACTTAAACCCCCTTCCTAACCGGACCAATTTTCAGCTTTCAGTGCTCTCACATTTTGAATGACAATTACTCAGTCATACTACACTGTACTGTCACATCATACTGACTCATTAACAGTAAGTTTTACACTCTCGTGACTTTCGACTTTTAACCAGGCCAATCCTTCCCCCAAATTCACGGGTCAACAGTTCACCAATTTGTTATATGACGTATAAAATCATGTTAAATCCCCTAGTCTAGTACGAGGTTAGTAATAAATATAAACGTGTTGAGGTCCAGACCCGACCTCATTTATCAACCAGCAATAGACACTGGACCCTCGTTATCACTTAAGGTAAAACCGGCAATAAATGGCGGTCGCGATAACACTTATGGCAAAATCACTATAAATGGCGATTAACACTATTAAATGACGGTTAGTGCCATTAAAA
>BLSH010125146.1:1501731-1523073 GCA_018402905.1 Glandirana rugosa
CTTCAGATCCTGCCCACAGCACCGCTGCATCTCCTCTCTCCCCCCTCTCCCCCCTCCCCTGTCACACTGCACCGATCGGTGCGGAGAGGGGGGAGACAAGCCGGCACTTCCGCTGGCTTGTTTACATGTGATGCTCCGTCATTTGACGGAGCGATCACATGGTAAACGGCCGCTCCAAGCGGCCATTTACCGGGATCCGTGATGCGCCGGGTCTCATAGACCCGGCGGTCACGGATGCTCCCAGGTGCGCGCCCCAGGGGGCGCGCGGGAGCGCGATTGTGGGAGGACGTTATATAACGTCCTCCCACAACAATGGGTGCCACTTGCCGACGTGTATCTATGATACACGGTCGGCAAGTGGTTAAATATAATCTGCTTTTAAACTGTGTGAAAAAGTGATTTCTACACTGAAATATCTTAAAAACTCTGAGAAGAGATAAATTCCCCATCGCCTTACTCCTAAGAACAGAGCACAGCTGAGCACAACTGAGCATGCTCGGACACAAAACACCTCTCAAAATAACTCTCATGGAGTAATTCCTTGAGTAGTTAGTAAATACCAAAATGAGAGTTATTTTACACACTTTTTTTGGGAGTGAAGAGGAGAGTTATTTTGCCCAGTGCAAGTTTCAGCCATTCATTCTAATGGTACAATTGTTACTTTATCAAATAAATCCATTTCATGTTGATAAGAAATGTATCTTTCTCTCAAAGAAATTGTCCTGGCAACAATGTTGCAAATTTGATCATCTATTTTGTTTTTGTTTTTTTTACAACACAAACTTTATTCATATTTGAAGAGAGTACAGTTATACAGCAAAGTAATGATGTAAAAAAGAACATTGCAGTTGCAACAGGAGCATGCTGGCATGTGCCAGGGGTATTCAGGAGACAAATAAACCTTTTGACATATATTATACAGGCAAGTTAAATCTTTCGCCTCCCCTGGGAGGGCAGCACAAGCAGTGTCATGTCAGAGACCACCATGCTGGTCGGTAAACCGCCAGATCAGTCTCCTGCAAATTGTTTATTTAATTGTTTATTTAAACACCACCCCCTGTGGCATCACCACAGGTAGCAGCCGATTCCAACCACATGCTCCAGATTTTGTCGTACTTGGCCGGGCACCCCCTATGTTTATATATCTCTTTTTTATGCGGTAATGTGGCATTAACTGCTATTTTCCATTCATTCAGGGTAGGGGGCATGGTGCTCAGCCACTTACGGGCTATGAGTAGTCTGGCGGTGAATAAGGACTCTTGTAGGAAAATAAAATTAAATTTGTCATGATCAGGGTCTGGGAATACGCCCAAAATGCACTGTTTCGGGCAAAGTGTCAAAGGGGAACCCATTTCATCATGAATACATTTTTACGACCTGCTCCCAGTAGCCTTGTATCACAGGGCATCTCCATATCAAATGGAAAAAAGTACTGTCAGGGTCTCCGCATCTAGGACCAAGAGGACTATGAGCCTCCCTATATTTCAAAATACGTGAAGGTGTAAGATAGCTTCTGTGAAGTATATAAAGCTGGGTAAGGCGATCAGAGAGCTTGGGTGATGCCTTCCTGCCAGACTCTAATGCCTCCTCCCATTCCTCATCCTCCAGCTCCCCCACGTCCCCAGCCCATCGATCTCTCAGGCGGAAGGCCAACGCCGCCGCTGAGGGGATAAGTAAGCTGTTATAGAATACAGAGATCAATTTTTTTAGGCTCCGTGCTGAGTATTATCTCGAGCACCGGAACCCGTCCCAAGTCCGGGAAAGAGTCCCCAAATTGTGCCCGGAGAGCGTACCGGAGCTGGAGGTACCTAAAGTGTATGTGATTGGGAACCCCAAACTCCTCCTTGAGTTCTTGAAACGACTTAAGGATGCGTCCCCTGTAGATATCTGAGGCATAGGCAATTCCCCATTCACTCCACAAGTTGTAATCGGGCATTGTCATGAGTTCCCGTAGACAGGGATTATCCCAGAGAGGTGTGTGACTATGGATGGGTGCTATCCGTAATTTACGTCTTACAATCTCCCAGATTTTACTTTGATGGAATAACAGACCCTTTCTTCTCCCTGTCACCCGGGAATCACCCATGTCACGGAGAATGAGATGAAAAGGGTGTGTTGCCGAACGGGAGAGAGGGGAGCACACCAATGCCAAATGACGCTCCCTGTCCTCCTTATCTAAGTGGTAAAAGTGGGAGAGCTGCGCAGCCAGATAGTACAAATTTAAATCCGGGAGCGCAGTACCCCCTAGGTCCGTGGGGTTTTTAAGTACCTGCCAGGAGAGTTTGTCCCGGAATTTTCCCCACACAAATGTGTTGAGAATGGCCTCTAATGTCTTGAATATTCTCAGTGGTAGATACGCTGGGGCGTGCCACAGGATGTACAGGAGTTTCGGCAGAAGCACCATTTTAATAAGGTTGATACGCCCCATGACACCCAGCGGAAGCCTGGCCCAAGCCTGAGTTTTAGTCTTTAGGAGCCCATACGGTGGTTCTATGTTGAGTCGGGCATACTCATCTGGATTGTGGGTGACTATCACCCCAAGGTATTTTATGGAACTGACCCTGGCCAGGGGGAGAGATGCCTGGCGTTTGGTCGGGGCACCGATATCCAGAGGGAGAATTTGGCATTTACCCCAGTTAATTTTAAGACCTGAGAACCTTCCAAATGGGTCTATTAAGGCCAGGGCAGCCTGCAGCGAAGGGCCCGCGTCCCCTAGATAAAGGAGCATGTCATCCATGTACAGGCTGACCTTTTCCACCACACTTCCAACCCGCAGACCCCTAATCCCAGGGTGCGCCTGCAGGGCAGCCGCCAGAGGTTTGACCGTGAGAGCGTAGAGTAGCGGGGACAAGGGGCAGCCCTGGCGCATGCCCCTTGCCAGGGGGAAGGCCCCGGAGACTCTCCCATTGACCAAGATCCTGGCAGAAGGGGATTGATACAACAGCCACATCCACTTAATAAAACGTGGTCCAAAGCCGAAACAGTCTAGGCATTCCCACAGGTAATTCCATTCAACTGAGTCGAATGGGTCCAAGGACACTACGACTCTCGATCCAACCTGATCGTGCTTGGCCTGTATGTTCATGAACAATCTGCGTAGATTATATGCAGTGTTTGTGGCCGGCATGAACCCAACCTGATCGGGATGGACTAACGTAAGGATCACCCTACCCAGCCGTATTGCCAGGACCTTGGCCAATATTTTAATATCGATCTGCAGTAGGGAAATAGGGCGGTATGACTCTGGGATCTCAGGGTCCTTGCCAGGTTTAGCGATAAGCACAATCAAGGCTTCCCCCATAGATGCAGGAACAACATCATGCTCAAACATATAAGAATAGAGTTCATACAGTCTGGGCACAATTAGTTCGCTGAAAGTTCTATAAAATTCAAGGGGAAGCCCATCGGAGCCCGGAGCCTTAGAGGGGGCAAGATGGGGCCATAGCCTCTTGGATATCGTCTGCTGAAATAGGGGCATCCAGCATTTCAATTTGTGCTGCATCTAGATTAGTGAGGACAATATTGGAGAAGAGCTCCTCCAATTCATCCGGAATGTAGTTAGTAGTGGAGGCGTAAAGGGATTCATAATACTCAAGAAACCTATCTGCCACTTGCTCAGGACTACGGATTGTTTGTCCGGACTAGGTTTTCAAGGACACTACCGTAGGCGGTCTCTGGTCCACATGGGCCAGGTAAGCCAACAGTTGCCCCGCTCGCTCCCCCTGTTCATATATTCGTTGCTTGCAATAAAATATATTTTGTCTGGCTTTTTCAAAGTATAGGTTATTAACTGTCCGGGCCTGCATACGAACCTGGGCTGCAGTCTCCGCCGAGGGATCATCTCTAAATCTACACTCCACCTCTGCCAAACTCTCCTCTGCCAACCGCAACACCTGACGGGCATTGCGTTTGTACCTGGAGATCCTGTGCGAAAGAGTCAATCGGGCATGAGATTTAAACGCTTCCACCCCTGAGTGAATGGGGCCGAGTCTTTGTTCTCAGCAAAATAGTGTTCCCAATCTAGCTGCACGCCCTCTACATCTGGGAGGACCGTCAGCCAAAAGGGGTTAAGTTTCCAGATGTACGAAGGTGGAGGGGATCGGATTTCCAACAGCAACCAATATGGTGCGTGATCTGATAATACTCGGGGACTGAAGCCTGCCTCTTTTAAGTCGGGTACCAGGAACTTGGAAAGTAGGATCATGTCTATAAGGGACATGGTGTTATGCGTGGCGGAGAAACAAGAGTACATCTTCTCTGTTGGGTGAAGGTGCCTCCATGTATCTACCAGAGCAAATTCCCCCAAAAGCCTTCCCAATCTGGTCTGGGTGGGTGATGTATTGGGAGGGAAGAGTGCGTGTATTCTATCAAGGTTAGGGTCAAGCACCATATTAAAGTCCCCTAACCAGATCGCAGGAGCCGCAGGGTATTGGGACATGAAAGATAGACCCTCATTGATGGTGCTGAACTGGAATGGGGGTGGTATATAGAAGGCCAAGATTAACACTTCTACCCCTTGGAGCATCGCATGCAGAAACAAGTATCTGCCCTGTGGATCAGACCGGAGAGTAAGTAGGGAGAATTGGGCCGTCTTGGCAATCAGCACCGCCACCCCCCTGGAGTTGGGCGTGTATGGGGTCTGATATACCCATTCTACCCACATTTTTTTAAGGGACAATTGTAGTTGACCCGTGAGGTGGGTTTCTACCAAAACAGTTACGTCCGCCCTCTGCGCTTTCACATAGGAGAGGACAGTAGTGCGTTTGGGGTTTGGGTCGGAGACCTCTGACATTCCATGTCAGGAATTTTAGAGTGGCCATTGTGACTTGATATTGAATATGAGCTCCGGTCTGAGCCAGTCTGGGCCTGCAGGGGAGCGCACCCCGCCACATCTAGCCACGGCAAGTGACCCGCTCATAGGGCGGTGTCTCAGCGCTGCCCGACTGATGGGGCGCCCCCCCAATCCTAGCACCCCGCAAATGTTACACCCCTGCTGCAGCATATAAACACAGTAGTCAATTAAATGTAAAGGCATTAAAGTACTCATTTCGTCTAAATCAATAGGAAGTTGCGTTGATAACTGAAAACAGAGAAACACATAACTTTGAACTAATACGCTGACCCGGCTGGGGAACAACCACGTGAGACAGTAGCTAGCGTCTGTCAGGTAGTCCCAGTCGAGCCAGGGAAACATCTTTTGGGTTGCGTCAAGATAGCATGTGAAGAACCCCCGGTAACAGGGAGACGTGAGAGCACGTCTGACAAGCACTGCAGGGGAACCCTTCTTCCATGCAAACTTCTATAGCTAGAGGGACGATCTATTCGCTGAAGAGCATGCTGCAGCACAAAGAACAGGTCTGAGTCAATGAAAAAAGGAAACCAGGCGCGTGGCTTGGACGCTGAAGGCGACGGACGCACTTCTGGAGAGCTTCGGAGCTCCAGGAAAACATCCACGGGCATCCTTCACCTAGAGGCACCGGTGAGTGATAAAAAACACTCAGGGAGCATCCCCTCACAGTCCCCTACAGCTGGGTTCAATTTAGACGAAATTCGGCACGGGGCACCGCAACACCCGGAAATCGAGGTCACGGCTTCCCTCGTGACTAGGTCGCAACACTTCTAGCGGCCGCGGGGGCCTCTAAATTTACAGCTCCGGTCACCTAACCAAGCCAAGGGGACTCATAAACCTCATCCCTACCTCTGAAGCCCACGAATAGCACAGACTATACGGCCCTCGGGGCATACGGGACCTCGCCATAGGCTTCCGCCAGTTGCTAGGCCTCACCACCACAACAGCCTTGATGATGCTATAAATGAGCTAAGAACACAGAGAGCAGCAAGCGACGACCAGCGAACACACAGTCACCCCAATAGCAATTGACAGAGAACACATTATCAACAAATCGCCATGTCCAGAAAACGACAAGGTGACTGTAAGCCAAAAAAACTTACCGCCTATTTCCATTGGCCATAACATCGCAGAGAGGGCACTGAAAGACCAGAACGAATCTCTCACTCCAATCACTACTCTGACCTGCCAGACGCAAATGAAGAAGGAGCAGAGAGTCTCCCCCAACTCACAGATTTCCCCCCAAGCCCACCCTGTTCAAGCCCGGCAAAAGCAAGGATGAGACTGGACTCTGAGGACCCTTCGCAAGGGGTAAGTGCATTCTCTCCTCAGCAACATCAGCTTAAGGCGCACACTTCCCCTATTGCAGACTTCCCTACCACCAATCAACCTGTACTAGACACGCAGATGAAAGACATGCAACTAACGCTTCACCGCTCCATGCATGAAGAATTTGTTAGCATCACCCGCAAATTCTCTAGGGACATATCTATAATGGGAGACAGAGTTGACCAAGTGGAAACAGCAATCACTGACATAGCTACCACAGTAAATGACCTTATAGACGCACAGGAGGAAGGAGAGGAAGACAGACAGTGGATCAGGGCCAAATTAGCGGATCTCGAGGACCGCTCGAGAAGAAACAACGTCAAACTAAATGGTGTACCAGAGAGTGTCCTCCAACAAGACCTAACCACATATACTGAGGGCCTCTTTAAAACCCTTGTGCCTGAATTGATTCCAATTCAGCTGAATATAGACCGCATACACAGGCTCCCAAAACCGGCCTTCTTATCCAAAGACATCCCTAGAGACGTGCTCATGCGGGTACACTTCTACAACACAAAAGAATTGGTGATACAAAAAGCTCGCACACTTGGAAAACTCCCAGACCCCTATGGGAATATTCAAATCTTCGCAGACCTGTCCAAATACACCCTAGACAAAAGAAGGGAACTAAACACCATCACTAAAACTCTAAGGAACAACAACATCCAATACAAGTGGAAACACCCTACAAAACTGTCCATCGATTACAACGGGGAGACCCACCTAATACCCTCACTGGAGAAAGGCCTATCTCTCCTTAAATCATGGGGAATCATCCCAGTCACAACTCCACCACCTGACATAGGAGCCAAACCAAAAAGAGTTCCACCGCAATGGAACAACGTCCCAGCCAAGAAGAGGACCTGGAACAAAAACTGTTAACAATACTGACAACAGTGTGAACCGTAACCATAATGTCTCTCTGGGTGACATTCACAATGATGTCGTCCTCACTCAGTGAACTCTTTACCCCCCCTAGAAAGCTAGCAAGCTAGAAAGAAACAACTAGCTACACATGTTTTGTTTTTCTTATATGATGTTCTGAAAACCTTTGTCTCAAGCCAGCTACCACCTGAACATGACTCCTGGGAAGGCAGCAGTAACCCTTCGATTGAAATATCTTCCACACAATACAAGGCTCCACGTTACAACCAAGAAAAGATCTGCGACCACGCTTGTTCCAGAAAAAAAGAAGATGCACCTACAAACTGTGAGTTATAACCTTATCGCTTTACACCATTTTCCACATGGCTCTTAAAATTCTTTCTATCAACACAAAGGGTCTAAATCACCCAGCCAAACAAAACTCTCTGTGGAGAACTGCCAACCAAGCACATTGTGATATCCTCTGTACTCAGGAGACCCACCTAATTGAAAGAGACATACACCTATGCCACAACAAGAACTACCCTCACATCTACTGGGCTTCCAACCAGATCTCCAAAAGAAAAGGAGTGATGATAGCTATACACAAAGCGGTATCCTTTACCCTCTTGGACAAGATACGTGACCCCAAAGGCAGATTCCTAATCCTAGTATGCAAACTGAACTCACTACTTTGTACACTTGTGTGCCTTTACGCACCTAATACGCACCAAATCAGATTTCTGAACGTTTGATGAAAAAAATCAAAACCGTTAGAAAAGGCGCCTTGATCGTATGCGGGGATTTCAACCTAACACCTGACAAAAATATGGACATCACCAATCCTTCCACCAGACTAGCATCCCGCCTGCCTAATTTTTACGGGAACACGAGTTGCATGACGTATGGAGATGCCTACATACCACGGATCGGGAATACACATTTCATTCAATACCACACAACTCATACTCGAGAATCAATCTCTTCCTAGTTGACAAATGGTCTTTACAAAAAATTCAAGAAGCAGACATAGGAACAATAACGTGGTCTGACCACGCACCAATCAGCCTAACATTCGCTAGCAGCGCCCACCACCCACCATCCAAGTTATGGAGAGCAAATTCATACGTCATGCAAACTCCACCATACTCTCATTTTATTCATGATAAAATCAACGAGTTTTTTACTGTAAATGAAGGATCAGTATCCTCCCCGACCACTTTATGGCTAGCACATAAAGCAAATATCAGAGGGATACTGATCCAACAAACTGCAAGGGCCAATAGGAGGAGGACGCAGCGAGAAGAAGAAATAACAAAGGACATTTCGAGATTAGAAGCTCTTAACATTTCAAATCCTTCTAAGGAATCCCAAATAAAAGTTCTATCCAAACGCCAGGAATTAAGAACCACCCTATTAGAGATCCATGAAAGAACATACCGCAAATTGAAGGCCAAAAATTATTCTACATCAAATAAAGTGGGGAAAGATATGGCCAATCGAATAAAGGGGCAGAGAATCAAGAGCCATATCCCGTACTTACACCACCCCCTTACCAAACAAAAAGTTATAAACCCACAAGATATAGCAAATGCATTCAGTGCATATTACTGATCCTTATACAATATTAAAGACGGCCCAGAAACCCCCCAACCAATACAGGAAGACATCAGACACTTCCTCGCCAAAATTGACCTCCCACTCCTAAGCGAGCACCAATTGCAAGATCTAAACTCCCCTTTTACCGTAAGAGAAATTGAACAGGTGATACAAAAGCTCCCCTCAAACAAGGCACCAGGCCTAGACGAGCTTCCGAGTGAATATTACAAACAATACCTCACTGCTTTGAGCCCCCACATGTGCAACCTATTCAACGAAGCTGCCTCCTCCTCCATGCCGTCTGAAATGCTTGAAGCAACAATTATCGCATTACCCAAGCCAGGCAAATCCCCTAATGCTCCACAAAACTTTCGCCCTATCTCCTTGCTAAATGCAGATCTAAAAATTTATGCCAAAACCATAGCACTAAGAATAGCAAAAATACTACCCGATTTAATTAATAAAGACCAAACAGGCTTCGTAAAAGGTAGACAGACATCAGATGCCACCAGGAAAATACTCAACCTAATACACTCAGCCAGATGTAGCGGAACGCCTTCTCTGCTTCTGACGTTAGACGCAGAGAAGGCGTTCCATAGGGTACATTGGGGGTATATGAGAGAAGTCCTCTTAAAATTTGGATTCCGAGACACAATCTTATCCGCCATACTGGCTCTTTATAAGGCCCTCTCAGCAAGGGTATACGTGAGCGAAATGCTGTCCCGTCCATTTCCAATCACAAATGGTACTCATCAAGGATGCCCCCTATCCCCACTAATCTTTAACCTAGTAATAGAACCCCTCGCCAAATATATAAGAAGCTCAAAGCAAATCTCTGGAATTCAAGCAGGCCCCTATAACCATAAAATTAGTTTATTCGCTGACGACATCATCTTGACATTAACCAACCCACATTCGTCCCTATCGGCAGCTAGCAAGGCATTACAAGAATTCAGAACTCTATCCTACTACAAAGTCAACCCATCAAAATCCCACCTACTAGATATAGGCCTAGACGCAACATCTAGAAACCTAATCACCTTACAATTCCCATTCCAATGGGCGGACCGAGGCATTGAGTACCTGGGCACAACGCTTACCAGCAACCCAACAAATCTCTTTAAGGAGAACTTCCAACCTTATAAAGAAAAATTCCACCAAGCACTCAGGGAACTAAGCAGACACAAACTGACGTGGTTAGGTAGACTGGCAGGGTTCAAAATGATCGTTCTCCCCCAACTCTTGTACCTATTTCGTACCCTACCCATACCAATACCGCCAAAGTATATCTCATCACTTCAGGCGACTTTTCAAAGATACCTATGGGCTGACAAGAAACCCAGAATAGCAAACTGTTGGCTACATAAAAACAAAAATGCAGGCGGCTCAGGCGTAGTGAGCATAGCAGACTATTACTGGGCAAATATCCTAAACCAAACAAAAGAATGGTTCCTCCCCAAGCCCACCACGAGATGGGGTGAATTAGAAACACTATACACCCCAAAGAAACACTTAGGCACATGGTTATGTGGTATACATCCCAAAACCAGGCTAAGTAGTTCCCCTCCAATCACAATGATAGCTACAGTTAAAGCCTGGCATAAATTAATAGACTGTAAATGGACAACCACGAACACAACTGACCTCAACCCCACGATAGACATAATAGAAGAAATCATCCCTATATAAACCTCCCGGCCCAAATGAAACAAAAATCGATAACCATAAACCGGCTCCTTTCAGACCAAAAAATAAAATCCTATCAAACAATAAAGGATGAAATAGCTCCACTGGAAATCTCACACTTCCAGTACCTTCAATTGGCAAGCGGCATAAAAAAAACCCCCACAAATCAGAGCTAAAATTCCCACTCAAATACACACATTCCTGTCGCAAAAATGTGAAGGCGTAAAAGGGATTTCGCTTATTTATAACACGCTCCAAGAAAAAACAACATTTACTCACTCTCCTCCATTCACCCAATGGGAAGGAGACCTAGGCAAAGCATTCTCAGGGGAAAATTGGCGCACAGCAATAAAACATACTTACGCTGCAACTAAATGCTCAGCACTTTGGGAAACAGCACAAAACATACTCCAAAGGAGATACATGACACCAACCAAACTCGCTAAGTTTCATAAATCAGCCTCCCCCCTATGCTGGAGGCAATGCGGTGAACGGGGGTCACTTATTCGTATCCTATGGAGCTGCCCCAAACTAACACAGTACTGGGAAGAAGCATTCATTACTATCTCACAAATCATAAGACAAAAGATCAAGCCATCCCCTGAACTAGCCCTGGTTAACTTAGGCATAGATAAATTTCCACCAAAATATAGAACAATCATCTCACACATTTTACTAGTAACCAAATATCATATAACTAAAAATTGGAAAGACCCAGACCCCCCAAAATTCCGAAGAGTAATAGAAACAACTCACACTCACTCTAAATAAGAAAGAATGATAGCAATAACAAATAACTCACTAAAGAACACGGAACGCGATTGGACACCGTGGAATGCCTGGTTTCTAAATTAAGTTCAATGATTCAAACAATATAGCCTCTCAGTTAAAAAGTGGAGACTAAGACAAGAGACAAAATCAAACACACAGTTATCTATACAAGTTAATCACAATTACTCTAGCCTAATTAGCTTACAACACCCTTTTCCCCTCCCCCCTCTTCTCCCTCATCCTATCCCTAGTCCCCACCCCTCCCCCCTCTCCCCAAGTTACATTACCACACCCAGCCTAGTAAGGAAGAATGTGCCTGAACACAACACACAATGGCCGGAAGTAAGCATAACCCATATATGAAGGCAACACAACGTAGCAGCAGTATAGCAAAACACAAACACCAGAGCCCCTCCTAGGGCATAGTTTTGTTCCCAATAGGGGTGCCCGAGGGGGACCTATGACTAGAGGTTTAAGCTAGTACTGCCCCACCAGACCTAACGAGCTAATGCAATAATCTCATGCCACAAGAAAAACATGCAACCGGCACAGTTATTGGACAGCTAGTGTTAAATGGAAAGTATTCCTCTCAATGTATCTACAAGTGAATAATGGCCCATTTCTGTTATGTTCTGTTTTATAAACCAATCGAAACTAGTTCAGCGATGTAAGTTTAAGCTGTATTCCTTTCAGCCGGGGAATGCCCCAAAGGCTGTGTTTTGTACTATCTACCCTAAATACTTCAATAAAAAAGAATTAAAAAAAAATAAAATAAAAAATAAAAAAAGGAAACCCGCTCAGGGTAGTGTTCATAACTTTGGCTATGTAAGACAGTTGGAAACCCATTACTTATTTCACTGTAGTTGTTAGGATCGTGCTCTGCAAATGTGTCACAGTTCAGCCGGTTATCCAGTGGCTGGGGTATTGCATTTCACAGAGTCTGACCGGGAATTATAATGGGAGAAGCAGGATGGGAGGGGGAGGGGAGAGAGGGGAAATGAGAGGATCGCCATAACGGACCAATGATCCGGGGCTAGGGGAAGGGGGTATCAGAGAAGAAACATTACCTCGCAGGCAAGCATCCATAATTCTCCCGCGAGGAAATGTTCATCTTTGGCGCTTCACTATCTGGCGGGGTGTGCAGTAGGAACATCCCTTCTATCAAGCCAATCGTATACCTCTTGCGGAGTGTCGAAAAAGTAGGCTCTGTCAGCTCCCATGACCCGAAGTCTAGCCGGAAACAGCATGGCATAGGAGATTTGGCGTTGGCGGAGCTGTCTCTTGGCCTCCGTGAAGTGCGCTCTCTTCTTCTGTACTTCCGCCGAGAAGCTCCTTCAGACGAAACTTGTCCAACTTGGCGATGCTGTCTGCCTTTGCCTTTGGTGGTGACATGCTGGCGGCTGACCCAGGAAGCTTAGGAGTTATGCGGGCAGTAGAGGATCGATGTGTAAGCCAGAGGATAGTAGTTACTGGAGTTTGCTTGAGCAGAGCTCCTGTTCCCTGCTTCCTACACCATGCCGGTCCAGGCCACGCCCCATCTATTTTGTTTTTAATTAAAAAAAATATTAGGGCGCTGACCTATTTAGATAATATAATATATCCACACAGTTCTTACTTATTCAAAAAATTATGTGTAAATTCAATCAGTGGACCACAAATAACATGGACCATATGTGAAAAAATGCCACAACCTAAAAAAATCATATAAATTATCAATCCATATATCTAGTATCATACATAGTGACTTTATGGAAAATTAATACATCAAAATATATAAAAAAAAATTGTGTTTCAAACAATATGATTCCAACCACCAGTGAAATGTGTATCAAAAAATTATTAAAAATATGCAAAAAATATAGAAATAAAGTTCAGAGTCTCAAATTCAATAGGTGTAAAATTCCAACCACCAGTGCTTGAGGGATTTCATAAACTATTTCACCCCCACAGTGAAACACCGACATACAGCCTCTCGATATGCGCTCACCAGAATTCTTTAGCCCCCATGGGACCACACAGCATAGGGAGATCACTCCGTGTCAATACATTCAAGGGGCAAAATTATCCTATTTCTCAGGATGTAATCATTCTGATTCGCACACCACCACACCTTGATATAGTGTCCTTCTCTGAGATAGCTCAAATCATAAAACCAAAGAAGCCACAATAGTGTAATACCGTTTTTAATAAAAGTAAAAGGGCCGGTTAATAAAAGGGCCGGTTCACACTGCTGCGGTGTCTGAGATCGGATGTGATTCGCACCGCAGTGCAAATCTCATGCGATCTGTGCTATGCAAACTCAGAAATGCAGATTCACATCGCATCCTGACCAAACTTACAAGTTGGATGCGATGCAGGTACCTGCAGTGGATTTGCAGGCTTCCTGCATTGCACTAGTGTGAACCAGCACTGATAAGTCATCTTCTCATTTATATTTGCATAGTCCTTACAGATATACATCAGCAGGAAGTGTAATGTGGCTGGAAACAGGAAGTGCTGTATGCACATGTGCTGCAAGCAATTGTGTGGTGACACCAAATAAATTAATGAACCCACCCACACCACATATAGCTCCCACATCCTCCCCTACACTGATCAAAAATGTAATTTCAACTTGCTTGCGGCTATACTGTATTGTCCCCCCCAATCAATACCAAGCCCTTTGGCTCAGGGATGGATTTTAAGGGGAAGCTCACTCCAAGTGTTATTACAAATGATGGGGGATCCCCCAAACTCCAGATCCTTTCTGAGCATGCAGTCTGAAGGTTAGGATGGGGGGACAATTGAGGGCCTGCCCCCCTCCTGGACCAAACCAGGCCACATGCCTTTAACATAAGGGGTGTGTGCTTTGGGGTGAGGGGGGCTCTGTGCCCCCCACCCCAAAACATCTTGTATCTATGTTGATGGGGACAAGGACCTCTTCCCGACCACCGTGGTGGTTGGGGGGCTGATTGAAATGTGGAAGCCCTCATTAACAAGGGGGTCACCAGATCCTGGCCCCCCACATGTAAATGGGTATTGGGTACATCATACCCATTCACCTAAAAAAGTGTAAAAATTGAGACATTTTTTGTCCAATCTTTTATGTTAAAAAAGTGTCTCGCGATGTACATCCATGGTCAATAGGGATGGTCCCCCGGCTCGAGTCAAAAGTATGTTTGACTCGAACATCGGGGGGTTGCCAAATCCTGAACATTATGGGGTGCTCATGGGAAATTTGAGTGACCCATAATGCGGTGAAATTGTGGGGGAATGCCGCCTGCTGATTGGCCAAAGCATGCACATGACCTGCGTGCTTTGGCAAATCACAGCATGCTCTGTTGTGAGAGCCATCATTGGCCAAAGGCAGGGTGCCTTTGTCCAATCATTGCTCAGTGGGTCGGTGTCCAAGCCCACACTATAGGCTGCTTACACAGAGGCCGAATATAGTGAAAAACGTTTGCGGAGATAGCAAACGGTTAGGCAGTGGCATAGGAATATATATGTACAGTATAGTATATATAATATGCTGCATTCATTTTTTATTTCAAAGGTTTTTATTTATTTGAAATCACAAAATAGTATACACAAGAGATTATCATAGAAGTACACTTAAGAGGAAGCAGAAAACAACATATTGTTATCAAAATGTACAGAGGTCATAAAGTAATAATGTAATAACACAACAGTCTCCAGTCTAATAGCTCAGGGTGTTGAATAGGTAAAGAGCTGGGCTTCCCTCGGGACACCCCAAAAGGGAACAGTGCTCTGTGTCTCAAGGGGCTTCCAGCAACTCCGGCCTCACCGTAAAAGAGAACACCGGAAATACTAAAGCGATGAGGAGGAGGCCCACACACATCCTGATTCTGCTTGAATATGGTACAAAGGCTCCAAAAGGGAAATCAACAAGAGAAAATGCCTCATTGTAAACAAAGCATTACTGTAACTCTAGGTGTACCAAAATTTTTTTTTGTAATAAACAGAAAAGGAGGGAGAAAAAAGAATAAGACTAGAAGGACAGAGTGACAAGAGTAAGGGAATTCCAGGATATGATTGCCCAAAAAGTGTAGCAGCCTCTCAAGCGGGTAACTTGAGGTAGGACTTCCAGGGGGCCCAAACTTGATCGAATTTGGCTGAGGTATCAAGGATTATATCAGCCAATTTTTCTTGGGTCATGATCCATGTGATCTTTCTCTCAGCCGCATTGAGAGAGACTGAGGGCTTCTTCCATGCCTTCGCGAGTATGAGCTTTGCACCCAGCAAAATGAAATGGGTTAATTTAAAGAGAGATTTAGATAGGCCGTCAGGCTTACAAGACAGAAGGGCAATTTCTGGATTTTGAGGAATTGACACTCCGGTGGTTTTCCTTAACATTCTAAATATCTTATTCCAATAGCCCCTTACTTTAGGATACTCCCACCAGATATGAAGATAGGTGCCTTGTAGTTTACAATCTCTAAAGCATAGTGGGGTAAAGCCTGGGAACATTGAGGAAAGGCGAACCGGGACTAAGTACCACCGAAGCATCACTTTTGCGCTAGCCTCCTGCAGAGGGGAGTTAACTATACCTCTAAAAGAGTTAAGGAAAAGGGAATACCATCTATCAACGTCCCAGGACATGCCCAAATCCTCTTCCCATAGTTTAGCATATGGGGGTTTCCCTTTCTGATCCGACAAAGAGGCATAAATTAGGGAAATACCCCCTTTCTGGTTTGAGATATCCAAGCACCATTTCTCGAAAGGAGTGATGTCTACTTGTGCTGAGGAGGCCTTCCACACGGAGGCCATAAAGTGGTTGATTTGCCTTAGTCGGAATTCCTCTACTGGGGGCATATCCAGATTATCTTTGTAATGTTTCAGGGGTAGGGGGCCCAAGGGGGAAAGGAAATGGCATATTCTATATAGGACTTTGTTGGTCCACCACCCAAAGGCTCTAATATCTTGACCCTGAGGGAAGCGAGGATTGTTAAAAAGGTGTTGTAGGGGACAAATGGAGGAGACCAAGTTGTGCAACTTAGCTAGCGAATCTACCAGTCTTATTGAGTGGGAAAGTGTAGGGGATAGGATAGGGGGCCTGGATTTGGGGGGAGCCCACACCAGGTAATCTAGGGTGTTATTTGGAACTTCTTGCCTCTCAATCGAAACCCAATCAGGTCTATTAGAGCGTGCATGAATGATAGAAAATTGTGCAAGTTGGGCTGCCTGAAAGTACCTCACTTGGTTAGGCACACCCAGCCCACCCTGATTCTTCCGTCTGAAGAGGACCTCAGCTGGACATCTATAACCTTTATTGCCCCATATGAATTTTTTGACTTGAGATTGTAGTTTGTGTAAGTGTTTTTTGGGGACCTGAATTGGCAGGGCTCTAAAAAAGTAAAGAATTCTAGGAAGGAGGGTCATTTTAACTGAGCTCGCTCTACCAAACCAGGAAAGTCCCAGCTTTCCCCAATTTGTGAGATCTTCCCTTAGCTAGCTTTTTGAATAAGGGGGGTAGTTGGTGTTGTAGAGGCGATCAATGTTGGAAGTGAGTTGTATACCTAGATAGGGTATATGGTCCGAGTGCCAGGAGAAGTGGGCAAAGCCCTTAAGCTGTTTGACTACCTCTTCCGGGAGGTTAATATTAAGGGCCATCAATTTAGACAAATTGACTTTTAGACCTGAAACCATACTGAACTCCTGTAGTAGATGAAGAAACTTCGGAATAGAGACAAGGGGGAAGAGACGAAGAGTAGCAGATCATCCGCAAATAAAGCACATTTGTGCATCTGTGGGCCACATTTAACCCCCTTTATCTCCGGTTGATCCCTAATGCCTATAGCTAAGGTTTCGATAGCAATTGCAAAAATCAAAGGCGACAATGGGCAGCCTTGTCTCGTGCCTCTGTGTATTGAGAATGGGTCTGGGAAAAAATGGTGCAACTTGATACGTGCCTTGGGATTGGAGTATAGAGCTCTGAGGGTCTGGAGGAATCTGGAACCAAATCCTCATCTTCCCAGGACTTCAAAGAGATAGGGCCATTCTACCGAATCAAAGGCTTTTTGTAGGTCGATGGATAGAACCAACCCTTCCTGTGGAGGACCTCCATCCCAACCTGATCTGAGGAGGGAAATTAGATCAATTGCCCTGCGAATCTGATCAGGGCCTTGACTTCCAGGGATAAAGCCAACTTGATCTTTGGAAATATACTTGCCTATGAAGGAGGACATTCTATTAGCGAGGATTTTAGTTAATATTTTAAGATCATTGTTAATTAGCGATATCAGCCTGTAATTGCTCACTTCCGATGTGTCCTTACCAGGTTTCAGGATGAAAGAGATGTTGGCGGTGTTCAGGTCCTCGATTACTACCATTACCTCTTGAAGAGAGTTGAAGAAGCTGGTAAGGTGGGGGGCCAAGATGGGCCCGAACTGTTTGTAGTATCCAGTGGAAAAACCATCTGTACCCGGGGCCGAACCCCTCTTAAGATGTTTAATGACCTCCAACACCTCTGTCTCCGAAATAGGGTTTTCTAACACTTGAATGTGTTCCTTAGCTAGATAAGGCAGAGAAATCCCATCTAGGAAGGGATGTAGGGGGGAAGGGGGATCTAAGGCCTCAGAGGTATAAAGTCCAGTGTAGAAGTTCTGAAAAGATTCCAGAATCTTATGGGGATTTTGCGAGAGGGTCCCTGAAGAGTCCTTCACTTTAGGAAAAGTAAAGGAACACAATTTCGGGGATAATCTTGAAGCTAATTTGGGGCCTATAAAATCTTTCTGAGTGTAGAAATGGGCATTAGACCATTGAATCTGCCTCTCAGTTCGAGTGGTTAAAGTGAGATTTAAGGCAGCCCTTCCTGCTTCGAGTTGAGAGTGAGAATTGGCTGAGGGGTTCTTTTTATGGGCCTTAGCAAGTTTATAGAACTCTCGCTCAAGCTTGTCTAAGTCATATTTCCTCTCCTTCTTAAGTTTAGAAGCGAGTGAAATAATCTTACCCCTTATCACTGGTTTGTGAGCCGCCCATAGTGTCATAGGGGAGATATCCGGTGTCGAGTTTAATTCAAAGTAGTCCTTCAGGTCTTTCCCCAACATAGTGCAGTGAACCGGGTTATTGAAAATAGACTCCTTTAATCGCCAGGGGGATCTATGATCCGTCGTGAACCTGAGACAAAAGCATACAACCATGTGGGAATGATCTGAGAGGGGGGAGTCCGTAATAAATGACTTAGATACTAGGGGAATTGAGGGGGCTCCCATGAAGACATGGTCAATCCGAGCAAAAGATTTGTGTGGGGCCGAATAGTGGGTGTAGTCCCTCATCTTAGGGTTGCACTCTCTCCAAATGTCTACTAGCCTTAATGATTGTAATAGTTTAGCGAGCCTCAGACTCCATTTCGGAGGTTGCAGAAGACGTGTCCGAGCATCGTTAGATTTATCTAGCATCAGGTCTAACGCCATGTTAGAATCGCCCCCCAGAATTACCGTCCCCTCGAAATGGGGGGAGAGAGAGTTCAGCATAGTGTGGAAGAATTTGATCTGACCTTGGTTAGGGGCGTAATATGAAATGAGCGTAACCAAATGGTTCCTGAGTTCCCCCGCTAGGAGGATATATCTACCCTCCGGGTCCCTAATTATCTGTTTGGGCTGGAGCTTCGCTCCCTTTGGAAAGAAAATTCCCACTCCTCTCTTTTTATCTGGGGTGTTTGCGAAAAAGAACTGTGGGAATTTGGAGTGAATACATTTTGGGTTATAGCTACTAGGGAAGTGGGTTTCTTGCAATAGAAGAACATCTAGGTGCTCCGAATGGGCCAGCTGAAAGTATTTTTGATGTTTCAAGGGGGAATTGAGCCCTTGCACGTTATGGGAAGCTAATTTCAGTATACCTGTTGGGTCAGGGAAATTTGCCATGTTGACTTGTAGTAGATAAAGGCTGCATTGCAGCAGGACTCACCCCACCTGAAGGGGAGAGGAAGGACGTCCTCTCGTACTGATGTCGCCTGGGTCCCTATAGGAGCTTCTTTTCTGGATCCTGAAAAAGGAGAAAGACAGAGAAAGAAGGAAGGAGAAAAGAAAGCAAGAGAAAGTCGAGTTTCAGATAAAACAAGCGAGGGGGCGCTGATTAAGCACCACCGCCCCTCTCAGTGTCCAGGGGATGGGGGCAACACAAAACGACCCCCATCCTCGGGAGCGTCTAGAACACATCTGCCCCATAGGCAGAACCACTTCTGCCCTCGGGGAATCCATATAGGGGAGTCCAAGTGCAGAGGGAGGTGCATGCTTACCGCTCCGCTCAACAAAAAGTCCTTAATAATATAACAAGACACACTATAAATGGTAGACACAAGTTAAATCCTGCTAGGGCTAGCAGTTGGTCTCCGCCCCCCAAAGAGGAGCTGGGACCCAGGGCCAGGGGAGCAAGGATGGGCCCAAAGGGCCCCCTGGGGGGACCTCCCATTGCTCCCCCGACCCCGGAGCCCCCCCAGGGACTGGGCGAGGAGCAAGGAGCCACACACCATCTTCAGAACTTATTGACATGATATCTGAAGAACCTAGGTCCTCAGGGTATTAGAAAGCTCATGAGCAACTTTTAACAAATATCAAAACCCCAATTCCACCCTCAATCCCAACTGGTTCAGGGCCACCACCGTAACCGACCCCCCCGCCACGCCCCCCCCTACAACGACGGGTAGGCACAAGGGGAGTAGGATGGGACCAGGTGCGACCGATCGCCCAGTAAGTCCCCTCAGACCCAACCGTGACCCCCAAGTGGAGCCACCGCCAGGTCCGGTCTGGGGACTCTATGGTCAAACACTCTCAGAACAGAACCAAACTAGTATCAATATTGATTAAAAAAAATAACGTAAAGCAATGAAATTCAGTAGGCAACAAACCAAAGTCTGGGATCCCTCATGGGGAAGGGTTTCTCAAAACCTGAATCCAAACAGGAGAAACCACTGAGGGAACAAAAGAACAAGAAAAAATGGAACCCTCCCAACCGACTTCCACGATCAAGGGGGGTGCCAGTCCTTAGGCCTTTTAGATTGGGACTTCTTCCACACTGGAGGAATAGGACTTTGAGGGGATGGTCGCTTGGAGGGATTCGCTCTTTTGGGATGAAGAGCTGAGGATGATTCCAAGGAGATCAAGTTCAGCTTCACCAAGAGATGTTCTCCCTCTTGAAAGGTACCAAATCCATATCTCTTGCCTTTGAATGAGAAAGAGAGGCGAAAGGGAAACGACCACCAGTATTTTACAGATTTTTGGGTTAGAACATCGAGAAGAGGTCTCAAAGCCCTCCGCTTTTGGATGGTGGTAGGGGAAATATCTGAGAACACCTGAATTGTGTGCCCTTTAGAGGACAGTTGGGGAGAATTCCTGAAAATCTTCATAATTTCTTCCTTTACTGAGTAGAAATGTGGCTTCACCACAATGTCTCTGGAGAGTCCGTCTGTACAGGAGGCTTGGAGGGCCCTATGCGCCCTATCTAGCTCCAGTTTATGCTCTGGAATATGGGGTATCATCTCCTTGATAAAGGCCTGGACTGTTCCAGGAACATCAGTGATATTTTCTGGAAGTCCTCTGATCCTAAAGTTATATCTCCGAGAACGATTTTCCAAATCCTCAATTTTGGAAAGGGCAGTGTCCAACTGGTCTTGAAGGTCTTGAATACTTGCAGTATTTTGGTTTGTCCTAGCTATAGACTGATCGGTCTTTTGCTCTATGACATCAATTCAAGACCCCAGACTTTGGAGGTCTGATTGGATGGTGGAAGTGATCTGAGAGGCAGCCTGAGCTAAGCCTTTAGAAAGCATTTTGACTTCCGGTTCCGGCGCCGCATGGAGTAGCAGCACCTCCAGCTAGCTCCTCCATCCACAGCCACAAATCAGCTTAAAAAGCCAGCCCGAGACACCCATCGCGCAACCCAACCGCCTGAGCACCTCCAGGAAGGCGGACTCCCTCCAGCGAATGGATCGCTTCTTGGAAAAACCCACCCCGCGCGGTCCGCCGGCCGCGCCGCAAATCGAGCCCGGGGACGCGGCCTCCAAAACGTTCGTTCCGGAAACCCTCGTAGCGGCAACGAATTCAATGCAGAAAACGATCGTTCCGGAAACAAATGAGATGGAAGTAAGTGGCACTCATCCATCCCCTTCCACACAAGCGGACATGGATTCTCATGCCCGCATAGCCCAGGCAGTCGCTGCCATCCTCGCCCCTACAATTACTGCCACAGTAGAAAGGGCTGTTACTGAAGGGATGCAGATTCTACGAAATGAATTGAGCGACCATAAA
>BLSH010125154.1:14801-38629 GCA_018402905.1 Glandirana rugosa
CTCCAGACTCTGTGCCCCCAACTAAATGATTTCGACCTCTCACGTTTTTGACCACGTCGTCACGTACGATCGGTTAGTCGAAGATTGGAGTCGAACAAATTAGTTCGAAACTGTTATTTTAGACTAACCAAAGACACACCTCGACGTGGTTTAAAACGTGAGAGTTGGGGTGACACACTCTCAACTAACCTCCTTTCCCTGTGTGGTGGGAAGTGTTAGTAGTCTTGACACAAGATTTATCTATTCGACACACAACTCGAGAGGAGGGACAGTGTCTAAAATAGAGTACACAGTCCTGATCTCAACTCACTTGGGCTTGACATTTCAAGCCCAGGCATGGTTTGAAAACCCACAGGCCCTGGGCCTGGGTTTTTGCACTCTCCAGCTTTAGTAAATCAACCCCAGTGTCTCAGACCTCTAACTGCAGCTCTCCACCCCCTCCTCTATGATACTGAAAAATGCAGGGAAAAGGGAAAACTTATGTAGGATGATTTGTTTTTGATCTCTGTGTATCATCTGAGGTAATTTCACTTCACTGGGTAAATGAGAGGGTTTACATCCACTTTAACTCAGTCTGCACAGTCAACACAACACTCTGGGTCTCTCAACAAGGCCAAGCAGATGAGACAATATGAGAAACCCCAGGCCACAAATTGAACAAATTCACAAGGAAACTGATATTTTAGTAGTATTCCAAAAAACATATTACACGTAAAAAGTACAAAATAAGTTACTTAGTTCCTGTGAACAATAATACAATCAAGACAAACAAGTGAAAATGAATAAGCAAGTATGTAAAAGGAACTATATACTGTAGATAAAAACGTGAAGATAAATATTAATAATATTCCAAACTAATACCAGTTTGTTCAATTTGAGCAACATCTACACACAAAAAGCAGCAGGATGCACAATAGTATT
Source organism: Glandirana rugosa (assembly GCA_018402905.1). NCBI lineage: Eukaryota > Metazoa > Chordata > Amphibia > Anura > Ranidae > Glandirana > Glandirana rugosa. Next base: position 15,723 of record BLSH010125154.1, read on the forward strand.
GCAAGTTTTTCAGTCATGAGGTCCAGTATCTTTAAAATTGCGGGGATACCCAGAAACATGACAATATGAATATCAGCAATAATTCAGGGTGGTTCCAAATTTGTTAAGCTCACAGCATTAGGGAAAAAGCTGTTTCTTAGCCTGGTGATTTTAACCCTAATAGTGAGTAATCTCTGACCTGAAGGTAAGGGAGAAAATATTCCCTAAGCAGGATGGTTATAAGTCCATCATAGTATTGAGAACCATCTTCCTACACCTCAGCCAGCTTCTTACACAGCAATATGCCCACCATCAATAAAATTGATGGTGGGTAGATTGCTGACTATTTATCTGCCTATTTATCTACAGCAGAGCAATTACTGTATCAAATGGTAATGCAAAAATTAGGTAGGTCACCAACCTATAAAAGTAGATAAGTGAATGCCAAGGCCAGCATACCTCAATCTCCTCAAAAACTAAAGGTGTTGATACTTATCTTCACTATGCTGGCTGTATTATAGTTCCAGGTGTGGTTTTCAAAAACTTACCTAGAGTTTTTACATGGTGAGGAGCTCTGGGGTTTGTAATTGATGCAGATAAAGCCTAGAGAAAGTCCCAGAGCCTAAGGGCTATGTAGAGCTTTAGGTGAGATACATTTCTTCCTATGTCTACATCTTACCTGGTAGCCAAACCGCATTATTAGTCTCAGCTGTCCACAGGACTTTATATATGTGAGCTAAATGATGGTAAGGATTATTTTTCTCTCTCACTCACACTCTCTATGTTGTGGGTGCTTGTTTATGGGTGAAAGGGCCAAGTGCTAACAGACCACTAAAAAGGTACTAATCCTGCCTGTTTGATTTGGGGAATCCATTAGAGGGCACCCTGTTAGGAACTTACCTAAATTTAGTAAGTTGCTCAGATGAGTGAATGTTTTGTTTATTTTGTGGACTTGCTTCACCAAGCTTCCCTGCAATGAAACTGTGCTTGCTTGCTTGCTGCCTTGCTGAATAGAAGTGCAAGATAAACCTGTTTGAACTGTTCCTGGGTGTCATTTTCTCTTGCATGGTTTATCACTGCCAAAGACAGTTTATACTGTCCTCATGACAATATACATGTTTTGCCTTTAGTCGGTTCTTTCCCTGATGTACATGTTTTGGTGAATGTTTATTAAAGTATGCTATCCATTAACCACTTCCTTACTGGGCACTTAAACCCCCCTCCTGCCCAGACCAATTTTAGCCTGCATTCACATAGGGGCGACCCGACTTCGGTGCGATTTCGCTAGGCAACTTCAGCGCGACTTCCAGCGCGACTTCCAGCGCGACTTCCAGTGCGACTTCAAGGACCTCAGGCGACTTTACAACACGACTTTTGCCAGGCGACTTTGCCTTGACCAATCAGAGAAGGGAGGGAGGGGGCTGACTAAAAATAAATTCTATTCTTTTAACTGTAAAGTCGCTTCCATGTAGATGGGGATCCGACTTGGAGGCAACTTCTATTGAATCCTATGGGCACAAGTTGGATAGAAGTCGCCTAGAAGTAGTACAGGAACCTTTTCAGAAGTCGCCTTGAAGTCGGAGCGACTTTAGTCGTGTATATTAAGACGGCTCCCATTCATTTCAATGGGATTTCAAATGTAAAGCGACTTGGGGCGACTTAGGGCAACCCAAGTCGGATTGCAAGTCGTCCCTATGTGAACGGGCACTTAGGCTTTCATCGCTGTCGCATTTTGAATGACAATTGCGCGGTCGTGCGACATTGTACCCAAACAAAATTTTTATCATTTTTTTCCCACAAATAGAGCTTTCTTTTGGTGGTATTTGATCACCTCTGCGGTTTTTATTTTTTGCGCTATAAACAAACAAAGAGCGACAATTTTGAAAAAAGAACACTCATTTTTACTTTTTTGCTATAATAAATATCCCCATAAAAATATAAAAAAAAAATTATTCATCGGGTTTGGCCGATATATATTCTTCTACATATTTTTGGTAAAAAAAAAAATCGCAATCGGCGTATTTTGATTGGTTTGCGCAAAAGTAATTGTGTCTACAAACTGTGGGAATTGATTTATGGCGTTTTTACTATTTTTTTTTTTTTTTACTAGTAATGCCGGCGATCTGCGATTTTTTTTTTTTTAAACAGATTTTATTGAAAAAATAAAATTGGTGTACAGATACATGTGCACAATAGAAAGGCATACACTGCCCTTCAGTAGGCTGAAAGTTACAATGACATATATTAGTAAACCATATAAAATGAATCACATTATACCAAGAATTAATAGCTGTCGGAACAAGGGTGGAAAAGTGACCAGATGGATCACGCTGGCATAGAACAGAACACCATTCAGGAGGGGAGGGGGAGGAAAGGGGGGGCTGCAACCTAAGTCTGGGGGGCTACACAACAAGCAAGAATCCAAGCAACGTGGGCCAATGGCTAAGGGCCGTAAAGTATAATTTCGGGGAGGGTGGGAGTCCCCAGGAGAGGTTAAATGGAGCACCAAGGTCCGTTTGGGGGGGAAAGTTCACGGGGCACACAATTAGGTGATATCATCTGATAGGAAGTGCGAGGAGGTTTCGGGATAATAGGAGAAGGTATCTCTCAAGTCCCTTTCGTCGTCCTGCGAAAGGGTAGCTGAGATGAAGGGATTCCACCTGAGCCAAAATAGTCGCGCCACCCGTGTATGGTCAAAGTTGGTGTTTAGTTTGTCCTTGTAGAGAAGCGATCTGAGTTATTTCACCACCAAGTTCAAGGAGGGGGTGGTTTTCTCTGTTCAGGACTTCAAAATGGCTCTTCTTGCTGTTAGGAGGCATATCAAGGACCATTCTTTAGACTGCGGTTTTAGGGAGGGTGACCAGTCGGTTAACTCCTTGTCCCAATGGCCAAAGATTAAGAGAAGGGGGTCTTTGGGAAGGAGGAGAAGGTTGACACTGTGTATGTAAGATATGATCTGGTCCCAAAAGGCTGAGATGTATGAGCAGGTCCAGAAACGGTGAGCGATGGAAGGCCTTAGGAATCCGCAGAGTGGACAGTTGACCCAATGCTGGTTAGACTTGTCCGTTAAGAACAGGATGTATGCTCGATGTAAGATTTTTTTTTTTTTTTTTTCAAATGTTTTTTATTAAGATTTGCGTAAATACAGAAAGACATATGGTACATCCTAAAAACAGTTCAACATTTGGTACATCACTGGTTTATATCTGACATAGGTGGTACATACCATCAAGGTAAAGTTGGCATATAAACATACTGTCAGTTTATTTCTTCGAGTTCCCGTCGATCTCACACCATATTCAGTCAGTTCCTTGTGTGGACAGTGTACCCGGGCACCCCTAATGGGAACCTGCTGTGCCCGGGTATATTCACCTGTGCAAATCTAGGGAATTACTGTATTCTATCAGGGAGCAATTTCAAGTGAGACTGGTTTGAAGTGCGAGGAATTAGTATGTTTATCTAGCTTATAACACTAACGTGTAGAGAGAGGAAAACAAAGAAGGGGGAAAACAAAGAAGGTATGTGGGAGGGGGAGAAGGGGGTCAGCCCTGGTTATGTATCACTAATCCTCAGTTAAGAATACCTATACACCTGGGGTTTTGTAACCACAGTTTCCAATTGTACTTAAATTTGAGGCGAGTGGCCGAGGTCAGTGCCACAATGCTTTCCATGGTGCACTGATGGTTGAGGGTTTGAATAACCTCCTTGTAAGAGGGGGGGTCAGGGGATTTCCAGTGTTTCGTTATCGTCGTCTTGGTAGCCAAGAAGAGGTGTAGTGCTATTACTCGCCAATTTCTGGGGCGTAGGTGGATATTTATATGGAGGAGAGCTAATTCGGGGTTAGGTAAGATTACTTCTCCAGCCACTTCTGACAGTATCAAGAAGATCTTATTCCAGAGCGATCTAATGGAAATGCATGCCCACAGCGTGTGATATAAGGTGCCTGACTCCCCACAGTTTCGCCAACATAGGTTTGATTGAGATGGATACATTTTTGATAATTTGAAAGGGGTAAGGTACCAGAAATGTAATATTTTCTGATAATTCTCCCAGTGATTCATACATTTAGTCGCGGCATATGTAGTGTTTATGGCTTGCTTCCAAGATGTTTCAGAAAGAGTCACACCTAGCTCTTTTTCCCACTTGCGCATGGTGTGTGTCTTTTCAAAACAGTTATGGTTGGATAGGACCCTATAAAATAGAGTGATACCTTTGATGGGAGAGGAGCTCTCAGAGAGGAAGGATTGTACCTGTGTTGGGAGTTCTACGTATGTTGGGAGTGGGTTTTTTCGGAGGAAAAAGTATATTCTTAGGTATTGGTATCGCAGGGTGTTAGGGAGTGAAAAGCGCATTTGAAGAGTTTCAAAGGAGCAGAGGGCTGAGCCTTGGTAAAACTCGCTAAGGATGGCTATACCATTATTTTCCCATATTCGGGTAGAAAGGTCTGGTATAAAGTGTTGTAAAACAGAGGCTGGGGTGGGTATTTTAGAGCCAGGGCCCTTAGGGTCCGCATGTAAGGGAGTTTCTTTCCATTGTTTCACAGACGCCTGGATCGTCGGCGAAGAGGCGGTAGGTAGTGGGGCTCCTAACTTAAGAGCTATAAGGGTGGTCCTCAGAACCCCAGTGGGGATCTCCAGGGCCTCCATTTGAGTCCAGGGTTTGGCGGAATGGGGGTTCCACCAGTGGCGAGTCTGGTCCAATACGCACGCCTTATAGTAAATGAAAATGTTTGGTGCCCCCATTCCCCCGTTGGATCTATGTCTATTCAGGATCTTGCTCGTACATCTAGGGGGTTTCTTTTCCCATATAAACTGGTTAAAGATCTTTTGGGTAGATAAGAAAAACTTCTGGGGTATTGGGATTATTAGGGTGCGGAACAAGTATAGAAGTTTAGGTATTGTGATCATTTTTAGGGTAGCTATTCTACCTGCTATGGAAAGGTGTTGTGACCTCAGCTGGGAGAGATGTTGCGGGAGGGAATCCAAGAGGGCCGTGTAGTTTTTACTATATAATTGGGAGACAGAAGGGGTCAGGCTAATACCCAAATATGTTATCTCACTAGTCACCCAGACATAGGGGAAGTCTTGGATTAATTTATTTTTAGTGGTGGGTGAAATGCATATACCTAGCATTTGTGATTTGGTAGCGTTGAGTTTGTAATAGGAGATTGCACTAAATTTATTTAGAATGGATTGTACTTCTGGGAGCGAAGTTAGGGGATTAGTCATTATGATCATTACGTCATCAGCAAAGAGGCTTATTTTTTGTTCCCTGCCAGCAAGGGAGGGGCCATGGATGTCAGGGTGAGCTCTAATTGATTCTGCCAGAGGTTCCATAAGGAGCGTAAAAATGGTGGGGGATAGGGGGCATCCCTGCCTGGTCCCATTGGTTATCTTAATTTGTTTGGAGAATAGCCCAGACGTGAGCACTCTAGCAGAAGGGTTGGAATACAGGGATAGGATAGCTTTTTGGATCCAGCCCGTTACTCCAAATTTCTGCAGTACCTGCCTCAAGTATCCCCAGTGGACCCTGTCGAACGCCTTCTCCGCGTCCAAGGAGAGGAGCAGAGAAGGCGTCCGAGAGGTCTCCACCTGGGATATGATATTTATTAGTCTGCGGGTTCCGTCAGGGGCCTGGCGGCCCGCCACGAAGCCCACCTGGTCCGGGTGGACCAGTGAGGGTAAAACTTTTTGAAGTCTGGTAGCAAGAATTTTGGCAAAAAGTTTGATATCAGTATTAATCAATGATATCGGCCTATAATTGGCGGGTTTAGAGCAGTCTTTCTTAGGTTTGGGAATAGTGACAATTACAGCTCGTAACATATCATGTGGGAAGGAGCCAGAGGAGGAGGAGGCTTCAAAGACTTCACACAAATGAGGAGATATTTCAGACTTTAGGAATTTGTAGTATTCATTTGTAAATCCATCTTCCCCTGGGGATTTTTGGTTGGGCAGGTCCTTAATAGCTGCTTCAACTTCTGAGGGGGTGATTGGTGAAGATATATCCTGGAGTTGGTTAGAGCTCAAACAGGGGAGCTTGACTTCTGATAAAAAATCCTTTATAGACTCTACAGAGGGCTGTGGTGTAGAATTGTCCTCAGCGAGGTCGTATAAGGACTGATAGTAGTCTGCAAAGCCATCAGCTATATCCTTGGGGTTGATCAGCGTTTTATTAGAAATGGGATGTGAAAGGGCATGGATTTTTTTCTTGAGTTGCTGCTGTTTGACCCTTCTTGCTAGCCACGCTCCCGCTTTGTTATGTAGGCTATAGCTGCTGGCTTTGAGATATCTAAAGTGGGTTTCGTGTTTGGTCATAAGGAGCAAACGTAGTTTTTCGCATTCTTGCTGAATTTCCTGGGTGAGACATGGGGATGGATTTTTTTTGTTAATATCCTCTTTCATAGTGATAGTCTGTAAAGCCTCATCTACCTGCTTCCTCCTCTGTCTCCTGATGGTTGAGGAGAACTTTATCAGCACTCCTCTCATATATGCCTTATAGGCATTCCAGAGTGTACATCTATTCATATCTGGTACATCATTATGCAGAAAAAATTCACAGTGTTCCTGTTGGATAAGTCGGGACCATTTCTTGTCTGCTAGAAGTGTGGAGTCCAGTCTCCACAACGGCGGAGGGGTACGGCTCAGAGAGTCTTCAATTTCCACTGTAATTGGGGCGTGATCAGACCAAGAAATGGTTCCAATATCTGCATTTAGAACATTTTGCAAAGCGTATTTAGTGAGCAGAAAAAAATCTATCCTAGAGTATGAAGCATGTACTGCAGAGAGAAAGGTATAGTCCTTTTCAGACCCGTGGAGACAGCGCCACACATCATACAGTTCATATTCCTGAAGAAGGGGAACAATGGATTGAGTGGGCCTCCTGTTTACAGTGGTGGAGTCCAAGGCAGGTTGGGCAACTGTATTAAAGTCTCCCCCAATGATCGGGGTGCCTTGCAGGTTGTCTTTGACAAGTTTCAATAGGGGTTCTAAAAATTTGTGCTGGTTCACATTTGGGGCATAAAGGTTCACAAGGGTAAAAGGCATTCCATTTAGCTCGCAGATAAGGATTAAGTACCTCCCGGCTGGATCTGGTATCGTACAAATATGGCTAAATTTTACTGAGTCATGGATAGCAATGAAAACTCCACATGCCTTTTTCGGACCATTTGCCATAAAGAGGTGAGGGAAATGTTTAAAGTTAACCCGGGGGCATTTGCTGGCCGCAAAATGTGATTCTTGGATGAACATGATCTGGGCTTTGAGTTTGTTAGCCTCCTTGATCAGTGCTGATCTTTTATACGGGCTATTAAGGCCCTTGGTGTTCAGAGACATAATTTTCAATGGCATTTTATTTGAATGTCGGTGCCTTTGACGCTGTAGCTTGTGGGAACTTTAACATCCATGTATATATGAGGAAATGTGGCATACCTGGAGGTGTTGTCCAAGGGTTGGGGTCCACAAGATCACATGAGGAGGCATCTTCCTGAGGTGCGGCTGTTTCGATATACCAGGGGGCTGACCCGGTTCCGGACGGTTGAGGGGAGGAGGAAGGGAAGACAAAAGAAAAAAAACAATACAGTAGAGCAACCATAAGGAGAACATAGAACATCATAAAAAAAGCCTGGCAATGGCAGGCAAATGGGCAGCAACAATGCTGCTGTCTAGTTTGGGGGAAGTTGTCAGGTTGGATTGGGCAGTGAATGCCAGATTGGGTATGTGTCAAGTTAGGGGCCATCAATCAGATCTTCTCACACGCCGTTTTGTGTTGCGATAGGTCAGTGACACAAGGGATCCGTTTATTTATGTATTTCCAGACTTATCTTAAGACCATTCCGGTGGGAGACGATCAAGGTGGTTCGGGCTCGGAGGTTGTGCGTCTGGGGGGAGAAATTTCCACTGCTTGAGGAGTTGTATTCCTTTCTCCAGGCTGTACATCGGAACAAGTTTCCCATTCCAAGTAACCAGAAGTTTTGTGGGAAATCCCCATTTGTAGATTATGGAGTGATTCCGAAGTATCTTGGTTAACGGGGCCAGCTTCTACCTATTTGTGGCGGTTTGTTGGGAGATGTCCGTATATAGGGATACATTGATAAATTCGTCGGGAACCACTGGGTTATTTTTAGCAGCTGCCATAACTCTCTCTTTTGCGTGGTAATAGTGTATGCGCGCCAGTGTATCTCTGGGTGCAGTGTCCGGCAGGAACTTCGGTTTGGGAATGCGATGTGCTCTATCCACGCAGAGTTCTATGTCTGACAGGGTGGGCACAAGGGCTTTCATGAGGCGCTGTACATAATTAGTCAGTTCGCTGGGAGGGATGGTCTCAGGAATACCTCTAAACTTGATATTATTCCTCCTCGAGCGGTCCTCGAGGTCTGCGATTTTGTTTTGTAGGCGTAGGACTTCTGACTCCTGGTCAGCAAAAGCATCTATCAGGTCGTTGTGGGCAATGTACAGGTCGGCCATTTTGGTTTCTATATGAGATATTCTATTTTCATGTTCCTGGGCCTTTTCTTGTAGAGGGGCCATCATCTCATGAAAGTCTGTGAATAAAGTGGTTCTCAGTGAGAGCAGCATATTTTTCATGGTGGCCTCGGTTATGGCCTGGTCTGTGGCCGGGAATGTCTCTATCGTGGGGCCTGAGTGTCTGAGCTGCCTTACTGCTTGTGGTGGTGGGTGTCCAATCCCAGGGGAGTCAGTGTCTTCCTCCCTCAATTTCTTGGTTTTGGTAGGGCTTCTGGTGGTAGGAGAAGGAGGAGGGGACGATTCATCCATGTCCGCTTGCTGGCCATGTGGTTCGTTGCGCGGAACGAACGGCTGTTGCGGCGAACGAAGGTTTCCCTGGGAATCGGCGCCATCTTTCTTACCTCCATTTGAGGACGATTCTCCTTTCGTCGCTTAGACATACCACCGGGTGTCTGCTGAGTCTTGGGGATGTCGTCGGTCACTTTTTTCCCCTTGTGCCTGCTTTTTTGTGGCTTTAATCGGCGTGGAGAGAGCGGAGCTCAGTGAACCACGTCCGTCTTCACCGCTGGCCGGCCACGCCCCCCTCGATGTAAGATTTTTAATTGCGTCTCTCTCCAGGTTTCATTAGGAGTCAGCTTGAGCGTGTAGTTGTATCCATCTAAGATTTTTTGTAGCAAATCTGGAACGGGAAAGTCTTTTGACCAATTGGAGATGCTTGTGGCATTGACAGGATTACTAGCTCTTTCCAGAAGGAGTTTGTAGATTTCAGAGAGGCTGTATGAGCTTTTTTTAATCAGAGTGTCCATTTTACTGGTTGAAAATCTCAGGTGGCTAGTAGGGCATGACGTCTTGATGAAGCTCCGGCATTGCCAGAGGTGAAAGGCATGGGATTTAGGTATGGAGAATTCGGCAACAACTGAATCAAAGTCCCGAGGTAGTCCTGAGGAAGCCAGACAGAGGGAGAAGTTTGTTAGACCTCGATCTTCCCAAAGTGAATAGGCCTTCTTTGCCAGGCCTGCTGGAAATTCTGGGTTCCCCCTGATGGGGAGGTAAGGAGAGATGGAAGAAGGGAGTTTGAAAAGTCTCATGTATGATCTCCAGGCAATGGAAGTGTCTCTGAGAAGTAGATTATGTTCAATGTCCGGTGGCATATTCTTCCATTTGGCGTGAAGGAGAGCTGTCAAGGAGTAGGGTCGGACCATGTCTCTTTCGAGATCGTGGTTGGAGTACCGGGCAGATTGAGTGATCCAGTCCATGCTAAATCTCAGAAGGGAGGCAATGTTGTACAGTCTGATATTAGGAAGGCCATCGCCTCCCTCGCGTCTGGGGAGATAGAGCTTGGTCAAGGCAATTCGGGGTCGCCTTCCTCGCCAAATAAAAGAGGAGATAGATTTATTAAGTAATTGAACGACAGATCAATGATACCCCTGTGGAAGTCTGTTAAGACGAAACGCGTCGGATAACAGGAGTCTGCTCCATCCTATTGCGCCCTCCAAATCCTCTTTATGCTGGAATTCCATGCTGTGCTTATCGTTCATGTCATACATGTAAGTGCAATACCTCTTCTCAATAAAATATCAGTTAAACAGTATTACGTTATGTAGGTTTGTTTTCTGCTTGAGGTACTCTGTCTCTACATTTGGTTCCTTAACGGGTCATCGATGTGGGATTACTCTACCTGGAAAGTGTTTGATGCCTATCTAATGTTAAGAAGCCCTCTGATGACAGTTATTACTGAGTTTTTATACACCTGGTTCCAATTACACTCTACTGGGACGGTTACTTATGTGAAGAATCTCCCTGATGACAACTGGAGTTGAGTTGTGACACGCTTGATTCTAATTGCTCTCTGCTAAGAGTACCCATCCATTGTTCCTGGTGGTGGTGGTTAACATCGCATGCGGGTGGAAGTCACCAAATTATATGCTTTATTATGCACTGAAGTACTAAATTATACACTGGACTACACTGTGTACTTTAATTTTACGGTGGTTTACCACTGATTTAAGATTCTACTTTGGACTTTGAATAATAGTAGCGCCGCATTGTTTTTTTCCTGTCTTGGATTCAATTTTTGGTTATTATTGTCGTGCTGGCTGCTATGCGTTTTTTACTATAGGTAGTGCAGTATTGTCCAAATTATTGTGGGATTAGTGATATATTGATTGGGACGGGGGCGTGGTCAGAAATGACCATTTCATGGATCTCGGAATCAATGATCTTGGGAACTAGGGAGTCTGTGCAAAATAAGTAGTCTATCCTCATCAAAGAGTTATGAGGGTGAGAGAAGAAGGTGAACTCTTTTTCTACTGGGTGTTGGAGCCTCCAAATGTCGGACAATACAAACAAGTAAGAGGCGCAACACCCAGAATATACAATCCTAGAGGTGGTTTGATAAAGAGGATGTGTGTAAGCCCATAAATATTCATTTAAAATTTTAAACGCCCATACGCAAAGTCCATAGGCAAAGCCCATAGGCAAAGTCCATAAGCAGTAATCTTCATATATAATAGTCCATATCAGACTGGTGAAAATAAGGCAAAAAATGGAAAAGGTCAGGAAAGTAGAAGCAAACTGAAACACAAGACACCAGAAGCTGCCACCCACAATGAGCAAACTCCAACTCACAGAACCTGGAAGAAACAGAAGAGAGGAGGCGCTTCTAAGTGCAATATGCCATTACACTTTATTAGACAAAAGGTTAAAAACACTCACAAGATAACTGTGTAAAGAACACATCCAGCATCCAATACAAGGGGGAACCAAACGCTCATCCCATCCAACCTGGTGGTCCTTCGGGAACGATAATCATCCATAACGATCATTCGTCCTGCATGCTGTATGATGGAAGAAGCCAGCTTGCGGTGTGTAGTTCAGAAGGAGGCTGGGAGCGCAAACACTCAGCACAGGCGGTATGGCTTCACAGTGGTGCAACACGTTTCCTTGGCTGACAGGCTCCAATGACATGGGAGGCTGCGCCCCTTCATCAGGCAGTCGGGGGTGGATGTGGAGTAATGTGGAGCATGATACACATCATTCTTATATTACTCATGGGGAGAACGAGGAGGTGGGGAAGTGGGAGAGGACACAAAGGACATAGATGGAACAACAAGATACACACACCAACTATTGATAATCATGGGAGTAAAAAGCCAAAAAATATGGTAATAGGTTGACAAGGCTATTAGCATAATATTAAAAACCATGGGTATGTAAATAGGTTGACAAGGCTATTAGCATAATGTTAAAAACCATGGGTATGTAAATAGGTTGACAAGGCTATTAGCATAATGTTAAGAACCATGGGTATGTAAATATGTGGATATGGAACAGGGGGATATATAAAATGTATAAAATTGTATAAAAAATATACATACATATATAAAAAATATATATATATATGTATATATATGTATATATATATATATATATATATATAAAATACATAAAAAATATATACATAACAAAAAAAAATTATATATAAAATATGTATATATATATATATATATATATATATATATATATATATATATACACATGGAAGCCATGAGGAAAAAAAAAAAGAGCTGAAGTCTGTAGAACATGTACAAATGGAAAAAAAAAAAAAAACCCGAGAGGTGGAGTGAGAACTGGAGGTCCTCGCATATGTCTCTGGGATGGAATGGCGCACAATCAAATTTCTACGTGCGCCCTAGAGCAACCACACACACAAAAGAATGGAAGCTGTATATGCCATATTGCTCAATTTGGGGGAAACCCAACAGTGTGTCCATGTGCGTACCTCATACGTTATCATTTACGTGCATGTAGAAAATGTGCATGTGGGACTACGTTTATGTATACCCAAATGGGTGTATGTCATGAAAATGTACGTAGACATTACCATGTGCATATACAAATGTATGGCCCTCGAGGGAGACTATGAAAAAGAGGGCAGCATACTAAAGAAAAAATTCAGGGAGAAAGAATACCCTGAAGCTTTGGTTAATGAGGCCTTTGAATTTTTATCGTGAGGGGAAACCTCCCAAAAAGTCCGTCCAGGAGGAGACCCAATCCATTAGATTTATCACTACATTCCATAACCAGCACCGGAAAATGGAAGCAGTGTTAAAGCATCATTGGAACATCTTTTTACAGGACCCCCATCTACAACATGTACTTCTACCTAGACCCAAAGTGACTTATCGGCGAGCCCCGAACCTGAAAAGCAAAATAGCCCCAAGTAAACTAAAAACGATTGCACCTAAAAAATCTCAGTTGACTTTGGTTCCACTTGTTGGCATGTATCAATGCCGTAAGGCATTGTGCAAAGCCTGTTCATTTGTACAGCACAAACAAAAATCCTTTTGTGTAAAAGGAAAAACATACCCTTTTTCTGAATTTCATAACTGTTCATCTGATTTTATCGTATACGGCCTATTATGCCCTTGTGGATTGGTCTATGTGGGCCGTACCACACGTGCACTGAGATGCCGTTTTGGCCAACATAGAAGGGCCATCGAAGGGGGCAAGGACCACCATAGTGTGCCGAGGCACTTTCTGGAGGTCCATCACAGATCCACTGCTGGTTTAACTGTTTGGGTAATTGAACAGATACCCGGGACTCTCCCTGTAGCTGAGCGATTCAAGAAACTGTGCGCCAGGGAGACTTTTTGGATATATACTTTGGATGTTTTATCGCCAGGAGGCCTCAATGAATGGATTGAGGTTTCCACTATATTATGAATCTGCTGACTTCTGTTTTTTTTTTTTTGTCCTTTATGCATATGCATGTATACATGACACCAGGACCATAGGTTACATCACCTAAGGATGCCTCTGGGCCATACAATTGTATATGCACATGGTAATGTCTACGTACATTTTCATGACATACACCCATTTGGGTATACATAAACGTAGTCCCACATGCACATTTTCTACATGCACGTAAATGATAATGCATGAGGTACGCACATGGACACACTGTTGGGTTTCCCCCAAATTGAGCAATATGGCATATACAGCTTCCATTCTTTTGTGTGTGTTGTTGCTCTAGGGCACACATAGAAATTTGATTGTGTGCCATTCCATCCCAGAGACATATGCGAGGACCTCCAGTTCTCACTCCACCTCTCAGGTTTTTTTGTTTTTTTTTTCCATTTGTACATGTTCTACAGACTTCAGCTCTTTTTTTTTTTTCCTCATGGCTTCCATGTGCATATATACATATACATATTTTATATATAATTTTTTTGTTATGTATATATTTTTTATGTATTTTATATATATATATATATATATATATATATATATATATATATATATTATATATGTATGTATATTTTTTATACAATTTTATACATTTTTATATATCCCCGTGTTCCATATCCACATATTTACATACCCATGGTTCTTAACATTATTCTAATAGCCTTGTCAACCTATTTACATACCCATGGTTTTTAACATTATGCTAATAGCCTTGTCAACCTATTTACATACCCGTGGTTTTTAACATTATGCTAATAGCCTTGTCAACCTATTTACATACCCATGGTTTTTAACATTATGCTAATAGCCTTGTCAACCTATTACCATATTTTTTGGCTTTTTACTCCCATGATTATCGATAGTTGGTGTGTGTATCTTGTTGTTCCATCTAAGTCCTTTGTGTACCCTCCCACTTCCCCACCTCCTCGTTCTCCCCATGAGTAATATAAGAATGATGTGTATCATGCTCCACATTACTCCACATCCACCCCTGACTGCCTGATGAAGTGGCGCAGCCTCCCATGTCATTGCAGCCTGCCAGCCAAGGAAACGCGTCGCACCACTGTGAAGCCATCCTGCCTGTGCCGAGTGTTTGTGCTCCCAGCCTCCTGAACTACACGCCGTGAGCCGGCTTCTTCCATCATACAGCGTGCAGGACGAATGATCGTTTTGGATGATTATCGTTCCCGAAGGACCACCAGGTCGGATGGGATGAGCGTTTGGTTCCCCCTTGTATTGGATGCTGGATGTGTTCTTTACACAGTTATCTTGTGAGTGTTTTTAACCTTTTTTCTAATAAAGTGTACTGGCATATTGCACTTACAAGCGCCTCCTCTCTTCTGTTTCTTCCAAATGTCGAACAGGTTTAGGGTATCAATGACAGAAGAAAACAAAGTCTGAGTAGAAGAGGCCGGGGGTGCTCTATTTTTAGAGAATGCTTTGTCTTTGTTCTTCTCTCGCCTCCTATAATGTGTGGGATATCAGGATGCTTTAAGAGGAATGAGGACATGTCTTTGAAAAAGGTTTTACCCGGGTTATTGGGGGCGTATATGTTGGATATCAGATAAGGGGCATTATTAATTTCGATGCGAGCAGAGACCATACCACCCTGATCGTCAGAGTCGTCGGAAAGCACTTTATAGGATAAATTCTTATGGAAGAGAATGATAATGGCTGCTTTGCACGAAACGGCCCCCGAGCCAATAACGGAACCTACCCAGAGTTTCCGCATGCGTGCGAACTCTGAGGGGGAAAGGTGGGTCTCTTGAAGTAGGGCGATATCTGCCCTCAATCTCTTTAGGTGGCGAAGAATTTTCATTCTTTTAATAGGGGAACGGAGTCCCTTTACATTCCAGGAGATAACTTTCATGGGGGGGTCAGGGATTGGAGATACTATTGGCTGGTAGGGAACTATAGTCACCTGGGTGGGGGTAATAATGGGGTTCGGCATCTCGCTAGTCATGTGCCCGTGCGTCAAAGGGTTAAGACCGGGTGGATTGGTTGCAGTTTAGATGGGGAGCAGGAGAGGGGAAAACTAATAAACAAAACTAACCAACACAAACTAAAGCCTTCTAGGCACTTCTCTTTTTTCCGCATGAGTAACTGCCTGTGATGTCTCCCCCTGCACCTCCAGAGATTCTGGTTTAGGAATGCTAGGCCGTGCGGAAGCCAAGATTGGACCTCAGTGGAAACTGGCAAGAGGGATTGGGAGACGTGTAACACCTGCAGTGAAGCATGCGGACATCTGACAACAGTATAGTATAAACACTTAACCATATGTGTGCATTTTGAATACTTTACCCAGTTATGGATAGCGGAAAAACTGACTAAAACCCCAAGAAGGGGGAAGGGTAAGATGGCAAAACCAGATAAAGTTCAGGTGATCGGTGCCAAGGGGGTGGCATATCCCAACCTCACCTCGGTGAAAGGATCAACGGGTGTTAGAGTCAGAGGAGTTGTTGATCTTTGGCCTCTTGCGTGAGTCCTTCCGGGGGCTTCTTTGGTCCAGGGGACGTGTCGTGTGAGAGTAGCTGGCTCCTATGTCCGGGTAGAGACGGCTCAGCAGCTGACAGGGACAGCGTGGCTGCACTGGAGTGGACACAACATTCATGTTGATCCCGCATGCACAAGATCCTTGGCTCTGTCACAAAGGACCAGTGACGAACACAGAGAGGGGACAAGCAAGTCTGCAGTCATCTCGTCTCCATAAAGAATTAACAACCCGGGGAATTTGGAGACAATACCTGGTATAGGCTGGAGGCCAGTACATTACGCCCGCACAGTACGCCTGACTGAGAGGAATTGGATCCTTAAAGCTCGCAGAGGCTATTCTGCATGTGCTGTCTGTTTGCCTAGAGATAGGCAAACAAAGGTGTTCTGGTAAGAGTACCTGATTAATAAGATTGGTGGCACTTCATCTATCTACTCTTCTTTTCACCTGGTGGAGGAAGTTTCGTTTAACATCAATTTTTGACAAGTTTATATGGACAGTGTATTTGGACTTTGATCCAACAAGCTTATGCCAATACATTTGTATTCAATTTTATGTGTATACTCCCAGAGATTTTATTATCTTGAATTTCTTTCTTGCGCAATTCTTTATATTATATACTGTATAAATGTCATTGGCAGTGAAGGAGTTAACCTGAAGGGGCAGTGAAGGGGTTAACAGTGTTCCCTGGGCGTGTTCTAACTGTGTGGGGGCTGGGCTGGTCGGGACATAACAGATCTAACTGATCCCAGTGACAGGGGTCAGTAGATCTGTCATGTCCCATTCACAGAACGGAGAACCGCTGTGTTTACATTGGAGGTTCCCCGTTATGCATCTGCTAATTGTGATCGGCGGGTCTCGGGCGGACTTGATTCAAGTCCGCCCGACCCGCGGGCATGCCCACGCAGCATGCGGTGGCCGCGATAGAATGCCGCCGCAGGCTGCGAGTGCACGCGGGGAGCGTGCACAAAGGAGGACGTCCATAGACGTCCTCTGTACATTTCAGAGCCGCGCTGTAGCCGTCTTTTGGCTATAGCGCGGATCTGAACTGGTTAACATTACTTTGAAATTGTCATTTAGTACCAGGATATTGATTACATGCCTAATCAAAAGCCTATTTCCCAAGGTAGCCAAGGAATTGGGAAATGCTTATACCTATAATGTTATGACAGCTTTATGCAACACCACAGAGGCTTACAACTCATATCTATAGTGAAAAGTTCAGAAAAAGTATATATGTATATAGTGACAACTTGGGGCTGTTAAGCCTTTTCAGGGATTTATCTGCCCACTTTTATTGAAACAGAAGTGGAAAAAAAGAAGTTCACAGCAACCCGCTTCCCTTGCAAGGGGTTTACATCATCAACACAAAATTTCCATCTTTCAGGCTCAAGCCCTTGGCTGTCCTGTCCCAGACAGCACTGTGCAGACACGTACCCCACTCTGGCTGCCCCCTTGCAGCCACAAACATACTCCTTGGGAGGGTGGAACCAAAACCCTAGTTCTGATTATCCCAAGAACCCAGAAATGTAATGATAATATAATATACTATACTGTATATATATATTAATCAGAGTTGTAACTTCCTGTAACTCCCTTTATTAGTTTTCTGGAATGTTAACAAAACATGGATGTTTAGCCAGCTGTATATAAGAGATGGTAATAGCATCAACAGATGCACTCGATACTGTACAGCATTTGTTGCAAATTGAAAAGGCTTTTTGTTTAGCTAAAAAATTTAAGTAAACCTTTCACTGGTAGTTGTAAGCAATACCAATATTTTATTTTTTCTTGTTCAGTTGTTTTTACTAAGACTTTCAATATGAGTACAAAGACAACAGGTAATAAATATCCCAACGTAGTTCTTTCAATAAAAGGAATGTATAGAGAACATTTAGGCTGCTTTGACACTGGGGCAGACAGGGCATCAGCGGTAAAGTGCTGCTTGTTTTAGTGCTGATTTACCACTGTTATAGCATTGCTTTGGCACCACTTTTCAGGCTGTTTTGTGGCGTTTTTAACCCCCCAAGAAGGGGTTAAAAGGGGGGCGGAGCCGGCAGCCAAGGAAGATGGCAGCATGAGGAGAGAGCTTCCGAATGGTGCAGGGGTTCCCGGCCTGATAAGCGACACTAAGCCCAGCAAGCAGAGCCTGTGCCAGCTCCCTAGCCAGTGTAGACCCAACAGTCATCATGGGGAAACGCAAGCCGCTCTCCAAGCTCTGTAAGCTGACTAACTTCTTTGGCGTGGCGGGAGTGCGGCCTACCAAAAATGGCGCTGGGGAGAGCAAGCGTGCTCTCCTTCTCTACACAGTACACCGCACGGAGTGAACTCCGGAGGCAGCAACCGCTCATCTCCTGTGAGCTCACCAAGCAACAGCCCAGTGAAATCCAGGGTTAAGAAGTCTCTGGATTGCTAAGCAGCATGTGAGCGGGGCACAACGGACTCCATTGATGATCCTACTAGAGAGTTTATAGAATGCATAGATGACTACCCTACAGTGGGGCAACCTCTATCAGATAAAACGCTAAAGGACATGCTGGTGTCATTAAGAGGTTCCCTACACAGGGACATGCTATCCATAGTCACGCAGATTAAAAGGGAGGTGGAGGACATAGGGGATAGAGTACATCACATAGAAGATAAAATGGGCGACTTTGCAGTAGTTCATAACGAGTTGGTAGATGCCCACAATGATGCAGAAGAGGAATTGACAGCAATCAAATTGAAATTAGTGGATTTAGAGGACTGCTCAAGATGGAACAATGTGAAGTTCCGGGGGTTGGCGGAAAAGGTACCCCCCTCAGAGTTGCGCAACTACTTCCAGCAACTCATAGCGGACCTCTTACCCGACGCACCCACGGGAGAAATCACGGTGGACAGAGCGCACAGACTCCCTAAACCTGCATTTCTGCCAGAAAATCACCAGGATCCACTTTTTTCATATTAAAGAAGCTCTCATACAGAGAGCTAGAAGGGCTCCATCACTACCTGAACCATACTCTGGAATTACCCTTTTCGCCGACTTATCCAAACACACGATGCAAGCACGCAGCAAACTTGTGTCCCTTACTAAGTTATACCACAATCACAATGTGGTCTACAAGTGGGTCTTCCCCGCTAAGCTCCTTGTTACATGGGAACACAAAAGCTTCACAGTCCTAACGGTAGAACAAGGGATGAAGTTGGCAAAGCAACGGGGTCTCCTGACAGAAGACGTAGCGGATCACAAAGAGGGAAATCCACCCAAAGCTCTTAAATCTGACTGGGAAAAAATACCTGGCTAAACAGATATGCACTATTAAAAGTATTTTAAGGAGGCAAACCTGCATTGGGAACCCTGCGGCTCCATTGAGCCTTTACCCCCTTCTGTGAAAGCAGTGACAACTGCTCTAAAATGACTGGTTCTTTGTTACATGTTAACTTTTGTTTCAGTTCTTCTTTTTTCTGTTTCAAGCTGTTTGTAGACACCGCTGAACCACCTCTAAGTCCAAGACATATACAAGTTAGAAGAAACAAGCATCACCATCACTTAGCGCTGAAGTATGACAAGATGGGTGCTGGAATCCAGATATCTCAACACATCACCCCTCGAAAAGGCAACAACTCAACAAACTCTTTCACTTTCATATCACAAAATGGTATTTAAAATAATCTCGTTGAATGCTAATGGGCTGAACAGGCCATAGAAAAGGAATGCCCTCTGGCAAGAGGCCAAAAACCTCAGGGGAGATGTTATTTGTGTACAGGAGACCCATTTCATGGCCACTAAGCCACCTAAATGTACACACAGATCGTTTCCCCACATCTTTACTGCGAATGCTGCTGTGAAGAAGAGAGGAGCTATGATAGCAATGAAAAACTCGGTTACATTCAATCTACACACATCTATACTGGATCAACAAGGGAGATATATCATACTAGTGTGTGATATTAACAATATCACATATACGCTTGCCAATATATATGCTCCCAATGTGAGACCCATCGCCTTCCTGCACAGAATTCTAAAAATATTCACCAAATACGTAAAGGACAGCTGCTCATATGCAGAAACTTTAATGCCATTGTTGACCACAGACTAGACTCCACAGCGACTTCGAGATTGCGCAACACTCTACAGGCTCTTCTCCACAGGGAGGATATGTACGACATATGGAGATGCCTTAATCCGGCAGAAAGAGACTATACGTACTATTCAGTGCCTCATAGGATCTATACACGTATTGATCTCTTCGTGCCAGATATGTCAACATTATCTAAAGTAGAGGAGGCGAAAATACTTTCGATCCTGTGGTCAGACCATGAACCGATTTCTATAGCACTTGCAGAATTGTACATTCAAACACCTGTCTATAGATGGCGTAACAATGTGAGCCTCTTTTCCCGGTCGCCACACAAAGAAAGACTAAAAGCCGGCATCAAAGAGTTCTTTGATAGAAACATCACCCCGAACATGCCTATGACCTCGGTCTGGTGTTCCCATAAGGCATACGTGTGGGGTTTACTAATTCAAATGGTGGCCAGGGAAAAGAGACAAAAATGCAAAAGATGTCTAACCTGTTATCTAAAATCAAGCACCTAGAATCTCGTCACAAGAGCACCTTGGCAGATGTTCAACTAGTAGAACTGACTAGAGCAAGGAACGAATTGAAGAGTCTCTTAGACACAAAATACAACAATTCACTAAGAAGATTTAAGGCAATGCACTATTCCCAAAATAACAGGGCAGACAAATTTTTAGCAAACTACCTTAAGCAGAGAAGGACCAGTGCCAAGATAAGCCACATTATAGACCCTGAAACCTGAACCAAAGTATACCACCCAGAGCACATTGCTGATGCGTTACAAAAATACTACTGTATAATTTGGACAAGGACCCAATAACCCCACAGCCCACTGACCAATCAATCTCAAATTTTCTAGACTCAGTAGATCTGCCAAGGTTAACCGAGGAGGAGCTGACAGACCTCAACTCCCCTATTGGTTGTGATGAGATTCTGGATGTGATTAGAGCAATGCCTAACAATAAATCGCCGGGAGCAGATGGCTTTACCTCTGAATATTATAAAGCATACTCTACAGAATTAATCCTGCATATGACAGCCTACAACATGCTATCTTTAACATTCCAGATTACAAATGGAATGCCCCTTATCCCCTTTGATTTTTTTCATTAGTGATGGAATGGAACCCCCTAGCGGAAGCAATTAGGCAAAATACTACTATTACTGGAATTCCAATGAAAGGTCAGCAACATAAAATCGGACTGTTCGCTGACGATGTTGTATTGTCCCTAACTAACTTGGAGTCTTCCCTGGCAGCAGTGCAGGCGATCTTGGAAGAATTTAGTATTGTCTCTTATTATAAGCTGAATACCACCAAATCACGTATCCTTCATTTGAATATTCCCAGATGGAAGCTCACAGATCTTCAAGCACAATTTAAATTCACATGGGCGAAGGGAAAACTCCCTTAGGAATAACCTTAGCAGCCCCGTCTACCGAGGTATACAAAGCAAACTTCTTGCCACTTATACAAACGGTCTCCCAAGACTTGACACGCATAGCCAAATTTGAGTTAACCTGGCTAGGTCGAATAGCGGCTTACAAGATGCTAGTACTACCAAAAATGTTGTACCTGTTTAGAACTATACCCATCTTACTACCTCATACATTTTTTCACAAGCTTAATGTCACCCTTAGGAATTATATTTGGCAGTCCGGAGTGCCTAAATTGGCATTCTCCACCCTGACAAAACACAAAAACGATGGGGGAGCTGGGCTCCCTGACTTAGTGGGATGTCGGAGTATATACTGGTATATTAAGAGGTTTAACTTACAAGGCAGTTTAACTTACAAGGAAGGTAGATGTTCCAAATATCAGTGGGGCATGTTGGTAAAATATTTTTAATTTCCACTGTGGCACCAGTGGCACAAGTGGGATATAAGTGTTTGTTCACCAATGCCAGAAGTCTGCCAAACAAAATAGGTGAGTTGGAAGCTTTGCTGCACAAAGAGAACTATGGTTTAATTGGTATTGCTGAATCTTGACTTCATTCTTCACATGGCTGGGGTAATAATATTCCTGGCTATGCTCTCTTTCTGAGAGATGGGATAAAAAGGAAAGGTGGTGGTGTCTGTCTCTGTGTGAAAGAGGATCTAGTTGGTGGAGAGTGTGATAAGGCTGAAGCATTATGATTGGAAAAGCATTTGGGTGTACGTACTAAAAAGGTTATCGTTGGAGTTTATTATGGGCCACCCAGTGTTAATGAGGAGGTGGAGATAGAATGGGGTGCCAGGGCTGGGACAGTGATAATATTGGAGAATTTTAAGTACCTGGAAATTGACTGGAGTAATGGCACTACAGGAACAGTTAAAGGGCAAAAATGTAAAAACCTATTACAAGACAATTTTATGGTACAGTTCATAGAGGCCCCAACTAGGAATGATGCTCTGCTGGAACTGGTATTCTCAAACCATACAGAGCTTATTTCTAATGTTCATATAAAAGAGCGTCTGGGTAGCAGTGACCATAACATGATTTCATTGAGGCCACTTTTGCTCTAACCACTGGGGTGTTTTCAGACAATTTCTCATTTACCATGGTTCCGTTTAGTTAAAAAACGACTTCCAAAAAGTTGAAAGGGAATTACATGAAGGGGATTTACATAACTGGGAAATTGTTTGCTTGGTGGCATTGAAGATTAAAGTTATTCATTTTGCTTCTAAGATACCCTTAGAGGTTTTATTTAGTAGAGCCTATATTGGATCCATGCGCAGATTATAGCCTAGAAAAGTGTAGAGTAAGTACAAACCCAAATTGAAGCTCTAAGAGCCTTTGGACACAGCCACCAAATATGAAGCAACATACCTTTCTTTCCACAACTTTGAAAACATAATGATTGACATGATGATTTTATAACAATATTATGGCTTCTATGCGGCTAGAATACACTTTGCCTATAGAACTTGGAGATGATTTTATAACAATAATATGGCTCTATGCGGCTAGAATACACTTTGCCTATAGAACTTGGAGATGATTTTATAGCAATAATATGGCTCTATGCGGCTAAAATACACTTTGCCTGTAGAACTTGGAGATGATTTTATAACAATAATATGGCTTCTATGCGGCTAGAATACACTTTGCCTATACAACTTGGAGATGATTTTAGAACAATAATCTTTCCCTTAAAGCAGTGGTTCTCAACTCCGGTCCTC
>BLSH010125154.1:48270-62713 GCA_018402905.1 Glandirana rugosa
GTAGACGGAGAGGAAACACCGGAAGGACTGTACTACAATAAATAAAAAAAACGTGGCGTGATGTGACATGATATATGGCATGTGGGGGCTTATGTGGCTATATATCAAATGAGAGTTATGCGACGCACATATAGACATATGTGATCTGACATATATAAACTTCTGTTGTGCGGTTCATCACACGATATATGGCATGTAGGGGTTTACGTGGCTATATATCATGTCAGGAAGGCCACAAAGGAGAGGCAGATGCTCCCAGGCCACTAAAATGGGCAAGCAGCCTCTGTGTCTTCAGTGAAAGGTGGAGGACGTGGTGCATCCTCTGCAAGCGGGTCATGCTTGTCCTTTTTTTCTGCTGCTGAATGTGCTATTGAGCCACAACATGCAGAAGAGTTGGGGGAGTGGATAACAAAGCCATCCTCATCCTCCTCATCCTCTGTCACCCAGGCTTGTACAAGTTTGCCTTCCAACGCATCTGGCAAGGCAGCCTATTCTACTGGATTCTTGTCCACAGTTACTCCTTCTGTAGCCCCACCATCATGCACGGAGGAGTCACTTGAGTTGTTCGACAATAGTGTCGGTTACATGCTCATGGAGGATGCACAGCAGTTTGAAGGCTCCAATGTTGGTTCCCAGGTTGAGGAAGGGAGTAGCATGAGCCTAGAGAAAGGGGGTGCCGCAAAAGGACTAGAAACTAGCAGTCATGTTCCCCCAGCTGCAGCATACTGCCAAGTTTGCTCCAGTGACCAGGAGGGAGGGGATGATGAGGACACAGACTGTACTTGGGTGCCTGAGAGAATAGAGGAGGAAAGGGAGGAGGAGGAGGTGGAGGCCCAACTCCAAGAAGGCAGGATGTCCTCCAGGGGCCAGCTTAAAAGCAGCCACCCAATTGCATCAGCCCACAGAGCTCCACAGGTGCAGGGCGCTGCTGCCTCCCCACCGACTTCCAAAATTTTCTTTGGTGTGGGCATTTTTCAGCACATATGCAGTAGATCGCACCATTGCCATTTGCAATCTATGTCTGAAGTGGGTCAAGCGTGGCCAGGACTCCAGCCGCTTGGGCACTACTGTCTTGACAAGGTATATGATAACCAGCAATACAGTCCATTGGCAAGAGTACCTGAAGAACCCACACCAGAAAACAAAGGGGACTCCTCCTTGCTCCTGATCTGGAATCTCAATCCCTACTATACCTGCAGTCCTCTCCAAAACCTGCACTGAAAGGAATGAAGGTGTAGCAATGCGTGCCACAACTAGTACTTGCAGCCAATCTGCTAGCAGTACAACACCAGGTGAATTCAGCAGGCAAATATCCCTACCCCATTTGCTGAACCGTAAAAAGAAATACAGTCCCAGCCATCCACATGCTCAGCGTCTTAATGTTAGCTTGGCCAAATTGCTAGCACTCCAACTGCTGCCTTTTCAGCTGGTAGACTCTGCCCCCTTTCGTGAATTTGTGGAATGTGCTGTCCCACAGTGGCAGGTTCCCAAAAGAGATTTCTTCTCACGTAAGGCCATTCCAGCTCTCTACCGTCATGTGGAAGGCAATGTTTTGGCCTCGTTGAACAGTGCGGTCAGCAGCAGGGTTCATATTACTGCTGACTCATGGTCCAGCAGGCATGGTCAGGGACGTTACCTTTCCTTCACGGCGCATTGGGTAACTCTGCTGGCAGCTGGGAAGGATACAGTACAGGGTTCAGTTTTGGAAATAGTTCCTCCACCACGCCTCCAAAAAGCTGGTGGTGATTTTTCCACATCTGCCTCCTCCTCCACCCCCTCCTCTTCTTCTACCTCTGTGGCCTCTTCTGCAGAATTGTTCTCTGAACCTGCAGTGCTCCCTAAGCGTTCAAGGGGCTATGGAAGCAGTCAGGTTAAAAGATGGCATGCGGTGCTTGAGTTAGTCTGTCTTGGGGAAAGGAGCCACACTGGGGAAGAGATTCTTTCAGCTCTGCGGGGGGCAGGCTCAGAGGGGGTTGACGGCATGGAAGCTTGAGCCAGGAATGGTTGTATAAGACAATGGCACCAACCTTCTCTCTGTCCTCTGACTGGGAGAATTGACACATGTTCCATGCTTGGCACACGTCCTGAATTTGGTGGTGCAGCGTTTCTTGACCAGGTACCCAGGCTTACCAGATATCCTGAGGCAGGCCAGAAAAGTCTGTGGTCAGTTCATACAATGCCAGTGCCCAGCTGGCTGAAATCCAGCGGGAATTCAACCTGCCCAACAACCGCCTCATTTGTGCCATGCCCACCTGGTGGTACTCAACATTGGCAATGCTGCAGCGGCTGCATGCACAGCAAAGGGCCATCAATAAGTACCTCTGTGAGCATGGCACCAGGACAGGCTCAGGGGAGCTTGGCTTTTTTTCGCCACATCAGTGGCTAATGATCAAGGATGCATGCACGGTCTTGTCACCATTTGAAGAGGCCACAAGGATGGTGAGCAGCGACAATGCATGCATCAATGACACTGTCCCACTAATATTCCTTCTGGAGCACACGTGGAATCATGGACAGGGCACTTGAGGCAGTACAGAGGGAGGAAGAGGAGGACTTCCTTTCCTCTCAAGGCCTCCTTTATGCGGAGAGCATTCCTGCAGAGCCGCCAAACACACGGGAGGAGGAGGATTGTGTCAGCATGGATGTGGAATATAATACGCAGCAGTCTTCAAGGGATCATGGCTTTCAGCCCCCAGAAACCCAAGGAGTTGTACATGACTGGGAGGAGGGTGTTCCTGATAACGTCATCCTCGGTGACCCAGAGGACACTCATGCCTCCTCAAACTTCCGTTGCATGGACTCTCTGATTCTGAAAAGCCTGCGAAAATCTGATGGTGGTTTGGATGTCTGCCTGAGCACTTACATGGTTCCTTACGCTACCTTCATTCCTGTTTCAATTTTCTTTTCCTACACACATTCAAAAGTTTTTCTATATATATATATATATATATATATATATATATATATACATATGAATTGTCTACCATGTACCTATCTGATGAATTTATTATACATCAATATTCCCAACTCTTTTTCTAAACATAAATCATTTTTAAATAAAAAACATTTTTAAGAACCTGTTGTGCTTCATTTAAAGTCCCCTCCCGCCTCTCTTTTTTGTATTATTCATTTAGGGATGGAGGTCTATGACCCACATGACTTCATATAAAGTCCCAATATGTTCCCTTGTCCCCTTCTATTACAAATTTTTAAATTAGTTTACCACAGCAGGGCCCGTTCCTGTGCACAACAAGAACTGAAAGGGGTTACAGTGTTCTGGCACCGCCAACACCCAAGGCCCAATTTTTCTTCACCTGTTTGAATGGGGCATGTCATCACAATTTTTAAACTAATTTACAACAGCAGGGCCCATTCCTGTGCCCAACAACAGTAACTGCAAGGGGTTACAGTGTTCTGGCACTGACAACACCCAAGGCCCAATTTTTGGCACCTGTTTGACTGGGGCATCTCATCACAATTTTTTAAATAATTTACAACAGCAGGTCTGCACCAAAATTTTTTTTTAAAATTGCGTGGGGTTCCCTCCAAAATCCAAACCAGGCCCTTCAGGTCTGGTGTGGATTTTAAGGGGAACACCGTGCCAAAATGAAAAAAAAATGATGTGTGGGCCCCCCCCCAAAATCCAAACCAGGCCCTTCAGGTCTGGTGTGGATTTTAAGGAGAACCCCGTGCCAAAAGTTAAAAAAAAATGTGTGGGTCCCCCCAAAATCCAAACCAGGCCCTTCAGGTCTGGTATGGATTTTAAGGGGAACCCTGTGCCAACTTTTAAAAAAAAATGGCATAGGGTTCCCCCCAAAATCCAAACCAGACTCTTATCCGAGTGCACAGCCCTGGCAAGGCAGGAGTGGGTGGGGATGAGCGAGTGCCCCCCCTCCAAACCATACCAGGCCACATGCCCTCAACATGGAGTGGGTGCTTTGAGGTCCCCCAAAGCACCTTGTCCCCATGTTGATGTGGAGAAGGGCCTCATCCCCACAACCCTGGCCGGTGGTTGTTTGGGGTCTGCAGGCGGGGGGCTTATAAGAATCTGGAAGCGCCCTTTAATAAGGAGGCCCCCAGATCCCGACCCCCGTTTGTGAATGGGTATGGGGTACATTGTACCCCTACCCATTCACCAAAAAAGGAGTGTAATGGTACAAAAAACAAAAGGCAGTTTTTGACAAGTCCTTTATTGTGTAAAATAGCTCTTCTTTTTTCTTCCTCCATCTTCTCCTGTCCTGATCCTTCTTCTTGTGTTCTGCTTCTTCTTTCGGTCTTCTTCCTTCCTCTCTTCGTCTTCAGTCTTCATCTTCTTTTTCCTTCTTCTTTCACCATCGCCACCCTCCCGCTGCGGCAGCCGTGCAGTCCATAGGTAAGGGCAGGGTCACCCAGTGATGTAACGCAGTGACCCCGCCCCCTTCTGACATCATTCATTGTCAGAGGGGGTAGGTCACCCATTTGCATCACCGGGTGGCCCCACCCCTTCTTTTAAAATTCTATGAGACGCCTCTGAACGGCACGGCTGCGGTAGTGGGAGAGCGGCAGTGGTAAAATAAGAAGGAAGTAGAAGATGAAGATTGAAGGCAAAGAGAGGTAGGAAGAAGACCGAAAGAAGAAGCAGAAGACCAGAAGAAGGACAGGGGCAGGAGAAGATGGAGGAAGAAAGAAGAGGAGCTATTTTAGACAATCAAGGACTTGTTAAAAACTGCCTCTTGTTTTTTGTACCACTATACTCCTTTTTTGGTGAATGGGTAGGGGTACAATGTACTCCATACTTATTCACATAGGGGGCGCCCCTTTTTAAAAAATTTCAGAGCGGGTTCCCCTTAAAATCCATACCAGACCTGACGGGCCTGGTATGGACTGGGGGGGGGGCAACGCAATGCTTTTTCAGTGACTTTAGCTTCCCGGCAATACATTACAGCCGGCCTTGGTTTTAAATTACAATTTTCCCTGTACAAATGTAATTTTGCTCTGGCACTGTTCTAAACATCACAGAGGTGCGCCCTTTTACAGGCAGACCAAGGGGACTCCCAGTCATGATATTTAAAGAAATATTTCATTCTTATTGTTTCACTTTAAGCATTATTATAATCACTGCTCCTGAAAAAATGATTGATTTAAAAACTTTTTTTTGCATTGATACATGTCCCCTAGGGCAGGACCCGGGTCCCCATATACTTTTTAGGGTAATAACCTTCATATAAGCCTTTAATATTAGCACTTTTGATTTTTCATGTTCGAGTCACATTGATTTTAACGGCGTTCACGTGTTCGCACAAATGTTAAGCCTGTTTGCAAGTTCTGGTGCGAACCGAACCGGGGGGTGATCGGCCCATCCCTAGTTATGGCTAGTCAAAGACTTTAAATCATGCTCAAATTCTATAATCACACTGATGAGAATTTTCAGCTTTAGCAGCCTCATTTTACTTAAAATATTCTATAACAAGTTAAATTTGATACAGGAGTAAAAAGCAGAAACTCTCAGTTGCCTGCACATAGCCTAATAGCATAGTTTCACCGTACATTGCCATAGCAATATCATACACAATGTTACACTACCACATCAATCAATGTTAACCATTGGTTTTAATTTTTACCATTTTAATGGGAGTAAAAAAATGACATTTTAATTAACTATTCTTTTTCCTTATTAGCATACAACTTAAGTGAAGTTGACAGCAAATCACCAATATTGATAACTTCTACCTTTTCATATAACCTAATGTATGAAGTGATGTTATTTTTGTGCTACAAATATTCATTGTTTCAGGAAAGTAAAACTCATTTTTCTATGTCATTGTTTTCACTTTCCTTTGTAACCTTCCATAAACTTCTTCCCCTACTGCAGCTTATGCCTGCAAGTCACATTGCAATTATCTGAACAGCCAAATTCCAATGATTTATTAGCTCTACTCTATCTAGGATAAAATGTAAATCTTGTAATAGCTGACTTATTCAGGTTAAGAGCTAGAGGTAGTAGATATAGATTGGTGTTAACGTTTCCCTGGAAATGTAGGGTGATTCAATACTTCTTTAGGACTTTATACTTCATCAGAGAGACCGAGGACAGTTTCAAAACTAAATTCCCTAGTGATTTGTTGTGCGAATGTGTTTTATATAAAGAAATACTTAAGCTAAATGTTAATCATTTATGAAAAGCAGTTGTAATTTTTTTGCACTAATGCATTTCTATGATTAACAGTGCTAAAAGAGGCACAACAGAAGGAGATTGTTAAAATCAGCCTTCTTTTAATTGTGAATGGGTAGGAGTAAGTGAAGTACGAGAGACAGGGAGCTTTTTATGTCCACTATAGGAAAAAAGTTTCAAATAGAGGCTAGAATTTCACCGTTTGGCAAATGGTCAAACACAATGCGGTTATGGTATAAACTTTTAGAGGGGAACATTATTATTATTTTTTTTTTTATTGCTGTAGCATTTACAAAATTAATAGTGACATTTTAGTAAGAAAAATTGCCTTTTCCTGCAATCTATTTTTGTTTAAACAGCATATGGAACATCCAAAGGTCCCCCCAACACACATAACAACTCCATGCTGTTTTTTACCAAGAAACAAATCTATATAGAACATTTTACATTGTGCTACCAGCTACATTGTAGTACACTGTATACATTGTACAGGTGAGCCTCTTCACAAGCAGTTTTAAGCCATTCCCCAGGCATATCTTTACAGGAATTGGGCATTATTAAAATTCCTGCTCTCCACAAAATTGTATTTTTAAAAAAGTAGAACATTTTAAGAATGATTAATTTTTTTTCAGTGGTATATGTTTCCCCTGGCAATATCCAGTGTCATTTGTTTCACAATCCCTAATAGTTTTGAAATGGTCAGAATGTATTTTAAAGATTTGACTCCCATTTCCTTCAATCATATTTGGATTAACCTTTCAACGTGTGGGCTATTTAGCAAATGTCTCACAAACTGCACTCATGTATGTTTAGCTCATCCCTAGTTACAACTTTGACTTCCAGATGAATGGTGGTGAATACAGTGTACTTCTTATTTTGATGATATTCGATTTGTAATATTTTTTCTAAAACTTTAGATGTCTTTGAAATGTCAGCTATTGCATATATCACATATTTTGTACATTTCCCTAAATAAAATAATAAATATTCACTAATGTTTATAAATCACATTTGGCATTTTGGATTTCAGCTTTAAGAAGACTGTAAAGCTCCACATGCAGATTCAGACATGCTGTGAAAAAAAGCATAGTGTATGTATGTGTGAAAATGTAAATAGAAATGACAGTGTTTGCACAAATCCAGAATTCCAGAATGTAGGGCTCCAGGATATCGAGTGTGCTGTTTTTACAGTTTTCTCTGGGTTTTGGTATACCATATTATGGAGACTTTGAAGAGTTTTGGTTGGAAGACATCTCCAACCCAGTATCCAAGTTTTGCAGGAGACGAGCAGGCTGTGAATATAGGTGCTCACAGCCCGTATAATGAAGGGCTTGGCCATAGTACAGAGCTCTTGTTAGGAGGCAGGTGTGATCCACTCAAGAGACAGCACTCGATGCTGGAGAGGAGAGATTCCTTGTCCAAAGGGCTGAAAGAGTCAAGATGGCTATGTGAGTCTGAAGGACTGAGAGAGCCCAGACAACTATGCAAGTCCAGGGGACTGAGGCACTCAGGAGGACTCAGAGGAGTAAGAAAGCTCAGGGTGTCAGGAGATCCTTTGTCAAGAGCCAGGAGTGCCCAGGGAGCCAGGATGAGCTGAGAAAGGAACATAGGAACATAGAAGTGCTGTGTGAGATGGTCTGAGAGACCAACCTGAAGGAAGAGGCTAAGGTTTGGGGCCTAAGCAGTGGTGCTGCTGAAGACAAAGCCAGGTGGCCCGGTAGCATTTTTTTGGTACCTGTTTTGGATGGTGAAGCATGGGAAAGGAACCAGATTGGGAAGCTCGAAGAGACAAGGAGGCCTGCACTTTGCCTGCAATGTGGTTAGTGGGGCACACTTTCATTAAACGCAAGGTCTAGTACACAGGCAAATATACCTCCATCCCAAGAATACTTACAGATAGATCAAAACAAATTTACAACAACTTTGTTGGAACATGAAATGAAAAAGAGTGAATTAAAAACAAGGAAGTTTAACAAAAAAATTTTTTTTACAATTTCCCAAACATCAATAATTGAAGAAATTATTAACAAAGAATTCCATCAGTAAAATGTGTCAATCAGGAAAGAAAGATAGAATACCTCATAAATCTCAATGCGTTTGCTGAATCATGGTTACTTTAATTAGGAGTTTGATGTTATTGACAATGTGTCCATAAATTACATATCAGAATAAGAATAATCATACAAACTATACTTGTCATTATTGAGTCACCCCTAAAAAAGAATGTTATTTTAATTAAATATTATTAAAAATGGCTTTTCCTTTTCAATTAGCAGTGCTGTAATTTTCTGTCTACCTGGATGCATTCTATACACAGATGGTGTACAGAATGACCCCCGGATATGTCATTTCCTGCTAGTGTGATTGGCTTACTGATTTTCCAAGAAGTCTGCACTAAGATACAAATCAGAGTTTGAGCATCCCTGCTTGGAGTGAGATATTCCCAAAGGGAAATCCTGTCTAAAGGGATGCAGACGCTGTCAATTTCCCCATTAGAGCCCTGCAGGTGCAGCCGCTGACTGATAATTATAAAACCACTCCCATACAGATTCATTCAGTAAATGGACCCAGGCAAACAATATAGGAATCTGCAACAATGTTTGTTAAAATCTATGTAATGTGCATAGATTACCTAGAGGGGAATGTTTTTTCCTCAATAAAAGTATAGTTACTGTATAAGTTCTCTTTGTCATGGAAAACCCCACAAAGTAGCAAGGCCCTGCAGAAATCCATTTCTGTTCTTGGAAAGCCTGTTCCAGGTGTCAGGACAGTGCGATCGGCTGACCAACAGTGAAACTGGAATGAGGTTGCCAAAAGCGCCAGTGAAACCAGGCCTATGGACCGATAAAGACTGCTTGCTGAGGGTCATGGCAAATGGTGTCATCAAGATGGTCTGGAAAAAAACTGTGTTCAATCAAAAGTCCCCATGGCAACGAGGGAAAGCCTGTCATTTAAGAGATATCAGGAGTTAGGAGTTGTAGCTCAGCATCCAACGCCCTGCAAGAGGTATGACCAAGTACTTGGGTCTATTGATACCCCTGGTAACAGGAAACCTGTGTGGCATGCAGGGGGTGTTGGAGGGTCCAGGAAGATGTCCATGTAAACCTCCCAGGAGCTTACAGTGTCAGAGCTTGAGATTTCCCAGGACAACCGTGGAGCTGCCCTGGTCACTTTAAAAAGGAAGAGCTGTGTGATAATCAGGTCACAGGCTCCAGTTGGTAGTGGACAATGACAGCACACTTAAGCTAAAAGATACTGTTTGTGTATTTATTAATGTTAATGATGAAGATGGGTTGTCTCCCATGGTAACCCTAGGTAGAGCAGAGCAGATTTGATGTGTCATGCTAGAAAAATTGGGATATTGCAACATATCTTGACGTAAAATTTGTTATCACAGTACCTGCTGTTGAATCCCATGATCCTTTTTGTGTCTTCTATGGCAGATGGAGCAATGCAGTGAGCACAATGAACCGGGTTGAATGGTAAAAAATATTTTTCACAATAATCTTTAATAATACTGCTGCTGTGCCAAATGGAGGGATTGCAGAACAGCAGGTAGCTGTGGTTGTGTTGGCTGCACCAGAGGTTAACTCCCTCCAGATGGAAGAACCAAATAAGAGCAAGAACACATAAGGTATTTCTTCTACAGCCCAGAAAAAGAACAATGATGTGTCAGTATGTTGGTGTCACTCAGAATGATTTGCAATGGTTTACTACCACTAATCCAGAGGGGATGAGAGTCAGACACTCACCTGGCAGTGCTCTAGGAAGATATATTGTGGCAATATTGTATTAATCCCAGGCCAATGTGATATGTTTCTTATGATGTTTATTGTGTAACATTATGTTTAGAAGGGAGGTTTTTCTGACAGTAATAGACAAGTATTATTGTGTTGTAGTCTTCATTGAATACAGTGTGTGCAAGCACTAAGCAAAAATCAAGGTATAAAAAGGTAATATAATATTATATTATAATTCTCTGCTATTGCTGTATTAGTGAAGATGTGATGGTATAATCTGATCATTATTATATTCCAGCATGTTTAATAGTATGGGAAACAACATGACAGGAAGTGGAATGGATATGCTGCTAATTTATGTAAAGAAAAACTATTTTGGAGTACCGTATTTTGTGTACTTTTACTGTATAGTGTGCTTTTTATATGTAAATTCAAATGATGATAATCAGATGTCTAAATATAGTTGGTAAGATGACATGAATTATTTATATAAAATCATATGTTAATTGTTATCATAAAAAAATTAGAATAAGTGAAATAAAAGAAATTTAAAAAAATGTAATTTAATAAGTGGTTTTACATATTTGTAAACCAAAAATTATTAGGTGCATGTTTCTAAAGAGGAATGTGCATTAATTTATCATATTTAGGGATAAGCATTACTGCTGCTAAAAATGTGCAATCTCCACCCAACCTATTCAGATATCAGCTGCTGATTCTCAGTTGACAGAATAATATAAACATGGGGGGGGTAAAATGTCAATGTACAGCCCTCCGCACCCCAGCACTTGATCACACCTATAACACTAAGTGAATATACACTTTGACAAGAACTAAGTAAATATAAGTATACTATACTTATACTATACTAATACTTATATTATACTAAGTATATGAACTGGAATTTGGTTTCGTAATTCTAAAAATATATTAAAGTTAAAGTTTAGCTAATATACATTTTTGTCTTTACAGCTTTAGTTACATTACTTTTGTATTGACGCAAGGGCTGCTGTGCTGCCCAGTCCTCTTCTCTTGCTGAACTTCCAGTGCTGTAGGTGTTTACAGCTTTGAGGTCTTTAGACTCAGCTGCACTAAAGATGATCCAAAAGGGACTCATCCTGTCCTGCTTTCTCCTGTATCAAGAAAAGATCTTTCACTGATTACACTGCCTGTAACACAATCTGTGAATGGGAGAGAAAATCATGTGACTGACTCCATTCACAAATCATACATAGGTCACCCAAGTGGGCAAAACATTAGGAAATAAAAAAAATAGAAGAGGAAAAATCAAGACAAATATTAAGTGAAAAGTGGGAAAGCACAAATAGGAGACCAGAATAGAGGAACTTGGGGGCGTGGCCTGGCGCAGACGGTGACGGAGGCACGATTGAGGAGCTCCGTTCACATCGGTCCTAATCCATGGGAATCCGTTCTCCAGCCTACTCGGTGAGACTCCACAATCACCCCAAACACCCATCTGCATCTCCCCCTAC
Organism: Glandirana rugosa; assembly: GCA_018402905.1. Classification (NCBI taxonomy): domain Eukaryota; kingdom Metazoa; phylum Chordata; class Amphibia; order Anura; family Ranidae; genus Glandirana; species Glandirana rugosa. The sequence goes on from BLSH010125154.1 coordinate 59,655, forward strand.
AACCCAGGCCAAGTATTGTGCCTCTTGGAAGCCCACTACCGGAGCGACACTAGGCAGTGGCGGAGTACATCCACGCGCAACAGGGCCTCTGTGCCTGATCCATCTCCCTAAAAAAGCCATCCACACTCAGCACTTCTCCCTGGCACTCATCCACCTACCAGACTTACTCAGCTCAGTCCGCAGCTAACTGAGGCCTAGTACGGCCGCCATCTTGAAAGCCACGGCCTAAAGTTCCAGAGAGCACACAATCTCCACAGACCCAATAATATAAACAAACCCGCCCGACTGCCTCATTTCCATACTCCAAGGTCCTGGAACAGAGGGAGACATAACATTACAACATATAAAGCGGGGATCCCCCAAAGCATAGTAACGGCGGCCATCTTGGTCCACCCAACTCAGCCTGCTTAAACTTACACTAGCCACTATACCTCCAGGAAGATGATGGCTTAAGCCCTGGCCTCCTACACACTGCAGTCCATCTACTAGCCTTAAGAGGAGAACTGCTGCATGGGGATGGGCAAAAACAAAGGGGATAAATCGCCTACAAGATCCCGCTCACCTAGAGCATCCCCTCCATCCTCTTCTCCAGCGCCTATCGCAGACAATTTCCGGTCTCGTCCATGAGAGACCATGGCGGAGTCACAATCCGCAGAGAAAAACGCAAGACATGTGAGTCTCAGCCCAAACAGACTAAGAGCACAACATTCAGCCGGAAGTCCTTCACAGCAACAAGACCAAACTCAAGTTTTAAGTTTAAAAGACTTGCACTCTGTTGCCGCTGACATTAAAAATACATTCTCTTTAGCAATTACTGACCTAAGATCTGACTTCCATAAAATCGTTACCAGACTAGACGAAGTAGAAGAGACCACAACCCGACACGACACTGAGAGCCTAACCGTAAACTGCGCTATTGACTCACATACCATGCAAATCAGAGATATGCACCGGCATTTAGAGGATCTTGAGAACAGAGGGCACAAACACAACGTGAGGGCTCCCTGAAACTTTCGAAACAGACCAGTTACACACCACCTTGCTATCAATTTTCAATGACCTATTAGGAAGACTCCTAGAAACACCTATTGAAATGGAAAGATTCCCCAGAGCTTTAAGACCTAGGGGCAGAGAGAACGACCCTCCGAGAGACGTAATATGCCACATAGTAAACTTTCAGCTAAAAGAGGACATTCTCTGTAGAACCAGAACCAGAGGACGTATTCTCTACCAGGGTTATGAAATTAAACTCTACCAAGATCTTTCGCAGATAACCCTACAACAGCGCAAAGACCTCCGACCGCTCCTAGACATACTTAGAGAGCGGAATATCCCATACAGGTGGAAATTCCCTTTCTGCCTATCAGCTGGCCCCCCTGGCCATCCCACACTTCTGAAGGTACCAGAAGATCTGCCACTATTCTGCGAAAGATTGAATATCCCTCTGATAGACCTACCTAACTGGTACAGCGACCTACGCCCTCAATTGACCCATCCAGAGGAACCCATGGATCAACAACAAAGCAACGCTCCCTCATCTCAGAGAAGATGTCGACTATCTGCTCACTTCTCCTCCCTCCAGCAAACAGACACTTCCAGGGGAAGGAAGTGTCCCAGCCTCTCCGGCGCATCGCAAACCCAGAAAAGACTAATGACCATAATATATGGCTCCCTCATAACTGACTATTAAGTTACTCTATCTATCGTTAGGTGGAACAACACCTCATCTTTTATGTAAGTAATATGGGTTTTCTCTCTGTTCTGGCTTCTGTATAACAGGAAGAGATGCTGGAGCCATAAATCTCTTTTAAGGTGAGAAAACCCTTAACCTCCCTTCTGGTTTGTATAACCCTTTTTTTTTTTTTTTGAATACAAATTACCCTGCTGAGGAAAACTAAGTCAACCATGATTCTTCATGGCCTACCTAAGAGTTACAGGTAACCATATCTATGTTTAAACAATGAAACAATGTTTTCAGTTTATTGAGTGCACATTTCTACTAAAACATATCTACCTTCATAAGTTATATAGCTCAGATTCAGCTTATAACATAGACTCATATGGTGCTAAATGATAGAACAGATGAGCTCTAGGACTTCCTCACCCTACCAGTAAACGAGCAAAGTGATCTTAAAATAAGTTACAAGTTCCTACTATTTTCTGATAATGTTATAAGCTATGACTTTGAGCTCCAACTCTTGAAAATATTTTATCTGCTTGGGGACATTTTACCTAAGCTGTTTGATATAGAGTATTGTCATCTCTACGTATACTTACAGTTTATATAGTTTTATAAGTTACCTATTTATGTTTGCTCTCCAGTTATGTCACCATGATGGAGTCAGAGCCATTTAATCTTTAGACGACATACTCCACACTCCTCACTCTTCTAAACAAAAAAGTACTCAAACCTATTCAATGAAATAGACAACTATTCCAAAATAAGTCTCTAAGCCCCATCATACTAGATACATATGCCCTCTGATGGTCCATCATAACTGGAGATATATGTTGTTAAAACTTGTTTACAATTTTGTCCTGTTCAAAGGAGGTTAATATTTACTTACCCATCACTCTCAGAATGCCTCTGAGTAGTGGCGTTGTTGCATATAAAAGAATGTAAGTGCTGCTCCCCCTCGCCTTATTACTATCATAAAAGAGGGAACTTAGAGAGTTCTGACACCATGACGTAGATGCCTACCTCAGATAAACAAACATCTTATTACCCTGCGTATCTAAACACAACACAACCCCATCCCTTACACCCCCACACCTTCTAAAATCCAAATTTTCCTCTCCTTAAATGCACACAGGTTAAAAATCAACAAAGATGGACCGCGGATGTACAGCCTGCCTAAACTCCTTCACACTCCCTGACACTGAGCCAGTATATAGGGCCTCTGCCGCTGACAGTTGACTATCCACCCCCCAACACAGCTTAGACAAACAAGTCTAGGCTGACATACCCCGGCACCTATGGAATTCACTGTAGAGCAGGTCTCACTCAGTGGTCGGTTATTTGAAACAACTCCCTTAATTTCCCCTTTTTTTTTTCTTTT
>BLSH010125154.1:62723-75117 GCA_018402905.1 Glandirana rugosa
TCACAGAAGATCCCCCAAATCTCGATGTAACTTCAGTGGAGGGTCCTAATCTCTCACTTAACATTAAAGGACTCAACATACCAGAAAAAAGAAATAAACTCCTTACACATATGAAAAAACTCAAAACAGATATTATTTTAATCCAAGAGACCCACTTCAGAACAAACAACATCCCTAAACTGCACAATAGGGACTTCCCCACGATGTTTCATGCATCAAACAATCTAGATAAGACAAAGGGAGTCTCAACCCTTATTTCAAAAAAATCTCCCCTTAGAGATAACTGACACACTAGCTAATGTGGAAGGGCGCTTCCTATTCATTAAAGGAACATTATGGGGAAGACCTATAACCGTTGCTAATATCTATAGCCCAAACAAAGCCCAAGTCACCTTCTTTAGGAAAGTTATTATGGAATTAACAACATTTAAAACAGGCATTCTAATCCTGGGAGGTGACTTCAATGTAGCTCTAAACCCCCTAGAAGACACTTCCACCAGAACCTCCCCCCTACCATTCCGGGCTCTACGTCAGATCAAAAAACAATTTCAAGAAACACTTTTACATGATACTTGGCGATCCCTCCACTCGGACACGAAAGGCTACACATTCTATTCCACCCCGCACAATAAATACTGAAGAATAGATTATTTCTGGATCACACAAAAAGACTTACCCCTGCTCACAAAGGCAACGATAGAAGCAATGTTTCTATCAGATCACCACCCTATCACCATCTCTCTCACATTCCCTGATATTCCAAACCACACCAAAACACGGCGCCTCGATTCTTCTCTGCTAACCAATCAAGAAAACATTGAAACCATTCACAAAGGTATATCTGACTTCTTTCTAATCAACAACACCCCTGACATTAATCCCATTACCCAATGGGAAGCACACAAATGTGTTATAAGAGGCCTTCTAATCTCTATGGCAACAACCCGTAAACGGGCCTCACACATTCTGTCAGAGCTTACCCAAACACGCACCCTTCTCTCAGAAGAATTAGGTCGTAAAGTCAGGAAAAACTTTGCCCTTACACAAAAACTTTTCTATGAACACAGCAACAAGAGTGGGAAATACCTAGCCAGAGCACTACAAACAAAAAAAGTCAATTCCACAATTCAAACTATCATCACATCTAAAGGACACCCTATATCCAATAGCAGAGACATAGCCAACCAATTTGCGGAATATTATTCTAATCTCTATAATTTACCCCCAGAACCTAAACCCCCTGGTCACAAAGGTCCTAGACAAAACATAATAGAGGATTTTCTAAAACAATACTCACCCAAACCAATGCACAAGCAGCAGGCCATGAAAATAGACGGTCTGATAACTGAAGAGGAATTCTTGTCAGCTCTTAAGCAAATCAAATCAGGGAAAAGCCCAGGACCAGATGGCTTCTCTGCCTCATATTACAAATCATTCCCAGAGATATTAGCCCAACCCTTCTTACAATCATTTAATCACTTAGCTAACAATGATTCACACCCACACAACCTACTTGAAGCCCATATCACAGTCATTCCCAAACCCGATAAAGACCCAACCCAAACGTCCAGTTACCGTCCCATATCCTTATTAAACACCGATGTAAAAATTTTTGCCAAAATAATAGCTAATCGTATTCTCCTTCTTATCAATGACCTAATACATAAAGACCAAGTAGGCTTTGTCCCAGGGCATGAAGCTAAGGACAACACGACCAAAGGGCTGAACATACAACATTGGCTAAACCAAAAGAAATCCCAGGGATTCTTCCTATCACTGGATGCTGAGAAGGCGTTCGATAGGCTGGCCTGGGACTACCTGAAAACAACCCTTCAAGCACTAGGACTGGGCCCAAGACTCATCACTTTCATAATGGCACTTTACTCAAAACCCTCAGCCAGAGTGAAGGTTAATGGCCTCCTATCGAACGCCTTCTCAATCCAAAATGGAACACGACAGGGATGCCCCCTATCCCCAATCCTTTTTATCCTAACTCTTGAACCCTTCCTTAGAAGAATAAGGAGTAACAGTGACATAAAAGGGATAGATGTAGCAGGAAAGCACTATAAAATAGCCGCCTTTGCGAATGACATACTCTTATTTCTAACAAATCCAATCACATCTATTCCAAACATACTAAAAGATTTCAAACTCTTCCAATATATCACAAATTTCAAAATTAACGTTTCAAAATCAGAAGCACTAAACATATCACTACCTCCTTCACTAGTCAAATTATGCAAAGAGGACTTTCCATTCAAATGGCGGAAAGATGCAATTAAGTATTTAGGTATTTACCTCACGACCATACCAACAGACCTCTACTGCAAAAACTACACTCCTATAATACTCAACATTAGGGAAGACCTCAAAAATGGAGTAAACCCCACTTTTTGTGGTTCGGCAGAATAGCCATACTCAAGATGAATATTCTCCCCCATATTTTGTACTTACTACAGACTGTCCCATCGCATTACCCCAACTTTCTTTAAAAATATTAAAACAACATGCACCCAATTCCTTTGGAACAATAAAAAGCCTAGAATCTCCTACTCCCACCTCACCCTCCCCAAACTTAAAGGGGGACTGGGGGTCCCCGACATTAAACTCTATTATTGGCTTGTCACCTACAACGTATAGTAGATTGGAATTCAAATGACAAAATCAAGGATTGGGTCTTCTTAGAAAAGGCCACTACAAACATACCCTTACAACATTTACCCTGGATACACAATGACTTGATTCCTAAAGACCTGAAAGATCACCCCCTAATAGGCCCGACACTATGCAGCTTTAAAGAAGCCGCAAAAACCAAAGGTATTTCCGCAATACCTGGACCTATGACTCCCTTAAGCAAAAACCCAGAATTCCTCCCTGGCATACAAGATGACCATTTCCTTTCAGGAATGGAGCCAAACAATGACATTCGAATCCACCACTTGACCACAAACGGGATGACTTTATCCCTTGATACTATCAAAAAAACTTGGCAAAACTCATCAATAAACTATTGGAAATATATACAAATAAAACATTTTATCCAAACAACCCGAACAAAATGCAACCTGATTCAGCCTCTATCACCATTTGATAAATTATGTTCCAACAAAAAACCATTGCAACATATAATCTCCACTATATACTCACTCTTCAACACGAACACCCCTAGCAATACTGGCTGGTTCTGTGCAGTGTGGAATAGAGATCTCCACACAGCCTTTACAGAAGAACAGTGGAGTCAGATTTACAAACATACACACAAGGGCTAAATAAACATCTCCATCCAAGAAAACAACTTCAAGCTTATTTCACACTGGTATCGCACCCCAACCACCATAAAAATCTTCAACCACAACACCTCTAACCTTTGCTGGATGTAAGGCAGCCCCAGGATCGCTCTTCCACATCTGGTGGGAATTCAGGAATGGTACAATCAAATTAAAAAAATTGAAGAAATGGAAGAGCTAATAGCTACAGCCCAGGACACTCCGGTCAAGCATGCAAAAATATGGGCCAACTGCATCCAGTTTAAACACTCGAGCCGTTTCCACAATTCAGTGGGAACCACTGACTCATAGCACTCTACTACGCCCCCCCCCTTTTTTTTTTCTCTCTCTCTTTCTTTCTCTCTTGCTCTCCCCCCCCCCTTCTCCCTCTCTGCTTCCCCACGGGCTGGTCACACTCGACTGTGGTGGAGAGACGGTGAGAGAGTAGAGGAAAACCTGCCCCTTGGCAACTCACTCCTTTTGAAACATGAGCGTTATGCAGCTACTGAATCCTACCACACATCTTAGCTGCTGATAATAATAACAATAACCAATAACCGCAGTGTTAGTTTTAGCATTCCCTACATTAAACACCGTACAATTTTTTTATACAGCACTACTACTTGTAATAGAATATTATGACTTTTAATACCTAACCTTCATTGTATGTTTGAACACTATGTGACTTGCAATGTATGTAATTGCCATTTTCTGACTAACTTTCAATATACCTTTTGGAAAAAAAAAAGAATAGAGGAACTTGCAATTAGCAGAATGCCAAGGCTTACGCATTCTGACATTGGGTAGCCTAAGGTCTACTTTTTTTGCAGATGAATTGACATTGTGCACATTGTCTGCATTTAAAAAAAACACAAGGGAGATGTCTGTTTCATGCCTAAGTGATGCCAAGTAATGACCCTGAGGAAGTTTATCATGTAAGAAGAAGCCTTTTTTAAAAAAAATTGAGGGATCTTATCAATATATTTGCAGACTATTCCTTCATTTTAGAGAATATGTCAATACTTGTTTAGAATCTTCCTAAACTGAGGTGCTTAATTCCTATATTTTGTAATTATATACATTTTATCAAACTTATGTGAGCAATTAGCAAGGTAAAATAATCCCTAGAACTGATTTTAGTTCATTTATATGTATGTTTTAAACCTTTTATTATATCCTTGCCTCACAAGTCGTGCTCAAAGTGCTATTGCCTCATGTTCAAAATTCTCTGTATTAGTACAAATACAATGTTGTGTAGTACAAATACTATGCTGCTTTCGCATCCATCTCTAACTGGAATTGACTGATTGCTATCAATTTGCTTCACGGTAATCAATGATGTCAACATTTGTAGCCCTGATGATGTTTATGTTGCTCTTAAATAAATAATGGGCTGATCTTGATCTATACAATTCTGCCCTCCTGCTCCTCCTCCTGTAGTCTGATTTGGGTTAGAAAAGTTTGCGCACCACCTTAATGGGCAAGCACAGGCTGGAGGGCACAAACTGGAGTCACATAGGCACATTTTATTTGTATAAAGTGGTTTTCTTGGATTAGGTGGTATACTCCAGCACTGCACTTCAGCTACTGCGCAAGGAGAAAATGTAGCAAACTACTTTACAAAACACTAAACAGACAGGAGGGGTTCTTGTTTCCCCATTCAGTTCTTTCATCTCTTACCAGGATATCATCAATATCCATGGCACAGGTATATTGATATCATCAATATATCTGTGCCATGGAACACGTGCACAGAGAAAATGGAAAAAGGTAATGCTCCTTCTCAACGAAAAAAAGGTTGGCATATGGCAGGGAACATGTCACCCCCATTAATACACCCTAAAAAGTTATATGTAAGTTTGTGTGAATGGATCACCATTCAGCTTTATCACCACTTCCCTTAGTATATCAAGAAAAAGTGAATTTTAAATGGGACTATACAGGTGCAGTATATTCAATGGACACAAATTTCCTTAAAACTTCAATATTTATTCCAAAATGAACTAAAATAGTATATCCATATAAAAACATATACACAAATGACCCAAGATCTTACAGTCCTGTATTATAGTGGTGTAATATTGATCAATCCTGACATGTTTTGCCCTCGCAGGCTTCTTCAGAAATTTCTACTGGATGCAAAAACTGTGTAAGTATTACAAGTAAACAATGTAAAAGGCCATAGCTAAATATATTTGCACACTACTACCAGTATCAATTCTTTTTGTGTAGCTCCTGCATAGCTGCCTCCTGATGCAGATCTGATGCCTCTGTGTGTGTTATCCTTGTATGTAGACCCAGTAAGTCTAATATATTATTACCTAAGGCAGATCACCTAGTTATTACTATGAGATTTGTATACTATTATATTCCTTCTGTTTCATTCAGTTTTAGTTGGTCTTTGTGTGCCTCCTCTGGCCACATTTAGCCCTGAGTAGGGTTTGGCATCTCTTAATTTCCATCCAATAAGTTTGGCCTTGGCACCAGGCAAGATGTGGTTAAAGCGGAGTTCCATGCTTTTTTAGTTTATTAAAAGTCAGCAGCTACAAAAAGTTTAGCTGCTGACTTTTAATAAACAGTAGCTTACCTGTCTCCCGGTCCAGCGACGGCTGCTCCCGAAGCCTCGCTCGTCTCCCCCCTCCTCCCTGCGGCGCCGGCATTGCAGGTGTGGGCACCGGCCGTGGCTTCACGGCCGTGCACGCACTGCGCATGCGCGAGTCGCGCTGCGCGTTGCCAGTGGCCAGGCAATCTTCTGGGACCTGTGACGTGTCCCAGAAGATTGCCAGGAGGGAGGGGCCGACTAGGAGGAGAGGAGGAGTCGCCTAGGCGGCCCCGAGGCGGAAGGTGGAAGAGGGACAGGAAGTCCCTCTGAAACCTGGGGACACACTCCCCCCCCCAAAAAATTACATGCCAAATGTGGCATGTAAGGGGGTGAGGAGTGCTTAAAGCGGAAGTTCCATTTTTGGGTGGAACTCCGCTTTAATCACAGGGTAAGCTCAGTGGATCTGCATTATTGAACATGCATGTGTATGTTGACAACTTTTTACTTTTTTTTGTGGGTCATTTGTGTACATGTTTTTATATGGATTTACTATTTTATTTCATTTTGGAATAAATATTGAAGTTTTAAGGAAATGTGTGTCCATAGAATATGCTGCATTTGCAAAGTCCCATTTAAAATTCACTTTTTCCCTAAAAAGGTTACCAGATATTTTACTTTAAAAAAATGCTATACGTTGAGAAATCAGTTGGTCCTCCAATGCCTAGTTAACTATAGAAAATAACTCACTCTGAAAAATTTTGAGTGTATACGTATGTACCACTTGCTATTGTTAAGGATTTTATTGCACATTTTTTCAGGTTCCATAGTCACAATATTGCCCTTGTCTGCAATAATATTAGGCTTTATTAAGATTTGTTCATTTCTGCAAATGTCATATAGGGCTCCGAATTAATCACTTAGATTTTTAATACTATATTGACTTTAAATATTCTTTCATTGTCTTTTTTTTTTTAGACAACTAGATCAACACTGCTATTAGTTTGCAAAATGGGACATTTCCCCAACTTATTCTTATATGCTCTTGTAAGATTAACATCTATTTGATCTGGACTAGCTATATTTTGTCCACCAACGTTTATGCCCTCAGGGGTTCCCTTCATTTTTAATTCAGTAAAAATTTTAAGCATTCTGTAGTCCATGGAGAGAAATCTCTACATTCAGATAACAGCACCTGTAGTCGTGCCTCATCTCCTAGTTTTTTTGTCCCCTTCAAGTAGTCCTTTAATATTTAACTTTCTGGAGCCACTGTCATCTTGGGGCCTAAACTGGGAAGCCTCCAGAGCTTTCCCCCACCCAAACGAACGCCAGAACGGTCAAGGTGCACATACAGCTCCCTGTACCCCCCATCCAGTACCCCCAAGCTTCAGAATGAGCACAGGGAGTCCAGGGCACTAGGGGAACCGTCATCAACCTCCCCTTCTCCTCTCACTATAGGGGCATCCCCCATCTTGCAGCCTCCTCCAAGGGCCCAGACCCTAAAACTCCTGTCCCAAGGACAAGCTAGGCTACCAGTCTGATACACACAGTCCAGGAGCAGGAAAGTGACACAATAAACAAGTGGCCCTCTACATGCATAGCAAAACTGCCAAATTCAGTCTGTATCTCAACCTGAAGCCCCGGCTGCGGCCTGATACATCCATAGCTGCAAACGATTGAATGTACGATCACTTTACAGCCGCTTCAGCCACCATAACGCCTGCATGCCTCAGACCTGAAGACACCCAGCGATACAACAGCTGCATGGTCCTTTCTCAACGATCAAACAACAAACCCCATGATGGCCGTATGATTTGAGGGTTCCCTACGGTCGGAGAATAATCAACTGTATCCAAGCTTCCACAAGTCTCCTCAGCCACCTCCACAGCTATACAACCATATAACAAAATGACCAAAAATAAGAAAAATCAACAACAGCCCTGCAAAGTGTCTGGCTATTTCACCTCAGCAGCATGAGGTTACAACAGGACGGCAACTGTGCCCGAAACTCCCAGCCAATATCATCAACTGAATATCACAGTATGAACGGTGGAGACAAGCAAAAAAATTCCCAGAAGTCAGCAAGCAGAAGTGTGCCCTCGTCAGGAGCCTCCACTCCTTCTACCAGGAGTCCCCAGAACAAAACCTTGTTTGGATTCCCAAGATGATTCACATCACAACGGGGAAATGGAGGTAAGCGGACCTGCTTCCAATCAGCAACACACCCCCATACAAGGGGCAGATCCCATATCCAGCTTCCCAACGAATGGACAACCAATATCAGACACCATGCTCAAAGAAATGTCATTATCTTTAAGGGCATCCCTACAATCTGATATTATGTCCGGACTGAACCAATGTAAAGCTGAAGTACAAATCCTAGGGAACAGAGTTGACCAAGTCTAAAGGAAAATGGATGAATATTCTGCTTCCTACAACATCATGGTGGATGCCCATAAAGCCCAAAGCAACAAGATAGCCTGGTTGAAAGACAAAATCTCCGATCTGGAGGACAGATTCAGGAGAAACAACATAAAAATCCACGGAGTACCGAAAATGGTACAACCCAACCAGCTACAACAATACGCCCAAGCCCTTTTTTCCACCTTACTACCGACGTTATCAGCACAAGATCTTCCGATTGATCGGATTCACAGGCTCCCAAGACCCTCCTTCATCTCAGCAGACTCCCCAAGAGATATTCTACTCAGAGTCCACTTTTATCACATAAAAGAGCAGATTATGACAGCAGTAAAAAGAGCAGACAATGCATCCATTCAGCTTCTCCCGGACCTGTCCAGGCTCACCCTGCAACGCCGCAGAAACTTATCAACTATCACAAAAGCCCTGAGGAACCACAAAATACTACATAAGTGGAAATATCCAGCAACCCTACTGATAACCCACAATGGGACAACCATCCAAATCTCCACCCTTGAAGAGGAAATTGCGGCCTTACGCAAATTGGGAATTATACCTTAATCCTCCCCAACTGCACCAACGGCCTCTACTCAGTACCCACAACTGAGCACCATTCAAGAAGAGTGCCATAGTAATTTCCCATAAAAGGCAACACAAACAACCAACCAGCGGAAGCACCTAGTCAAACCATCCTCTCATAATATTCTCCGACCAAGGAGGACCACAGAGTCTCTCCTTCTACCCCCCAATGTTTTTCCAGCAGTACTCCCTGCTCACGGGCCTGCCAAAAGGCCCCAACCTTTTCTACGTTTTAACCTTACGCTCTAGTTATTTCTTTTATTTTCCTTTGTTAAGCACAGAAGCACCCTTCTCTCACCTACCGTATCCAGAGACCAATACCAACTACCAGCATCATCTTTGCAGCTTCGGTCACACACTCTTCGAGCGCCCAGAACAATGCCATGAGCGATGGACCAGCTCCACCACAACTGTGAGTACCATATCACACAAGCCAACCTCACTTTTATAATCATAAATGACTCTTAAGTGCCTATCTTTAAATGCGAGAGGCCTTAACCATCCGGGCCAAAAGGCACTCGCTGTGGAAAGAAGCCTGCACACAAAAAGCGGACATTTTGTGCATACAAGAGACTCACTTTCAATCCTCCAGGGTTCCCTACTGCCAACATAGGAACTACCCCCACATTTTCTGAGCTAATAACCCTCATCACAAAAAAGGTGGAGTTCTCCTGGCGGTCAGGAACTCTGTGTCCTTCCGCCTCAAGGAAACAATTATAGATGAAGGAGGCAGATATGTTATCCTCCATAAATGAGCGTCCTTACATGGTAGTGTTGGCTTTTGCCCCTAATACCCATCAGCTATGTTTCATGTATAAACTATTGAAAAGAATACAAGACACAAAATATGGAAACCTAATCCTATGCGTAGATCTAAACCTCATAGTAGATCCGAAACTGGACACAACTGCACACACACCACAAAGAATAGCTACCCTAAACCGTCTCCTGCACTCGGAGGAGATATTCAATGTCTGGAGGTGTCTCCATGCAATTGAAAGGGACTACACCTTTTTCTCCCACAGACACCAATCATATTCTCGCATTGACATGTTCCTAACAGATAAATGGTTGCTACAAAAAATTACTGAGGCTACAATACACAACATTGGTCCAACCATGCTGCTATAACTATGTCTATTAATGTAGGAGATGCCCCCCTCTCCTCCCCCATCTGGCGCTGCAACAATAAAATTATACAGGACCCCCAGTATAGTCAGACCATATCTCAACATCTACAAAGCATCTTCACCACTAACGAACAATCCGTAGAGAATCCATACTCACTATGGAACGCCCACAAAGCGTACATAAGGGGGATACTCATCCAACAAGGGGCAAGGGTTAAAAGACAACACAACACTCAATTCAACTCCCTTTTATCAGACATTAAATCTCTGGAATCGGCCAATAAAACCTCCCCCAATGATGCCACGACACAAAATCTATCCCAACTCAGGGAAAAACTAAGAGAATTGATGACACAACAATACGACTAACAACTAAGGCGCTTTATACTTGCACATTACGCCAATGCCAACAGAGCTGGCAAGTATCTTGCTAACAGACTCAAAACAGCCTGCACAAAAACAAGAATTGCCTACCTCTTACACCCGACCTCCCAACATAAAATATCCAACCCCCAAGATATAGCTGACCAATTTGCTTACTTTAATAGCTTGCTGTACAATGTAAGTGAACACCAGAAGACCAGAAGACCCCTCAACCCTCAGAGAAGGACATACAAAACTTCCTACAAACAATAAACCTCCCCTCGCTCTCTGACTTACAACTAACTGAACTTAATGCCCCATTCACATCCTGGGAAATTAGATCCATCATTAAAACACTCCCTAATGGGAAATCTCCCGGTCCAGGTGGCCTTCCTAATGAGTACTTCAAAATATTTAATGAAATTCTATCTTGATATCTACAACCTGTCTTTGCCAAGGTGGCACAGTCATCTGTTCCCACCTGAAATGCTCAAAGCACACATTGTGACACTATCCAAACCAGACAAAGATCCCACGACACCGGCCAATTTCAGTGCAATATAGTTATTGAACTCAGACATCAAGATGTACGCAAAACTATTAGCCAAACGCCTAACTAAGTTTTTACCATTGGACAACAATAGTGCAGCGCTAGTCATATGTTAGGCAAAAGCAGACTCAGTATTCAGCACACTTAGTACTGATTAGGGTTGGTGAACTCAGTTCAAGCCTAAGATGCCAATAGGCAGAAATTGGCTAAACTCATCAAAGTCAACCAAACCCTCTAGATAACAGTAATTATTCAATGTTATATCTTGAATTCCGATCTGGACAGTTCACATAAATGAGAAAAGCAGGAGAGAAATAGATAAAAAGTCCCACACAGTGATCCAAGTGGTAGGTGAAAATGTTAAATCTTCACAGAGGTGCTGGTAACAGCAAGCAGGTGTATCAGCATTATCCACCACCAGGCAAAATGAACACTTACCGGAAAACGGCAATAACCAGCATAAGGCTAACTCTCAAAGAGAAGGCCAATCCAGTAAGCTGGAGCAGAGTTCCACTTTAGGGCCTTGAGCTACCAGACCCAATATGGGCTGTTAGCACCACGAGTCCGGTCTTCAGGTCACCACAGATAAAGGCATCAAAGTGGCTCATCCATCCATGCAAAAAAACAAAATCTCGCCATAGCATGAAATCCTTACTGAAGTTTATTAAAAACAGCATAAAAACTTACATAAATGCAGTATACATGAGCTCATCATCCGCAAGGTCTATAGCATTGTTCAGGGGGACCACAAAATCCAACGCGTTATTTGCCAATAGGACATCTTCTGGGCGACACTCAGAATACTTATTGTTATCTAGAGGGTTTGGTTGACTTTGATGTGTTTAGCCAATTTCTGCCTATTGGCATCTTAGGCTTGAACTGAGTTTGCAACCCTAATCAGTACTAAGTGTGCTGAATACTGAGTCTGCTTTTGCCTAACATATGAATAGCGCTGCACTATTGTTGTCCAATTGATTACGCTGTTTGTCATAGTGGTGTGCTGGCGGCTGTTTTGTGCAAGACTAAGCGAGCGCGGTAATTCTCTTCCTTTTTCCCAGTTAAGTTTCTACTAGTGTTGAGCGAACCCGGACTGTAACGTTCGGGTCCGTACCGAACTTTAGGGTGTCCGTGGCACGGACCCGGACCCGAACATTTCAAAAATCGTTCGGGTTCGGTCCGGGGTTCTGCTATTTTACTCCACGTGTTGAGAAGCTGCAGGGCAGCCAATCAACAAGCGTTTCACTGGTTTGCCCTTAGAAGCCATCACAGCCATGCCTACTAATGGCATGGCTGTGATTGGCCGGTGCATCATGTGACCCAGCCTCTTTATAAGCTGGAGTCACAGTGCTGCAGTCACATGCTCCTTGGGTTAGTGTAGGGAAAGGTAGCTGACGGCGTGAGGGACAGATTTGAGACATTTTAAGACCTGATCCTGCATCCTGAGATAGATTACTTTACTACTGCTGTCTGTGCTGTTGCTCTGAGGACAGATAGCAGAAATTAGAGATTTCACATACCGCTGCTTTGAGTTGCAGATCAAGCTCTG
>BLSH010125154.1:87818-118527 GCA_018402905.1 Glandirana rugosa
ATTGAAACGAGTAATTTTAACAGGATAATGATCGATTAAAATATGAAAACACAATAGATGACAGAGGATTAACTACATAAATTTGTTGAAGGATGTGAGAATCTGAGATCGTGTAAAGCCGGGTAATAGAGATTTTTTTTGACGATGACCGGTTAAAACGTGATGACATGGGAGATGTTATATGATAAAGAACATCTTTGTATCTTTTCACTACCGTCTTTTTTCTGACTCATCAGGTAGCTCAGACGGGGAAAAATAAATAAATAAATAAAATAAAAAAAATAAATATATAAAAAAATGTAATATTGGAACAACAGGTGGTTGATGATTGGAATAAACTACCAACAGAGGTTGTGAGACAGTCAACAGTAAATGGCTTCAAACATGCTTGGGATAAACATAAATCTATAGTCAGACAACAAGGTTATAATGTAAAAAAATATATAAATAAAAAAAATAAAATAAATAAATAAATAAAAAGGGGCAGACTCGATGGACTACTCAGTCTTTTTTCTGCCATCACTTTTCTATGTTTCTACAAGAAATAGTATATTGTAGAGGGTACAGTAGTGCAAAATTGGCCAGTAGCAGTTTTTTTTAGAGATAATGGGCCGAAATGTGCTAGAGTCTAAGAGTGTAGGAAGTTGTTTAAATACATCAATTAGGAGACAGTAGATAACACAAAAGTATAAAATTAGCTAGTAATAGGACAATTTTAATGAGCAAAGTTAGGCCCAAATTAACTAGAGACAAAAATCACAAACTGGGGTTTCACTACAAGAATTAGGGTACTGCAGAGCAATGTAAAATTAGGCAGGAGCGGGACAGTTTTTAAAAAAATGTATTGAGTTCTATAGAAAAAAGGAGCCATAGTACTGTACATATGGGAAACAGTGAAAAATGTACTTGAACATGATACAAAGGCTACAGTTAAAAATGCTAAGCACACTCAGTTCATTGTATGTGACAGAAACAGACTATATGTGTTGTATAACATTTTTCTCCAAAGGGGTAGGGAGACATGGGTGGAAGGTCCCGCAAGGGTCACAAGTGACCAAAAGAGTCATGGCATGCTCAGTGGGAGCTCATATTATATTATTATAAAAGTAACTAAATACACACAAGGAAAAGAATAGCAAGAATTTAGAGACCTTAGTCCTGGCTGACTTGAAGTATATGGATATGTCCAAAAGGTCAGCAAGCCCTAGTTGCAATGACAAGTAGCTGGATTGGTGATGAGACCAACTGATAACATTGTGACAAGGGAGTGTTGCTTTTCTAAAAATCAGAAGGAAGACAACAGAGCATTTTTTTCCAAAATAGGTACTGATAACCAAAGTAAGAACGGATAACCTTAGGGCTCATATCATACTGGAAATTTGGTGATTCTTTCACTAGCAACACCTCTCCAGCTGTCGCTTTCCTAATGAGAGTCACTCATTTGCTGGCCAAAAAGGGCCAGATTCTCAATTGTTTACAAGGAAGCAACAATGGGCCACATCTTGCTGGTCCTAACAGCAAGGTAGAGATACCATAAGAGAAGTCAAGTAGACGCTAGTTTATTTTGTTCCTGATAAGTTTTCCTCACTCAAAAAAAGTACCAGTGTACGACCCAGCCCTAGCGATATTAAACCTAGGTATTGAAAAATTCCCCACTCAATACCGCAATGTGGTACTTCAGGTATTATTGGCAGCCAAACCCTTAATCACCAAAATGTGGCTTAAAGATTTAGCACCTGTGTCGGAACTTAAAATTCTGGTTAATCTTCATTATGTGTATGAAAGAATGACAAAAACCATGCACCTCCACCCCTAAGTTGCATCATGCATACCTCAAAGTCCCAATCCTTCCCCCTCTATCTATGAAAGATCACTTGCTGTTAGGCTAATGCTTTAATAAAATTTGATAAGGCATGGAAATACTAGGACTATGTCCCTACCAATAAACCATAATTAAGGTATACTATAGGTTGTTGACCTGCAACTGTTATCCAAATCTGTTTCATTTAACCGAGTATTACAATTATGCAACTCCTTGCTACTCTTTCATTACCCTTGTTCCTTGCAAAGCATAATCTGACTCTTATACCCTGATGAAACCAAGTTGTGCTTCTTACTGTTTTTTTATAGCTTATTACTATATCTTCATAAGAGCTTACTCATTGTCTTCTCTTGTTTGTATATGATTATCCTTTTGAAAATGTATACAAATATATTGTTGAAAAAAAAGTACCAGTATGAAATGAGAGATACATTGGTGTGTGCCTAGTGTGTACAGTAAGTAGCAATAATGCTGCATATTATAACATTTAACTGCATATATAATAGGTAAACAAAAAATTATTAAAAGCCATGTTTGGAATATTGAAAACTAAAGAAACGCTTGTAACTAAAATGTCACATAGCTACAGTACTTTTCCAGTATTTTCAGAGCACAAAAAATGAATCTGTATTTTTCTTTATTTAACCATGGAAAGAAAATCATCTCTTTCATGAAATTGTATTTACATACAGCATGTTGAGGTGAATATGACAAATGGGAGAGTTGCTTCCCATGAAGCATGTACCCATAATATTTTCCGACTGAAATGGATGTGGCCTACCAAATTGCTAATCATTCCCAGTCATTTAAACATACAGAAAGTGCCGAATGAGGAATGTGAGTGATAGGCAGCAATTCATATATATTTTCATGAGAGCAATCTGCTTTGCAAATTGACAATCTGCAGAGCTGAGAATGGCAGAGAGGGAAAGAGAAATACATCTGTATTCAGATAAAGTAATAAATGATCTGTCATGACTAATAGCCAGAGGAGAGACTTGGCAGCTTAGTCTGATTAAATAAAAGACCCCAACTCACTGACAGTGGACACTATCGTTGAGAGCTTTAAGAAATGTACTACTTTACAAACACTGAGATTTTCAAACAAATTATTTAGTTATAGAATTTAAACTTTGCCATGAAAGACAATTATACATATATGTGTTATCAGAACTAAACAAAATCTGTAAAATAACATTTAGCACCTCCTATTTCATATTTTAATTTTTAAGCAAAAATGACTTTTTTTTTTGTAAAACCATAGTGATTTTTTTCTGTGCTTATTTACTCTTATTATTGTAATGTTTAAATAGAAGAAATGTTGATAAGTCCTTTAACTTCATATATGCCTACTGTACCAATAATTTATTGATAGTAATTCATTAACAAATTTGTAATTGCTTTTTTTTCAGTGGTTCACTATTAAACTGTGCAGTTTTGCTTATTGGCTCATGGTTTTCAGCAATGTGTGAAAACAGGAAGAGGCTCAGACTCTAAGGAGAAGGATATACATGTATTAGAACAGTTGTATATGAAAAGAAAACAGTTACATATAAAAAGAAAACAACTTAGTAGTTGTACAAACAAAATATCGGCTGGCTGCACTCCCACACGATGCAATTTGGCTTCATTGAAATGTACAATATCCATAAAAACAAAAACGCACAGACAAGGTTGACGCGTTTCCCACGGAATCCGTGCTTTATCAAAACCACATGGGAATGCACTCACCAGCATAATATATATATATGAAATCACAGCTTTAATACAGGTGTTCCCAATCAGGTGATTGCAAATCCCATTCTAAGTCCTATAATATGTATATTAGAACTTTATAACAATCAATCGAATACTCAACAACAACAAGACTAAAAACTAAAAAACTAGAGCATCAAAACACTACAAGGTATAGCAGCACATCATTGTGGATAGGAATGGGCCCAATGTTCGAGTCAAGCGCAAGTTTGCTGAATAGTGAACATTTCAGGGCATTCGCAGCAAATTTGAGCGCCACGGAATTCCTCAAGCTTGACATTATCATGGTCCAGGAGACCCACTGCCCTGCTCGGTACAGTCCCAGATTCCTCCATTCTCAATAACCACTTTTTTACCTTGCCAATGCCCAGATAAAACCAGATGAATCGATTCTAAATGACCCGGTCAGACTCGCTGAACTTCAGAACACTCTAAAGGAATACTTCACCCTCAATAATAGTGAGGAGATATCCCCCAAAACACTATGGGCTGCCCATAAGGCAACCATACGAGGAAAATTCATACAAATATCATCACGTATTAAAAAAGAGAGTTGTCTAGATGTAGAGAAGCTGGAGAAAAACATCAAGGTTCTCAAAACCAACCATAAATGGGACCCACATAGTATCCCTATTGAGCTCCTGGACTCAGCTAGATTAGCCATGAATTTAGCTCTAACAGGGAAGCCGAGAAACAGCTCAGATGGACCGGAGCAAAATTCTATTACCAAAAAGATAAGATTGGCACCATGTTAGCGTCTAAACTCTCCCCCAGATTTAGGTCTCATGCCCTTCCTAGAATCAGGGTCACAGGTCAACCCCTGACAGCGGACCCCAACAAGATCCTCGAAGCTTTCCAAAAATTTTACTCCCAGCTTTAATCCCTATCAACCTCAAACAAGACAGCGACAATCTCTAACGTCCCGACACTTTCCCCCGAGCACAGAGAGTCCTTAGAGGAGCCATTCACAACTGACGAAATTCTTGATGTCATCAAAGGCCTAAAGACTGGATCAGCCCCTGGTCTGTACAGTCTCTCTGTGCCATACTACAAGGCATTTTCTGAAATGCTAGCCCCATTTATGGCTAAATTCTGCAACTCGAAAACCTTGGGTTCCCCCTTTGATCCCCAGATGAACGCGGTGTTCATTGCGGTCATCCCTAAACCAGGGAAGAACCCTGAGGAGGTGGGAAATTACAGACGCATCTCCCTAATTAACAATGACCTGAAAATACTCACCAAGATACTTGCCAACCACCTAGCCTAATTTATAAACTAGTATATTCACAGGGATCAGGTAGGGTTTATCCCAGGGCATCAGGGACCCGACCAAATCTGGAGGGCCATAGACATAATCTCCATTCTTCAATCAAACTGGGAGGGTGGCACGAAACAAAAAGGCATGATCCTTTCCTTAGACCTCAAAAAAGCCTTTGTCTCCTGGCCTTATTTCACACGGCCCCATCAACAGCGCCCACCCATTCTCTCACCAGTACTCTCCCAAGAACTGTCAACTTGGGACATTATACAGAAAACCCCAGCCCTCATCTCCGAAACTCGCCCTCTCTAACATTTGTTTCACAACCCAGACTTGCCTCCGGGACTCAGCATTAAAGCCTTCAAATGGTAGACAGATAAGGAACTGTACCGAATCGGGCACTTCTATACCCATAAAGGTCCGCTCACACTGAGCTACTGTGTGAGTAAACTGGAATTACCAGCAGCCGAGCAGTTTAGATTCCACCAGATCAGGCACTTCCTTCTCTCACGCTGGACTTCTAAACCAAATGCCCCCTCTGTCTCACCCTATGAACAATGGTGTGGCCAGGAGGGGGAGCATTTCCATCATCTATCATTCACTTGCCCAACTGAATGACAAACTACCATATATGCAGGCATGGGAACAAGATTTACAATTCCACTGGGATCTGGGCAGGTGGCCTCCTTGATCGAAGATAGCCTCAAAGTCTCCATGGTACATTATGCCACTTTGGCTCTCCAACATATATTCTACTGCAGACCCGCAATGCTTCAGGGGCTGCAATCTTCGGGGCTCTATGGCCCATGTCTGGCGGGAATGCCCAAGAATCAGAAAATTCTGGGCAAAAATTTTCAGCCTAATTCGTAAAGTAACGGGTTGCCTCTTCCCCAGATCCCCAACTATTGCCCTGCTTAATGCAGATATACCCAAATCCACTAAAAACTCCCACAAATTGATGAAGCGAAAAGTAACATTTCTTGGATCATGACACAAGAAAAGTTGGCCAGTCGTATTCTAAACTCAACCTCTAAATTCGATGCTATCTGGGAACCCTGGGCCAGCATATGGGAATCTCCCTGGTCCCGGGTATCAGCAACTAATGACTACTCCCCCGTTCTTCTGGTGCATAGTGTTGCTCATCTTCTCAACCCTTTTCCTCTCTCTTCTTTACTTCTCCTTCTTTTCTTTTCTCTCCAAGCACAATGTATTGCTGTTCTGACACATTTTCAGTGATGGGCTATGGGACTCGGTCCCTTTACTCATTCCCCATATGATTGTTGACACAAGCCTAGCTCACTTGGATCGTCTCGAGAGAACTCCCTCTCTCGAGCTTAGTGCCTGACCTTTCTCCCCCAATTCAACTCCCGGGGAGCCAGGGTGGGGGTGAACCCCTCTCGGCACAGTTTGAACCCATTTGGAGTGCCAGAGGGTCCCCCCCCCCCCATAGAGACTTTCCTATCTACATCCTCTGTCTATGTCTTGGGGAGAGGGAATTTCCGGGCATGCGGTCTTGGTTATAAGTTTTGAATCTTTTTGTACTGCATAATCATTGCTCACATTGGTGTATTTGCCATTTTCTTTTAGCACTACCTTTTACAACTTTGTCTTGTAATTTCTCTGTTATCTAAATGAATAAAAACTTATTGAAAGAAAAAAAACCAGCATTGAGATCACCTGCCATAATGATTGGGCCCATGGCCACCTTGAGGACCTTGGCCATGGGCTTGGCCACATCATCCCACACAGTGACTCTAAATGGTGGAGGTATATAGACTGCCACAAATGTATAAGGAGCATTATCTATGAACACGACTGCTATGACAAACCTTCCAAAGGGATCAGTTACTATTTCTTTAGGGGTGCATAGTAACGACTTTGCAGTCATTACCGATACTCCTCTCGCATAGTTGGAGTAAGGAAATGATATGCATGTCTCACAAACACTCTCTACAGAGCCATGGTTTTAGAGCTGACCAGATGCGTCTCCTGTAGGAAAACTATATGGGGTTTGTATTTCTGAATATAATTAAACACCAATGCCCTCATGACCCGTGAGTTGAGGCCCCACACATTCCAGGACAATAGACTAAGACTTTAATGCCATAGTGGAAAGCATATACATTACAGTGCCCGTTCAGGCATGATGTTACCCGATGTCTGACATGGGGCCTAAAGATTCTGCCAGGATAGTAGATTGCAGCATTTGGATTGTGTAGAGAATATATGTTTAATATACCAATTATTAGTATAGCATTCAAATAGTAATAAAATAAAACATAGAAAATCCCCAGTCTCTGTATCAATGATCCAAACAGAGGATCACATGTCCCCTCCCTCCCACCTTGCCCACAGTCCCAAATATACCACAGGCCTCTTACCCGAAACAAAAAAAGAACAATAGAGTCACCCTATGGGGGGATTCCCTCCCCTTACAAGTGTATAGGTAGAGACAAGTGTGATAACTTGTAGTTCAACTGAGCTAATATGAACCGCTTGATTGTAGTAGCAGTCATTGCAGCCAAACAGCATTGAAACTAAAACATACAGAGAGTGATGTCCAGGCACAAGGCACATTACCAACTTAGAAGAAGCCAGTAGAGGGCACCCCTGCCTCACTTTCCAACTCAGGAGTTACCGACAGATTCCAGGCATCGATTAGCTTCCTTAGGAGATGTGAAGAATTGCACTTTTCCTTTGTATACCACCCACAGCTGTGCAGGGTACAGCATGCTATATGGTAGGCTGTGCTCACGGGGCGTTGTTTCACACTTTGGAATGCTGCTCTTTGCTTCTGCATTGCCGCTGAAAAATCTGGAAAAATGGTTATGCGATTATTGTTGTACAGGATTTCTGGGATATTGCGACCTCTGTGCAGAATAATTTCTTTATCTTTAAAGTACAAGAACCGGGCCAACATAGGCCTGGGAAACCGACTGGGTCGTGGGGTCCTCAGTTGGACACGATGTGCCCATTCTGGGAATCCTAAGAAACGCAAATTGTTCCTTCGGAGGCGGTCCTCCATATCTCCCAGCTTGGCTTCCTGGGACTTGTTGTCCGCCACCACCTCTCTCACTGACACCATTAATGGGGCAAGGTCATTCTCAATTGCACTGATTCTGTGTTCTGCAGTAGTGACTCGGCTTCTAACCTTATTAACATCGTCCTTTAGCAGAGAAAAGTCCACCCTAATAGTCTCTATTTGGGTGGATAAGGATGCATGGCAGCTCTTAATTGTCGCCATAATTTGGGACAGTGACTGCTCTCCTACCTGCGATCCTGCCCCTCCATTCCCTTCCTCTGTGGGCCGGGGTGGTAGTGGGCCAGCTAGAAGGTCTGAGGCATCCATCCACTCCATCTCTCCTTCAGCCCAGAGCCGACCTGCTGCTGTGGGAGAGTGAGACCTACTTTCTAGGTCCTGGAAGCCACCTTGGCTGGCCGCATGTGCAAAACAGGTGAGCCTCTCCGCTGGGCGAAGGTTCCTAACTGGGCCTGTATTTTACATTTTCGGGTGCCTGGAGTGATCCTCCGTCGGTCTGTGTGGGTGTCGTGTGAGACAGGCTGCTATCAGCAGCACAGGATAATGAAGGATTTCACAGGAGCTCAGAGGAAAATGCTGCTCATATTCTGGAAGTTGACAAGCCCCCACCATCATCACAATTTTTAACCACTTAACGCGAATCGCCGTTTACAAATGGCGGCAGCTTTAAGCGGATGTATCGGGGTATAGCCTTGCAGCTACATGCTATACCCCAATACTGTTTTTTAGAGCAGGCAGCCGGCTATCCGGTGATAATGGCTGAACCAGTTCCAAAGCCGCTCCCGCCACAGTCTGCCACTCTTTTCTGGTCTCCTGGAGCTCTGATCTAACGCTTCTAGCCGCTATGTGGAGTCCCTGTGGAAGCCAGAATCAGCTTCAATCGGGACTTCTTCGTATATTTTGGGAAGTGGCGCCACTTCCGGTTTACTCAGCGGCAAATAGCGTCGGTTTTTAAAAAAGGACAATATTCAGAATCACTGTTTTTGGTGATCTGAACACTGTGAAGTGCAAAGGAGGGATGGGGGATCTTTTAGACTCCCCATCCTTCCATAAAGAGTACCTGTCACCATATATTACTATCACAAGGGATGTTTACATTCCTTGTGATAGTAATAAAAGTGATCAGATTTTTTTTAAACAAACAGTGTTAAATAAAAATAAAAAAAAAATGTAAAAAAAAAATTAAAGTGCCACCGTCCCAGCTAGCTTGCACAGCAAAGAAAACGCATACTTAAGTCAGGCCCGCATATGAAAACGATGTTCAAACCACACATGTGAGGTATTGCCGCGATCGCCAGAGTGTGAGCAATAATTCTAGTAATGACCTCCTCTGCACCTCTAACTTGGTAACCGTTAAAAAATTTTAAAGCGTCGCCTATGAAGATTTTTAAGTACCGTCGCCATTCCGCAAGTGGTATCTCTTTACTCATCATAATATCCTTTCACAATATACAAAATAATTGGGGTAACTTTACTGTTATGTTATTTTTTAACTCAGAAAAGCGATTTTAAAAATAAATTGCGCTTGAAAGACCGCTGCACAAATACCGTGTGACAAAAAGTATTGCAACGATCGCCATTTTATTCTCTAGGGTGTTTGAAACAAATGTATAATGTTTGGGGTTCTAAGTAATTTTCTAGAAAATAAAAATGATTTTAACTTGTAAACAAGTGTAAAAAAGGGCTCCGGTACTTAAGTAGTTAAACTAATTTACAACAGCAGGTCCCGTTCCTGAGCCCAACAAGAGTATCTGCAAGGGGTTACAGTGTTCTGGCACCACCAACAACCAAGGCCCAATTTTTCAGCACCTGTTTGACTGGGGCATGTCATCACAATTTTTTTAAATAATTTACAACAGCGGGGCCCGTGCCAAAATTAAAAAAAAAAATTGAGTAGGGTTCCCCCCAAAGTTTGTAACAGACCTTTCAGGTCTGGTATGTATTGTAAGCGGAACCCCGCCCAAAATAAAAAAACCTCCATACCAGGCCTGGTATGGTATGGATTTTAAGAGGAACCCCAAGCCAAAATGTAAAAAAATTGCGTAGGGGTCCCCTCCGAAGTCCGTACCAGGCTCTTCGGGTCTGGTATGCATTTTAAGGGGAACCCCGTGCCAAATTTTTTTAAAAATGGCGCGGGGTCCCCCCAAAATCCAAACCAGACCCTTATCCGAGTACGCAGCCCTGGCATGGCAGGAGGGGGTGGAAACAGGTGAGCGCCCCCCCCCTCTGAACCATACCAGGCCACATGCCCTCAACATGGGGAGGATGCTTTGAGGTCACCCCAAAGCACCTTGATCCCATGGTTGATGGGGAGAAGGGCCTCATCCCACAACCCGGGCAGGTGGTTGTGGGGGTCTGAGAGCAGGGGGCTTATCAAAATCTGGAAGCCCTCTTTCATAAGGGGGCCCCCAGATCCGGACCCCCCTATGTGAATAGGTATGGGGTACATTGTACCCCTATGCATTCACCAAAATAGGAGTGTAGTGGTAAAAAAACCAAGAGGCAGTTTTTGACAAGTTCTTATTGTGTAAAATAGCTATTCTTCTTTCTTCCTCCATCTTCTCCTGCCCCAGTCCTTCTTCTGGTCTTCTGCTTCTTCTTTTAGTCTTCTAACTTCCTCTCTTTGCCTTCAATCTGCATCTTCTTCTTCCTTCTTCTTTCACAGTCGCCACTCTCCCCGCTGCTGCAGTCCGGACCCTACATGTCTCCCAGAATGGGCGGTCTTCACAATGACAGCACTTTTATAAGAAGGAGCGGGGAACCCAGTGACATATCTAACTGAACCCACCCCCTTCTGACGTTATGCACTGTCAGAGGGGGTGGTTCACCATTTACATCACCGGATGACCCCGCCCCTTCTTATAAAAGAACTGTCATTATGAAGACCGCCCATTCTGGGAGACATGTAGGGGCTGGGCTGCAGCAGCGGGGAGAGCAGCGGCGTTGAAAGAAGAAGGAAGAAGAAGATGAAGATTGAAGATGAAGAGAGGAAGCAAGAAGACTGAAAGAAGAAGCAGTAGAAGGACTGGGGCAGGAGAGGATGAAGGGAGACCGAAGGAAGAAAGAAGAAAGAAGAAAAGAGCTATTTTACACAATAAAGGACTTGTCAAAAACCGCCTCTTGTTTTTTGTACCACTACACTCCTTTTTTTGGTGAATGGGTAGGGGTACAATGTACCCCATACCTATTCACATGGGGGGCAGGATCTGGGGGCCCACTTATTCATGGGGGCTTCCAGATTCCGATAAGCCCACCCACCCAGAGACCCCCACAAGCATCGGCCAGGCTTGTGGGAAAGAGGCTCTTGTCCCCATCAACATGGGGACAAGGTGCTTTGAGGTGGGGGGCAGAGCCCCCCTTCCCCAAAGCACCCATACTCCCCATGTTGAGAACATGTAGCCTGGTACGGTTCAGGAGGGGGGTGCTCGCCCATCCCCCCATCCTAACCGGCCAGGGCTGCATGCTCAGAAAAGGGTCTGGTTTGGATTTTAGAGGAAACTCTTTAGGGGAATTTTTTAAATTTGGCTCGGGGTTCCCCTTAATATCCAAACCAGACCCAAAGAGAGTGGTTTGGACTGAGGGGTGTAACCTGAATAGACAACACAACAAGTTTCTTAACCAACAGGACAGGTTCGACTCAGAACAGGCCTCGCCATGGTTGACCAAAGAAGTTGAGTGCATGTGCTCAGCGTCATTTCCAGCGGTTGTCTTTGGGAAATAGACGTATGAGTGCTGCCAGCATTGCTGCAGAGGTTGAAGGGGTGGGGGGGTCAGCCTGTCAGTGCTCAGATCATATGCTGAACACTACATCAAATTGGTCTGCATGGCTGTCTTCCCAGAAGGAAGCCTCTTTTAAAGATGATGCACAAGAAAGCCGAAAAAGAGTTTGCAGACTAAGGACATGGATTACTGGAACCATGTCCTGTGGTCGGATGAGACCAATATAAACTTATTTGGTTCAGATGGTGTCAACCGTGTGTGGTGACAACCAGGTGAGGAGTACAAAGACGAGTGTGTCTTGCCTACAGTCAAGTATGGTGGTGGAATGGTCTGGGGCTGCATGAGTGCTGCCGGCATTGGGGAGCTACAGTTTATTGAGGGAACCATGAAAGCCAACATGTACTGTGACATACTGAAGTAGAGCATGATCCCCTCCCCTCAGAGACTGGACCACATGCCGGTATTCCAACATGATAACAACCCCAAACACACCTCCAAGCCTTGCTAAAGGAGCTAAGGGTAAAGGTGATTGACTGGCCAAGCATGTCTCCAGACCTACACTCACTACTTTACATTGTAGCAAACAATGGATGATTTGTAACTATTTGTAACTTTGGATTTTATGTCCAATAAACTTTTTAAGTACAGCAATCACTTGCTATATGTTCTTCTATTTATAGCCTGTGGGAAGGCTTGATTGTATGCACTAATCTACTCCAACCTCACCTGCAACTATTATATATATATATATATATATATATATATATATATATATATACACAGTATCTCACAAAGTGAGTACACCCCTCATACTTGTGTAAATATTTTATTATATCTTTTCATGGGACAACACTGAAGAAATTACACTTTGCTACAATGTAAAGTAGTGAGTGTACAGCTTGTATAACTGTATAACTTGCTGTCCCCTCAAAATAACTCAAAACAAAGCCATTAATGTCTAAGCCGCTTGCAGCAGAAGTGAGTACACCCCTAAGTGAAAAGGTCCAAATTGGGCCCAATTAACCATTTTCTCTCCCCGGCATCAAGTAACTCGTTAGTGTTGCAAGGTCTCAGGTGTGAATGGGGAGCAGGTATGTTAAATTTAGTGTTATCGCTCTCACTCTTTCATACTGATCACTGGAAGTTCAGCATGGCACCTAATGGAAAAGAACTCTGTGAGGATCTGAAAAAAGAATTGTTGCTCTACATAAAGATGGCCTAGGCTATAAAAAGATTGTCAAGACCCTGAAACTGAGCTGCAGCATGGTGACCAAGTCCATACAGCGGTTTATCCGGAGAGGATCCACTCAGAACAGGCCTCGCCATGGTCAACCAAAGAAGTTAAATGCGCGTGCTCAGCTTCATATCCAGAGGTTGTCTTTGGGCAATAGATGTATGAGTTCTGCCAGCATTGCTGCAAAATTGAGCATCTGTGGGGCACCCAATATTTTGTGTAGCCACCATTATTTTCCAGCACTGCCTTAACCCTCTTGGGCATGGAGTTCACCAGAACTTCACAGGTTGCCACTTGAGACCCCTTCCACTTCTCCATGATGACATCTTGGAGCTGGTGGATGTTAGAGACCTTGCGCTCCTCCGCCTTCCATTTGAGGATGCCCCACAGATGTTCAATAGGGTTTAGGTCTGAAGACATGCTTGGCCAGTCCATCGCCTTTACCTTCAGCTTCTTTAGCAAGGCAGTGGTTACCTTGGAGGTGTGTTTGTGGTATTTATCATGTTGGAATACTGTCCTGCGGCCAAGGGGGGGAATATTGCTCTGCTTCAGTATGTCACAGTACATGTTGGAATTCATATTTCCCTCAATGAACTGTAACTCCCCAGTGCTGGCAGCATTCATGCAACCCCAGACCATGACACTCCCACCACCATGCTTGACTGTAGACAAGACACACTTGTCTGTGTACTCCTCACCTAGTTCTCACCACACACGCTTGACACCATCTGAACCAAATAAGTTTCCATTACCTTAGTCTGCTTGTATTCAGGAAATTATTTGCGGGCTTTCATGTGCATCATCTTTAGAACAGCTTCCTTCTGGGACGATAGCAATGCAGACCAATTTGATGCAGTGTGTGGCATATGGTCTGAGCACTGACAGGCTGATCCCCCACCCCTTCAACCTTTGTAGCAATGCTGGCAGCACTCATACGTATATTTCCCAAAGACAACCTCTGGATATGATGCTGAGCACGTGCACTCAACCTCTTTGGTTAACCATGGCAAGGCCTGCTCTTAATGGAACCTGTCCTGTTAAATGGCTGTATGGTCTTGGCAGCCATGCTGCAGCTCAATTTCAGCGTCTTGGCAACCTTCTTATAGCCTAGGTCATCTTTATATAGAGCAATACTTCTTTTTTTTCAAATCCTCAGAGGGTTATTTGCCATGAAGTGCCATGTTGAATTTCCAGTGACCAGTATGAGAGAGTGAGAGTGACACCAAATTTAACACACCTGCTCCCATTCACACCTGAGACCTTGTAACACTAACGAGTGACATGACACCAGGGAAGAAAAATGTATAATTGGGCCCAGTTTGGACATTTTCATTTAGGGGTGTACTCACTTTTGTTTCCAGCGATTTAGACATTAGCGGCTGTGTGTTGAGCTATACAAGCTGTACACTCACTACTTTACATTGTGGCAAAGTGTCATTTCTTCAGTTTTGACACATAAAAAGATATAATAAAATATTTACAAAAATAAGGGGTGTGCTTACTTTTGTGAGATAATATATATACAGTCCCTGACAAAAGTCTTGTCACTTGTGTACAAATTGACCTGAAGTGCCGCTGAAATATATTTCTAATCAACCTTTTTTTTACAAGAAATGGCTCATTTTAATCCCAACAGCTTTTGTAATAACGTTTCAGTGCAAAACGAAACTGTCAAAAAAGTATTCTAATATTCACAGCTTGGTAAAGTCCATTGAGTAAATTTTTGCAAAAGACATAAGTGTTGTCGCCTTGTCATATGAGCTTCACCTGTGACTAATAATGGATCAATTAGGTCTCAGGTGTGTATAAAAAGAACCCCATTAAACTAGACCTTCACATCAACTGCAACTAGACCTCTGCAAACATGCCTAAGATTCACCCTGAGACTAAAGTTTTGATTATCAAGAGGTTGAAGACCAGATCCACTGCTGATATGGCAGACACCTTCAATGTGTCTCAGCGTCAAGTACAGCGGATAAAAAAAAGATTTGAAGAGACTGGAGACGGTTTTGACAAGCCCAGGTCAGGCAGACCCCGCAAGACAACTGCTCGAGAGGACGGTTTGTTGGCTTGAAAATCCAAGGCCAGCCCATTTTCCACTGCAGCAGAGCTCCACGAGACCTGGTCACCTGAAGTCCCTGTGTCAACCAGAACAGTTTGTCGGATTCTGTCTCGAAATGGCCTCCATGGTTGAATCAGTGCCCAGAAGCCAGCACTAAACAAAAGACAATTGAAAAACCGTGTGGCATTTGCCAAGGCCCACAGCCTGCTAAAAGGATGGATGCTGAAAAAGTGGCAGAAGGTGGATTTTTCAGATGAATCTTCTGTTGAATTACACCACAGTCGCCGTAAATATTGCAGGAGACCTACTGGAGCCCGCATGGATCCGAGATTCACCCAGAAAACAGTGAACTTTGGTGGCGGAAAAATCATGGTCTGGGGTTACATCCAGTATGGGGGTGTGCGAGAGATCTGCAGGGTGGAAGGCAACATCAATAGTCTAAAATACCAATACATCTTAGTTACCTCTTATATTCCCAACCATAAAAGAGGCCAAATTCTCCAGCAGGATGGTGCTCCATCGCATACTTCCATCTCCACATCAAAGTTCCTCAAGGCGAAGAAATCAAGATGCTCCAGGATTGGCCAGCCCAGTCACCAGACATGAACATCATTGAGCATATGTGGGGTAGGATGAAAGAGGAGCATGGAAGACAAAACCAAAGAATATTGACGAACTCTGGGAGGCATGCAAGACTATATACAAATACACATACATCTCAAAGGGCTCATCTGTGCCTATATCTATAAAAGCACATGTACGATAAATGAATATTATATTCACTGATACACACATGTGCATATAATCCGTCTAATAATCTATAGGAAAAGATACAGATTGAAATCAAAGTTGAGACCTCTTGGCCATAAAGTATCCAAACAATCTATCCAATATACTTCACGTTTCCTCAGTTGTAATTGAATCCTTTGTCTGGTCACACACACACACACACATGTATTAAGAGAAACATACAAATACACATACATCTCAAGGGGCTCATCCGTGCCTGTATGCACAGATGAGCCCTTTGAGATGTATGTGTATTTGTATGTTTCTTTGAATACATGTGTGTGTGTGTGTGTTGCCCTTTTTTTCACACACACGCATGTGTTCATGGATATATTTTTACACATGTGATATTTTTAGATATATTATTTTTGCAGTGTTTAGTATTTTGCTTTACATCATAGGTATCTTGGCAGCAATTTACTCATGGAACATAGTGAACTGATCGTATCTTGTGTGTCCATCTCTCCAACACATTATTGATTGAAAGGACTTGATTTTGTGGAAAGCACTAATTGAATGATGAGTTCCACCTATTAGGATCATTATATGTATTAGCCTCATATGAATTTGTATGCATTCTGATTTGAAAAAGGGCGCTAGCAACTACATGTTCTTCTATTTATGGCCTGTGGGAAGGCTTGATTGCATGCACTAATTCATTCCTGTGTGCACCTCACCTGCTACTATTTCCTATATATATATTGATATACCGCCTGTATATTATATACTGTACACCGCTGAATGCACTGTATATATAGTCTACACTGAATGTAGAGTATATACAGTATACACTGCCTGTAGTGTATTATATACTGTACACCAGTACTAGGCCGTATATATATAAATACACTGCCTGCACTACACTAATATATATTCTACACTGCCTGCACTGTAATATACACTACACTGATATATATTCTATGCTGCCTGCACTGTAATATATACTACACTAATATATTCTACACTGCCTGCACTCTGTATAAATACTACACTGATTACATGCTCTATCCATTATCTAAACGGCCTGCCTAACCACTCTCTATTTCTTCACGTAACACGCCAAATACGGCCAATGTGTAAGCAGCCTTATATAGTGTGGGGCGTGGACTTAGCCCCCTGAGCCATGATTGGCCAAAGGCACCCTGCCTTTGGCCTATCATAGCTCTTGCAGCAGAGCGTGCTGTGGTTGGCCAAAGTATGCAAGTCAGGTGCATGCTTTGGCCAGTCAGCAGCCTCAAGTGCACTGTGGTTTCATGGTGTTTTATGGGGCATTCCACGGTGGGCAAACTCACTGTGAGCGCCCCATAATGTTCATTGTTCGGCTAAGGGGCGAACGTCCGATTTTTGAGTCAAACTTAATTCTATGCAAACCTGAAGTATTTTGGATATAAGCCCTACAGACTAGAATTCCTAAGGGCTTGAACTTTGAGTGGGATTTGACTCACGTTGATGATTAAAGTTAATATACTTTGATTGTTTTTGATCTTTTTCTGCAATGGTCCATGACATGTACTGATGCATGTTGCATACATTGGCTTTGTGATGTACTACCAGTTTATATGTATATGTATCTCTCATTGGTCATTTACCCTTTTATACAATCAGATAGGGACATATCTTCAAGTGCATACATTCCTGTAATGCCTGAATGATGGTGCTCTCCACAATGATGTGCTGCTATACCTTATAGTGTTTTGGTCCTCTAGTTTTTTAGCTTTTAGTCTTGTCGTTTTTGTGATAAGTAATTTTTTACCTTTTTGTAGAATTTTTAAGGTTTATTTAGAGTATTCTACTGATTGTTATAAAGTTCTAATATGCATATTATAGGACACAGGATAGGACTTTCAATCTCCTGATTGGGAACACCTGTGTTAAATCTGTGCTTTCATATATATATTGTGCTGGTGACTGCATTCCCATGTGGTTTTGATAAAGCATGGATTTCATGTGAAACACATCTACCTTGTCATCCCCCTGCCTGTGCTTAGTTTTTGGCTATTAGTATGTTTCAATAAAGCCGAATTGCATCATGTGGGAGTGCAGCCATCTGATTTTTTGTTTGTATCTATCTCTGCAAGCATGCACCCCACTGCCTGCATTACATCATGTGAATTATGGCTTTAGTAACTCACCTGTGAGCAGCGTTACTTTGTTATTTGAGCTTAGTAGTTGTAGTTGATTCTTCTGTACACCAAGGAGCCCCTGGAGCATATCCAGCTCTCAGTGTCAGTGGCCTTAAGGCATGCACTGCACCTTCAAAAATCCTGGCAATGAGTTTGACTATGGTTTGAGCATTATATTATTCCTAGCAGGCTACATGTATCATGCATTCTTAACCATTAAAACTGATAAAAACAAGGTTAACCAATTGCAATCTATAAAAAGGCATGGTTGTATGATCTATACTGCATGAACAGTGCATGACAAGGTAACAAGATGAAAGACAATCACCGCTCCAGGTGGACTCAGCCCCCTCCACTTTGCGATAAGGTTTAATTTTTTTCTATAACCACATTCTGGATTACCTCTTGAACCACAAAACTATATTTTGGAGATAGTTTATTATCTGCTGACACATCTTTTTTTATCTTTGATGGTGTTTGCTACCTGCAAAGGTGTGGGGCAGCGATGGGGGCAAAGTTGTTGCCCTCACTCGCTAACCTATATATATGGGTTGGTGGGAGCGGCCCCACTTCTAAAGAGACAGAAACCCATTTAGGGGTCATATCAAGACTTATTTCAGGTACATAGATGATCTAATATTCATCTGTGAAAGAGAGGTGGGAGATTTGGACTCAATTTAAGCTTACATGAATGGCAATATGTGCAATTTAAAATTTACCAGTCGTTTGCATAGCAATACAGTTTTTTCCTGGATGTCCAATTGATAGCTGAACACGGAAGGGTAGTGACCCAGTAATATAGAAAACCCTTAGCAGGAAGTAGCCTTTTATTAGCTCAATCTAGTCACCCCAAACATACTATCAGGGGCATCCTGGTTGGACAATTTCTGTAATTTTTCTAGTTTTCTTTTGTATCCGTAGTGAATCTATAGATTTTGAATGGAAGTCTGCCTTGCTATATCAAAGGTCTTTGGAAAAAGGTTATACAAGGTGGTCTTTGAACAAAGGCTTATAATTTTACTAAAAATAAGGATAGAGCAGAGATGCTACAGGAGAATTAAAAGAGCTGGTGTAATAGAAAGAATTGTCCATCATTGGTTTTGTCTTATAATCTGGAATTTAGACAGATCAGTAATATTGTCAATAAGTACTTGTCCATCCTGTTCAATAACCAGATCTGCTCAGATAACTTAGAGGGTGGTATAAATATTATTTCTAGAAAAGCTTGTTCTTTGAAAAGTATTCTGTCTCCTAATTTTTTGACAACTATGTCCTCTCAATCCACAAATGGCTCCACTTTAGCGGAAACTTAAGATGTGGACCACCTCAGTGCTCGTGGCTCCTGCACATACTGTCTGGAGATTTAATTTGATAGACCAGCAATAGCAGGTCATTCAAGATCAAAGTTTTTTAGACTTGTAACTATGGTTACTTGTAGAATCTGCTCCATACAGTATGTGGGACATGTTACCAGGAGAATCAGGGATCACTTTCATGAACATCTTAGCAATATTAGAAAACAATTGATCTACTAATGTAGAGTAGATGTGGTTTGTTTCCTGTGCAGAAGGGTGGTGCTGGATTTTTCACCTTTAGGCCTGTACTCTGACTAGCCTTAATTTTAAATGTGATGTTATCCATTAATATGAGTGAGGCCGTATTACTCCCTTCTGCATTTTTGACTTGGATTCTATAGTGATAATATTCTGATACCTACAAAATATTTACTGTCTCATTTCTGTGATAGATAATTCAGGCCAAAAATACAATTTTTTAATTCAGCCCTGTTATGTTTCTGGTTTCTTAGGTCACTTTGCATTTTTCTCTTTTAGTCTCCTTTGCTTCTTTCTCTCTTTTGAGAACATGCATGTATATAGATCCTGTGATATTCAGAAATGGATTTAGAACTGCTGTGGAGATCAGGAACAGTATGGCTAGTTATTCATTTATTTATATAGACACAATGGAGGTCATTTACTAAGATTCCCAGGTAGTACTGGGCACTCTACATGTAATAGTGCCCATTTTAGGCAATTAAGAGTTCAACTAGGTGAACCTGTGAATGAAAAATTGCATTATTAGCAGCAAACATGCCTTAATAAATACAGAATTGGAGCTAATCAGCGATTTCACGGATCTGCAAGTGCCAATTGCTAACAAGTTATTATATAGCACTGCACTGCAACCATGATCCATGTATGTAAAACATTTTTATGTGAGATGTGCTCTACCTCGTGTGCATCTATTGATGTACATTGCAATTAGTATCCCTAATTTGTTTTCTTCTTTTGCTATCGAATGCAGTTATGAATGAGTATTACAGAGCAATGTCTGCTATTCTGTAAAGTTACATGAATTGAAAAATTACAGTTACATATCTGTTGTATGTTATTTTTTTTATTTAGGTGACTATAAAGCAGTGATTATTTATGTTCATTCTTTAATCATACTTCACTATTTTGCAGGTCTCAGCGTACTTAGCACAATGGCTTGGTGGTCTGCTCAGATGTCTCCAAAGCACTCAAGTTATGAGTTCAAATCTCAGCCAACCTACCACCCACCTAAGGCAGCTGTGTTTATTTTTCCAATGCACAAGCAAATTAAAATAAACAAACTAAAAAATGTAAACTGCCCATTAACTAGTGTGTGATGTTTGGAATTCCACACCATAATATTATTGAATACTTATATACCATAGTGTCCATTTGAAGAGTTAATATAATAGAATCAACCAAACTAAGTGCATTGGCGAATTGGCCTATTTTCAGCATATGCTGCTGAGTCCAATGCAATCTTTTAGTAGGTGATTCCCTCTGTGGGATTTGAACCCACAAATTCTTCAAGGCCTGAGTCTTTCAAGGTAGAAGCGCAGATGGGTAGCCTATTGGGCTGAGCACAATCATACACAGAAAATACATTTACTAGTGTTTGATGTTTTTAATTCTATACAATAATGTTTTGCAAATGAGCCATTCATTTTATGGAAACAACCACGCTCATGCTGATGTGGCGTTGGCTATTAGGGAAAAAACAGCGTGGGGTCCCCCCTTGGTCTATACCAGTGGTTCTCAAGTCCTGTCCTCAGGACCCACCAACAGGCCAGATTTTAAGTATTACCTTGGGGAGATGCAGACTAGAATACTGCAATCACCGAGCAGCAAATTATATCTCCTGTGATGTATTTCAGTTATCCTGCAAACCTGGCCTGTTAGTGGGTCCTGAGGACCGGAGTTGAGAACCACTGGTCTATACCAGGCTCTTTGATCTGGTATGGCTTTTAAGGGGAACTCAACACCAAAGTTTTTAAATAAATTAGTGTAGGGTCCCCTCCAAAGTCCATACCAGGCCCTTTGGGTCTGACATGGATAATAAGGGGAACTCCCGCCAAATTTTTTAAAAAATTGGCATGGGGTCCGCCCCAAAATCAATACCAGACCCTTATCTGAGCATGCTGCCTGGAGGTCAGGATGGGGGGGGCGAGTGGGGCACCCCCTTCCTGAACCATACCAGGCCACATGCCTTCAACATGGGAGGATGCTTTGGGGTGCCCACCAAAGCACCTTGTCCCAATGTTGATGGGGACAAGGGCCTCTTCCCAACAACCCTGGCCGGTGGTTGTTGGGGTCTGTGGGTGGGGGCTTATCGGAATCTGGATCCCCAGATCTACTCCCCCCCATGTAAATGGGTATCAGGTACATTGTACCCCTACCCATTTACCAAAAAAGTGTAAAAAAATAAAAACCACAAGAGACAGTTTTCGACAAATCCTTTATTAAAAAATATAAAAAAATAAAAAGGTGTCCTGCGATGTACATCCATTGTCAATCGTGGTGCCTGATGGACCTGAAAAATCGAAAAAATCAAAATGCTCCACCTCGATGGGAGGGGTCCCACCGTATGTTCTCTGTGTGCTTTGACAGTTCTTTTATAGGCAAGGGTGGGGTCACCCAGGTACATCATGTGATGTCAGAAGTGGGCGGGGTAACCAACTTTGCGTTACTGGGTGGCCCCGCCCTTGCCAATATAACACCTGTCAAAGCAAAGAGACAGCAGTTGGCGTGAGCCCTTCCATTGAGGTGAAGCGTTTTGATTTTTTGCTATTTTCTAGGTCCATCTGGCACCGTGATTGATGCTGGATCTACATTGCGGGACACTATTTTAGAGAGAATACACATTTAGTTTACATATTT
Organism: Glandirana rugosa; assembly: GCA_018402905.1. Taxonomy (NCBI): domain Eukaryota; kingdom Metazoa; phylum Chordata; class Amphibia; order Anura; family Ranidae; genus Glandirana; species Glandirana rugosa. The sequence goes on from BLSH010125154.1 coordinate 109,812, forward strand.
CATGGTTTACCTAGTCCACATAAGAATTAATAGAGTCCTGAAATTCAGCATTGGAGCAGGGATTTTTGTTTTTTTTTTAGTTTTTTTGTGGTATTTTTCTTCCCCCTCTCCTCATTACACTTTCTACTCAAGGATTTGCATGTGTGCGCAACCAAATACTTTTGTATACAAGATTTGAAGGGGCATGAATAGTTTGCACTTAGAAAGTATGTATTTATAGTCTGCAAAAGTGAAACAAAGCAAAAAAAAATCAACTTTTTATTTCAACATTAGTAGAGTTGAGCGAACACCTGGATGTTCGGGTGCGGCGGGTTCGGCCGAACTTCGCGGAAACGTTCGGGTTCGCTACCGAACGTTACCCGAACTTGACCCCGGACCCAGAACCCAATTGAAGTCAATGGGGACCCGAACTTTTCGGCACAAAAATGGCTGTAAAAATGTCCTGGAAAGTGCTAAAGGGCTGCAAAAGGAAGAAAAATGGAAGATGTTATTAGATATGCAATCTGTCCCTCAAAGCAGTAGTAATCTCTACCTAGTCCAGTATCAGATCGTTCTGTAATCAAATCGTTCTGTAATGCAGGATGAGAGATCGTTCTGTAATCAGATCGTTCTGTAATGCAGGATGAGATGTTATTAGATCTGCAATCTGTCCCTCAAAGCAGTAGTAGTAATCTCTACCTAGTTATTAGATCTGCAATCTGTCCCTCCCAGCAGTAGTAGTAATCTCTACCTAGTTATTAGATCTGCAATCTGTCCCTCACAATCTGTCCATCACAGCGCCGGCAGCATCCTCTCCCTACACTAACCTGAGAGCATGTGACATGCAGCACTGTGACTCCAGCCTCATATAGAGGCTGGGTCACATGATGCACTGGCCAATCACAGCCATGCCATTAGTAGGCATGGCTGTGATGGCTTGTAGGGAAAACCAGTGAAACGCTTGTTGATTGGCTGCCCTGCAGCTATTCAACATGCGTGATAAAATACCAGAACCCAGAACCCGAACCCAGACTTTTTCTCAAACGTTCGGGTTCGGCACACCCGAAAGTTCGGTACGGACCTGAACTTTACAGTTCGGGTTCGCTCAACTCTAAACATTAGTATAAACATTTGGGACATTAATGTACTTGGGCCAAAAAACATAAAAGGCATGCAAATGATGCTGCAGCATTTGACAATATAGTTAGAAGGACCCTGCTCAAAAGAGCTTACAATCTACAAAGGTAGGACACTAAAAAATTAGACACATTCCAAAATCACATTAGAAAAGCAGGGATACGATTCACGCTATTAACAAGCATGACTAACCTTTTTGGGGATCAAAAATCCTTGCCCCAAAAAAGTTACATGGCAGGCATACAAATCAAGCTAATAACAACCATGACAAACCTTTATGGTGTTCAGAAGTCAGCGCACAAACTACATTGACACACACAGTAGGAATGAATTAGCAGGAACCTTCCTTTTCATCTAAACCAATACATAGTGAGTCTAACATGTGAGATTTAGAAGCAATCATCAAACAACAGCCTTAGTGGGGTGTGGGTCGGAAATTATGTGCATCCCCCAAAAAAAAACACTAAAAACATCTATTTGTAACCCAATATACACACTGTAAAGAAATATTCAGGCCTGTTCTCAGGCCAACCGCTTGCCACAAATGCAGGGCTTTATATAACCTAGCTATGTTTGCTAGCACACCTACACCCACCCAATAAAAGACACACCCACCAGTCTAATTGATTCTGTTTCTTAATGTAGGCCTCAAGTGCTCACACCTGTTCATCAGGAATACACACTCTTTACAAATGAAAGAATGCATCTGCATAGATATATGTGCAGCGTAAACCTCAAAACAACAAATGTCTAAGGCTCTGGCCATGATCAGTGATCCCAAAAATCTCCAAATTAAACTTGTACATTGCTCGGCATGTGGAGGGTACAAAACAGGAAATTATAACTTTGTGAGGGCTGCTTCACACAAATTGGTGACAAAGCACATTCATCATTCATCACCAGCATACAACATTAACAAATGTGCGCAGGATCACACCAAACTTATACATCCAAATCTGGCCCAAAACACCACAGTTATAGATTTGGTGCAAACCCACACTTGCTTGATTTATAATTTTATTTCTTGGGGTTCCGTTATGTGAAACCCATCAAAAATGTAATCACTAGTGAGAATAAAAACTTTAACACCACAACAGAGGAAAAGCATACAAACCTCTAGCCAGGTAGCGGGATTGGGATTTGGACCAAGAACCTAAGCGCTGCTAGGCAGAAGTGCTAACCAGTTAGCCACTGTGCTGTAACATGTATGTAGGCTGCATCTCTGTGGTGTGAAACAGTCCTAGGTCCCAGGGGTGCAAGAAGTTAATCAATGCAGATGTAATGTGGAAGGTCAGAGAGCCAGTAAATAAACCTGTTTATGGCATATGCCATTTGTTTTGAAGGTGGGTTATGGCTGATTACTGTCAGCATGCTGAGAGATAAACAGCTGTCATTTTGTGGGTTTAGGCTTGGTAAGAGGCTGCAATTAGTGCTGGCTGGGAAATGTTGAGACTGATTATAGTCCTTGCCCACGGGAAACACATATGACACAATTTGCAATGGTGGTGGAACCTTCCTACACATAAGTACTACATTTAGACATAATTTATGTAAGGACCTGAGGCAGGAGCTATGTTTAACAACATAGGGAGAAAAGAAAACTTCTCTACATGAAGTGGCATGTTTGGGATTCAAACCAAGAACCTCAGTCCTGCTAGGCAGAAGTGCTAACCTGTTAGCCACTGTGCTGCCACATGTGGAAGCCTCCTACACATACACCCTGTTCCAAATTATTATGCAAATTATATTTCAGTGTCACAAAGATTAAATATTTTGTTTTTCAGCTTAACTCATGGATGGCATTGTGTCTCAGGGCTCTTTTGATCACTGAAAACAATCTCGGACACCTGTGATAATTAGATTGCCAGGTGAGCCCAATTAAAGGAAAAACTACTAAAGAAGGGTGTTCCACATTACTAAGCAGAGCACCATTTCAACCAATATGGGCAAGAAAAGGGATCCCTCTGCTGCCGAAAAGAGTGAAATAGTTCAATGCCTTGGACGAGGTATGAAAACATTAGATATTTCACAAAAACGTAAGCATGATCATCGCACTATTAAGAGATTTGTGGCTGTTTCAGAGCACAGACGGGTTTGTACAGATAAAGGCACATTGAGGAAGATTTCTGCCAGATCCATGCAATGGATCAAGAGAGCAGCTGGTAAAACAACATTACATAGCAGCAAACAGATATTTGAAGCTGCTGGTGCTTCTGGAGTCCCACGGACATCAAGATGTAGAGTCATCCAGGGTCTTGCAACTGTGCATAAACCTTCCATTCAGCCACCACTAACCAATGCCCACAAGCAGAAACGGCTGCATTGGGCAGAAAAATACATGAAGACTAATTTTCAAACAGTCCTGTTCACTGATGAGTGCCGTGCAACCCTGGATGGTCCAGATGGAAGGAGTAGTGGATGATTGGAGGACGGCCACCCTGTTCCAACAAGGCTGCGACATCAGCAAGGCAATGGTGGAGTCATGTTTTGGGTCGGAATCATGGGAAGAGAGCTGGTCGGCCCCTTTAGGGTCCCTGAAGGTGTAAAGATGACCTCTGCAAAGCATGTGGAGTTCCTGACTGACCACTTCCTTTCCTGGTACAGAAGGAGGAACTATGGTTTCTGTAATAAAATCATCTTCATGCTTGACAATGCACAATCTCATGCTGCAAAGAATACCTCTGCATCAATGCCTGCTATGGGGATAAAAGGAGAGAAAGTCATGGTGTGGCCTCCATTCTCCCCTGACATCAGTCCTATTGAGAACCTCTGGAGCATTCTCAAGCAAAAGATCTATGAGGTTGGGAGGCAATTTGCATCCAAATAGCAGCTCTGGGAGGCTATTCTGACATCTTGCAAACAAATTCAAGCAGAAACTGTCCAAAAACTCACAAGTTCAATGCATGCAAGACTTGTGAAGCTGCTATCAAATAAGGGGTCCTATGTTAACCACTTCAATACAGGACGTTTATACACCCCTTCCTGCTCAGACAAATTTTCAGCTTTCAGCGCTCTCACACTTTGAATGACAATTACTCTCTCATGCTACACTGCACCCAAACAAAATTGTTATCATTTTTTCACACAAATAGAGCTTTCTTTTGGTGGTATTTAAGAACCTCTGGGTTTTTTATTTTTTGCAACATAAGTGAAAAAAGTGCGAAAATTTTGAAAAAAAAACCCACTTTTTTTTTAGTTTCTGTCATAAAATTTTGCAAATAAGTAATTTTTGTTCATAAATTTGGGCCAAAACCTATACTGCTACCTATCTTTGGTAAAAATAACCCAAATAAGTGTATATTATTTGGTCTGTGTGAAAGTTATAGAGTCTACAAGCTATGGTGCCAATCATTGAAAATTGATCACACCTGATGCACTGATGGCCGATCTCAATTCTTGAGGCCCTGAAATGTCAGGAATCTGCAAATACCCCCCATGCACCTAGGCATGGCAAGTTTTTTGAAGTTGTACTTTTTTCCCACAATTCTTGGGAAAATTAAGAATTTTTTTTTTTTTTTGCACAAAATTGTCATAACAAGTTATTTCTCACACACAGCATATGCATACTTCCAATTACACCCCAAAATACATTCTGCTACTCACCAGAGTATGGCGATACCACATGTGTGAGACTTTTTAACAGCCTGGCCACATAGAGAGGTCCAACATGCAGGGAGCACCGTCATGCATTCTAGGAGCAGAAATTTTACATCTAATTTCCTAACCACCTATTACACTTTTGAAGGCACTGGATCACCATTGTGGCATTATGAGTCTTTTGAATGGTTCATTTTTTTTCACAAGTCTTCGGAAAATGTGGAAAGAAAATGAAAATGCTTTTATTTTTACACAAAGTGGTCAATTTATAAGATATGTCTAACACATAGCATGTACATAGCAAAAATTAACCCACAAAATATATTCTGCTACTCGCCCCAAGTATGGCGATACCACATGTGTGAGACTTTTTCACACCCTGGCCACATAGAGAGGTCCAACATGCAGGGAGCACTGTCAGGCGTTCTAAGAGCATAAATTACACATAAAATTTTATTCATACCCATCACACTTTTGAAGGCCCTGGAGCACCAGGGCAGTGGAATTACCCCCAAAATGACCCCATTTTGGAAAGCAAACACCTGAGGTATATTCTATGAGGCATGGGCTGCAGATAGGTACTCGGGTACTCTGATGGGCTGCAGATAGGTACTCAGGTATTCTGATGGGCTGCAGATAGGTACTTGGGTACTTTGATGGGCTGGAGACAGGTACTCGGGTAATCTGATGGACTGGTAAAAGGTACTTGGATACTCTGATGGGCTGCAGATAGGTACTTGGTTACTCAGATGGGTTGGTGACAGGTACTCGGGTAATCTGAAGGGCAGGTGACAGGTACTCAGGTACTCTGATGGGCTGGTGACAGGTACTTGGGTACTCAGGTGGACAGGTTACAGGTACTCTGGTACGCTGATGGTCTGGTGACAAGTACTCTGGTATGCTGATGGTCTGGTAACAGGTACTTGGGTACTCTGATGGGCAGGTGACAGGTACTCGGGTAGGGAGAGGATGCTACCTGTGCTGTGAGGGACAGATTGCAGATAGATAGATAGGTAGAGATTACTACTACTACTGCTTTTAGGGACAGATTGCAGATAGATAGATAGATAGATAGATAGATAGATAGATAGATAGATAGGTAGAGATTACTACTCATACTGCTTTTAGGGACAGATTGCAGATTTCATCCTGCATTACAGAAAGATCTGACTGGACTAGGTAGAGTCTACTGCTTAGAGGGACAGATTATTGTTCTAAAATCATCTAGGGTCAAGTTCCTGCTGTTGCTGTAAGGGACAGATTATTGTTTTAAAACCATTTTGCAGCCCTCTAGCACTTTCCAGGACTCTTTTACAGTAATTTTTGTGCCGAAAAGTTCAGGTTCCCATTGAATTCAATGGGGTTCGGGGTAAAGTTCGGGTCAAGTTCGGTACCGAACCCGGACTTTTTTCCGAAGTTTGGCCGAACCCACCGAACCCGAACATCCACGCGTTCGATCAACTCTAGTAGTGAGGAGTGAAATAAAAAATGTACGCCCCTCGAAAGCCTGAAGGCGGTGATTGGTTTTCGGGTCCTGTACATGGCTAGACCACCAAAAAGTCTCACCTATGTGGTATCCCCATATTCAGGAGAAGCAGCAAAATGTATTTTGGTGTGTAATTCCAGATATACCCATGGTGTGTGAGAGCAATATATAATTTCAGTGACAACTTGTGTATTTTTTTTTGTCATTTTTCAATCACATATTCCATGGACTCAACATGCCTCTAAGCAAATAGCTTGGAGTGTCTATTTTCCAAAATGGGGTCATTTGGGGGGGGTTTGCTATCTGGGTATTTCATGGCCACCGAAACTGTGATAGGTAGTGTGGGATGAAAGCAAAAGTTTACGCAATTAGAAATCCTGAATGTGGTGATTGGTTTTTGGGGTCCTGTACGCAGGTAGGCTCACAAAAAATCTCACACATTGGGTATCCCCGTACTCAGGAGAAGCAGCAGAATGTATTTTGGGGTGTAATTCCACATATATCCATGGCATGTGTGAGCAATATATCATTTCAGTGACAACTTTGTATAATTTTTTTTTCTTCTATTATAGCACCTCAGGAAATTAGGTCATAAAATCAAAGCTGCATAAATTCCAGAAAATTTACCCTAGTTTGTAGACACCATAACTTTTGCACAAACCAATAATTATATGCTGATTGACTTTTTTTTTACCCGAGACATGTGGCTGAATGCATTTTGGCAAAGATTTATGACTAAAATTTAGTTTATTGTATTTTTCTAATACCAAAAAGTAGAAAATATCTTTTTTTTTTCAAAAATTTCAGTCTTTTTTCATTTATATAGCAAAAAATTAAAACCTCAGAGGTGATCAATTACCACCAAATGAAAGCTATATTTGTGGGGGAAAAAAGGACGCAAATTTAATTTGGGTACAGCATTGCATGACTGTGCAATTACCAGTTAAAGCAGTACAGTGCCAAATTGTAAAAAGTGCTCTGGTCATAAAAGAGGAAATCCTTCCGGGGCTGAAGTACTTAAACAATATGCCACATATTTAAGTAACATTTAGACGATCATATCATGCTCTGAACATTATTTCCATGTGCAATTCTCCAGGTTCTAGCAAAAGTAAGGGTTTAGGCGGTATCTGTCGTCTGGGAGCTATAATTCGATTTTAGGAGTATTTTTTCCCCAGTGCTATAGTGAATTCCATATGGGTGCTAATTAGCACAATGGCACTATTTTGAAAGTATTTATGGGCGCTATTGCATATTGGTGCTATAGTAAATTACCCCCAATGTGATCAATGAATGCACTTTGCATACTTGGATACATGCGGTATTATGGTATTCCATTCTTTAGTTTATATGTTTATAGTATTTCTATTCCCGATTTGCAACAGCGTATATATAATATTGTAATTTTTAACAGTATATTGTGATTTTATTTTTGTTATGTTGTTGATAAAATGTTACCATTGTAGTGCAATTGATGGATGCAGGGTAGAAGGTACACCTAATTAAGTTCAGCTGGAGTTGAGAGTATTTAAGTAGATTTTATTACAGGTGTATCTCTGTTATGATTGAGCACATTCTGCATGAAATGTATTGACAACTGCTGTCATCTTGCGATCTGGAAACTGTCATGTCTTTAAGATATGGTTTTTATGCAATAAAGTTTGGATTTCCCTGGCCATTATAGTGCTGTCAACCTTTTGTTGACAGACCAAGATGACCATTACTGCATGAACAATGCATGGCAAGTGTTCTCTATAAATGTGTCATTCCATTGTCCTAGTTTACTTTAATTGGTGAACTATAACTATAACAGGCTTTAGTACTCTCTCTCCTGGCTCAGTTAGCAAGATGTTTTTTGGGGAAGCATAATTAGTTTCACTTCCATGATATTAATTAAAAGCATAAGCCAGACAACTGTATAGTTTTCAACTAGTGTAAACTGAAGGAAAAACTTACACTGAGAGGGTAAATTAATTGTACAATCATAGTTTGATACTACTAAATAGGACACAATCTTCATAAGTGTAAAGTCTCGTACACACGGGTGCAATGGTTGTACAACCGAGCGTCCAACTTTGGACCAAGTTGGATGTTGGCTGTTGTGTCTTGCTTACTGACATGCACTAAGCAATCGTACAACCAAGCCTAATGTAGTGATGTGTTATGAGTAGTGTTGAGCAAACCTGAACTGTAAAGTTCGGGTCCGTACCAAACTTTATGGGTGTCCGGGACCCGAACCCGAACCCGGGCTTTTCAAAAAAAGTCCGGGTTCGGGTCCGGGGTTCTGGTAATTTTACTAAAAGTTCTGAAAAGTACTGTAAAAAAGTCCTGGAAAGTCAATGTACAATGTAGAACAGTGATATGATATCACTGTTCTACAATTATCTTCTAACTGTGTGTGAAAACTATCAATTAAAGGGGAGAAGCCAGATCACTGTTCTAAGAACAGTGATATGTCATATCACTGTTCGTAGAACAGTGATCTGGCTTCTCCCCGCTAATTGATAGTTTTCACAC
>BLSH010125154.1:141221-152497 GCA_018402905.1 Glandirana rugosa
CGTATGTAAGATTTACCGCTTACATTTGGAGACAAGACATCTCAACTCGCTTGGAGACCTTCAAGCCCAAGACGACCAGGCAGGCTTGAAGCACTGTTTCAGGCCCAGGCCCAGGCCTGCCTTGGGCTTGCTAGCGTGCCTGTTGCTTGGGGTAACTTTAGTTACCCCTGGGCTTGAAAATCCGTGTTTTTACCGACATTGTTTCAGGACCTTTCGGGATCTCCCGACGTTTTCCTTCATTTTACCCCCATTCCCATCCCGTTCACGGGATGTTTGTTTACCCCTGTCCCTTTATTGAAATTTATAAAAATTTTTTTATGAACCCGAACTTCCAGAGGTTCGCTCAACTCTACAGAACAGAGGTTTACATTCGCCATTTAGAATGTATGCGTTTGAAAACACAAAGTTACATGTCTAACAAACATTTTATAATATTTACCCCTCAGAGAGGGGACTTAGTCTTGTTGAACCTTTAAGTTATCAGGGACTACATTGGGTGGTGCTAAGTAACCTTTTAACAGTGCATTCAGTCCTTGTTTCACATGCATCTGAATAACCTTTTCTCCTTTGGTAGCAGCTGAAGAGATGCCTGGTGAACGCTATACCCAGGGCAGCCCATCCCACCCCCCACCCCCGATGTGTATGTTGCCAAAGGCAATGTCCTTCCCAGAGCACCCCAGCCTGGGGTCTACTGTGCTCTGGAGGCAGGCGGCTGCCCACGCTTTGGTGGATCTTTTGCAGTAGGGATGGCCTCCGTCCTATCGAGCTATATTCAGTTGTGGAATGCATGTCCCCTTGGGGGACCTAATTCAGGAGGCTAGTCAGTCATCCCTATTCTATAAGCAGAGAAACACTATTGAGGTACAATGATTTGAAGTACCTTGAGTCAAAAACTGTCATTTAATTACGTAAACCTTAATGCGGGGTTCTGTCACCAATCTATCCGTATCGCGGTGCATGGATTTGCACCACCCTGGTTAGGTGGGAGGGGGTCCACCCCTGTAGTCCCTCTTAATTCCCTAACCTTCTCCCCTCCACTACTGTCAATAATACCTGTATGTAGACACATCTGCCGGTTGTCGGGAGACGAGTCGTACCTTTAGTCAAGTCAATTGTTCATCCTTTTGACCTAGCTAATGTGCTCCCTGACCTCTAAGCGTTTAACTATGCTATGATGTCACCCGTCCTCTGTATGGTGTCCCCCCTTGAGACTTGTGTGGATTTGTTTGGATCCCCTCCCCCACATCCGTCCACCCCGACCGGGTACTTGCTGTGGGCGGGTATGGGAGAGGGGCCTCGTGGCTTATTGGTGCCTGGGGCGACCCCCATCATCCTACAATTCTGGCAAGGAACCTATTGTGAGTGTTGTTGCCCCCGGAGTATGGGCCTTCCTCTGCCACATGCTGAGGTACTTCACTAACGTGGGGTAGTTTTAAGAGTGTTTAATGGGAAGGGGGCATTGAGTCGCTCTTGAGTACATCCTGAAATTCCAGTGATTCAGTAAAATGTCTCCAACCTGCCCATATCTTATGAAATTTGTTGGGGGTCTCATTGGACTGGTGAATCATGTCTTCCATTTCTGAGACTTGTTATACTTGTCTAATCCAGTCTGCAATGGTCGGAGGGGATTTGCTTTTCCAGTTCCTAGGGATACAAAGCTTGGCCACATTAATAAGGTGTAGGAACAAAGATTTAGTGTATGCTGATTGGGGTATAGAGGTGTAGTGCAGGAGGTATTGGGCCGGAGAGTAATCTGGGGTGTACGTCATAATCTGAGTGACTAGGCGGTGAATTTTTGACCAGAATGGTTGTATCAGTGAGCACTCCCACCAAATGTGAATCATCGACCCTGTCGAATCACCACATCTCCAGCATACCGGGGATACATTAGGGTAACACTTACTCATTTTTTCTGGTGTCATATACCCTCTCGAATAGATTTTAAAATTGTTCTCCTGCGTGGAAGCGTTGATAAAGCCTTTATGGATGTGGGTGTAAATGTGTTCCCAATCTACTGTCGAGAGGTCCAAAGAGAGTTCTGCCTCCCATTTTTTACTTATCTTGTTGTCTTTGGGATCGCTATCTGCAAACAGCGTTAAATATACCTCTGCGATTACATGCCTTTGGGGATCCGATCTCATACACAGCTCCTCAAAGGGTGTACGTTTTCTGGACCAAATCACCAGTGGCCTGGTATTGTTCAAATAATGTCTTATTTGTAAATATTGGTAGAATGGAATTTTCAGGTCTGGGAATCGGGATGCGAGAGTTTGAAACTGCATAAGGTTACCCTTCTCAAAGACGGCTTCTGCCCTCAGCGTTGTTGGGTGCATTGTTGTAAGACCACCATGTTTCATAATGTCTGGTGGGAGTTCTGGGTTATTCTTAAGAGGGGTCAAGGGGCTCGGGGATGAGGCAATTTTCAACTGTTGCATGCTCTTTTGAAGGTTCGAAGCGTTGAGACCGTTAGAGAGGGAACCGAGAGGTCCCCTGGAGTGAGATGTCTACTGAACCATGGTAAAAGGTTTAAGGGGGAGGGGGGTGAAGAACTCCTCCAGCGCTACCCAGTCTTTTGTGGATTGTTCACACGTTTTAATTTTGATTTGATTTTAATTTTATAAAGACAACAAAATAAAAAAACTGACGGGTTATAAATCCACTCCTGTGTTTCTAAAATTAAAACAGTTATTAACCACTTCAGCCCCGGAAGGATTTCCAGCTTTAGGACCGGAGCCCTTTTTGCAATTCGGCACTGCGTCGCTTTAACTGAAAATTGCGCGGTCGTGCAACGTTGTACCCAAACGAAATTTGCATCCTTTTTTTCCCACAAATAGAGCTTTCTTGTGGTGGTATTTGATCACTGCTGCGTCATTTCTGATCGCCACTATAAACAAAAGAAGAGCGACAATTTTGCAAAAAAAAACAAATTTCTTACTTTTTGCTAAAATACAAATCCAAAAAAAATATAAAAAAACATTTTTTTTCATCGGTTTTGGCCGATTTATATTCTTCCTCATATTTGTGATAAAAAAAATCTCAATCGGCGATTATTGATTGGTTTGCGCAAAAGTGGTCGTGTTTATGGATGATGACAATTCATTTTTGGGGTTTTTATTTTTTTTTTTATTTTTTACTAGTAATGGCGGCGATCTGCGATTTTTAGTGGTACTGCGATATTTCAGCGGACCATTCGGACCATTTTGACACTTTTTTGGGACCATTGACATTTACACAGCGATCAGTGCTATAAAAATGCACTGATTACTGTGTAAATGCCATTGGCAGTGAAGGGGTTAACCTGCAGGGGGCGCTCTAAGGGTTAACTATGTTCCCTGGGCGTGTTCTAACTGTATGGGGACTGCCCTAGCTGGGGAAGGGAAGTGGTCACAGCCTCCATGTACAGGAAGGCAGTGAACACAGCCCTTCCCCCTCTCACAGAACGGAGGTCCGTGTTTACTTACACGGACCTCCGTTCTTTCACTCCGGGGGGGGCATCGCAGGTGGCCGGCGGAGATCGACTCTGCTGCACCCGCTCCCTGGCCCTCCCCTAACACAGTGAGCGCGCGGGCGCGGGCGCGCCTCCGGCGGCGCGCGCGCGCTCACTAGGCGTGATCTCGCGGCCGCCGTCATATGATGGCGATCCGCGTTACAGAGCCACTTTGCCGCCGTCGATCGGCGGTCGGCAAGTGGTTAAGGCCTTAGTTCAACTTTATTCTTCCCCCATGTATGATATCTGGATGGAGTGTTACCATTGTTTGAACATTAAATCCATAACAGACAATGAAAGACAGAAAATAAAGTATAAGAAACAAAGGCATATGTACTGGTTTGCAAGGGAACATGTCTAAACCAGCGTAAACTCATGTCAGCATGTGTACATTACACATATGCACATGAAACAAAACTCCAACACTCAAAAAATTGTCCTTTGTTTTCATGACTTAAACACAAGAGATATCTGTAAATGAGGTCTTACATTTGCCTGTTATATTTTTTTTTTGGCTGTGTTAAATACTAAAATTGTAGTAGTATTTAAGTATGAAAAAAGAAAAGCATTTCTTGGCTGTAGTACTGTTTCCGGGACTACAGTTACAAACTGCATGAGATATTTTGTGTATCTAAGACATCACAAGGGTCACAGGTTATTCATATTGCTCTTTAAACCACTCAGCATGGGTTCTCCACAGCAGTAGTATGGATTTACTTTCTAAGTGACTTAAAGAGAACTGAGTCAAGCTACACTTGTGCAACAAGGAAGAAACTTTTCTTATAATATAAAATCTTACACATCCAGTGTCACAACTCACAAATTATGTTAAACTATTTATTACACTATTATTATTATTAGGAAATGTATGAATTATCTTTACCATAGGTATAAGCTCTAAATGTTTAAAGTCACAAAAATAATGTCTAAAACTCATGTGAATATTAACCTATAATTAAACTGTTGAAATATGCATTAAAAAATATTATAAAACATTTACGGATACCCTGACCACTCCCTTCCTTTCTGCATTCAGCTCTCTTGCAACACCAACGCATCCCCACCTCCGCCTCCTAGAATATGACACTATACTACCCAAAGACGGCAAAGATCCCACTCCAGTCTCTACCTACCGCCCCATATCCCTCCTTAATGTGGACACCAAACTCTTTGCCAAAGTCTTGTCTAAGCACCCCCTCCCACTCATACCGTTGTTAGTATCCACAGACCAAGTGGGCTTCATCCCTTGTCAAGAAGCTAGGGATAACACCGTCAAAGCTATCGACCTTCACTCCTGGCTAAACTCTAAACAAAGCATCTTTTCCCTTTCACTAGACACAGAGAAGGCATTCAACAGGGTGGCCTGAGACTACATGTCCGAAAACCCTCCCATCCATTGGACTCAGGGATAACATGCTTAACCTACAGTAATTCTAGCTCTCTACACCTGCCCTACTGCACAAGTGAGAGCCAATGGCCACCTGTCGAATGCCTTCTCCATTCAAAACGGCACGCACCAGGGTTGCCCTCTATCCTCACTTCTTTATGTACTTACATTGGAACCCTTTCTCAATTGTTTCCGAGACAACTCAAACATCAGTGGACTTTCAGTTTCTGGGCATGAATTAAAAATTGCAGCTTTTGAAGATTACATTTCATTGTTTCTTTCCGACCCACACATCACCCTCCCAAACTTATTGGGAGATTTTGCCCACTTCCAGCGCATTTCCAACCTCAAAATTAATTTTGATAAATCCTACGCCTTAAACATCTCCCTATCAAAAGACACAGTATCTCGCTGCCAAAGCAATTTCCTCTGGAAAACCAAAGCAATCACCTATCTAGGTAGTAACTCCCAAACGCCTTTCCGACTTATACTCACTGAATTTGTACTACTTCTGACCTCGATAAAAGAAGATTTACAAAAAATCCCTTTATTCTCTTGGTTTGGAAGAGCTGCAATGCTAAAAATGAATGTCCTCCCTATACTCTTATATATCATGCAAGCTATCGCTATTCATCTAACACCCATATTTCTTTCCACGTACAAAACCATCTGTGCAAAATTCCTCTGGAGCAACAAACATCCACGTGTTAAGTACGAACACCTTGTACTACAAAAAACCAAAGGAGGCATAGGCCTTCCGGATCTGTGCAACTATTACAGAGCTTGACTTCTCACTAGGATAGTGGACTGGAACATCCATGCATCCACACCACCACCAATCACCAATGAAAGATCATAAGTTCCCATGATGGACCTATCTTCAAATACAACACCTTCTCTTGGGTCCGAACCGCAAACCTCACTGGCCCCGTCAACTTACTCCCCTAGAATCAATATGCTCTGAAACCATACCACAAAGACATGTAGTCTCAACCATATACTCATTACTTTTTAACAAACAAGCCACAAAAAACAAGACATGTCAATTCTGGGAGAAAGAACTATCCTTAGATCTCACAGAGAAACTCTGGGAACATATATTTGAAAACATCCTCAAAGGGTCGGTAAATGTGTCAGCCCAGGAAAACGGCTATAAGGTCCTCATGCGATGGTACAGGGTTATGACCTCTCTCCACAAATTCTCTCCATCTGCATCCAACTTATGTTGGAGATGTCATTCCAAACCAGGCTCTCTTATTCATATCTGGCAGTCATGCCCCATCATCCAAAAATTCGGTGAAGTCCATAACATAATCTTAAGGGTCTCTATCCTCACATTAGAATTCTCCTGCACTCAATTCCTCTTACATCACACATCAACACCCAGACGCTCTTACTTTAGATCCCTAGCTATGCACATGCTAAACACTGCTAACCTGCAGTATGTGCCCCAGTCTTATGGGGCAAACCACGGGCCCCTCAATTCAAAGAATGGTTCCAGAGAATTGACAAAATTGCTGAAATGGAGAAGCTCATAGCCATCCCCCATGACAACATCTCCAAATACCCCACTTATTGGTCTTGTTGGTCCCATTCTAGAACTACCACTGAATATACCAAAACCATGGACCCCAAATCCAACTGAAACGGGGTAATATCTGGGTTTTCCTTTATTCTCGAAGATCCCACACTGTCATATCCTGCATAAAGATCCTGGGCCAAGGCTGCATAGGCCGCAAATCAGGGTCAGGTAAGAGACATGTACCCCCCTGTTTTGGCCTACCTCCCTTTTATCCCCTTCTGCCCCTGCTTCTGGGTCCCTCCTCATTTCTAACTTCTCCCTCCATCCTCTTCCCACTCCTCTTCCCTCCATTTATATCCCACCCTATTATTATCCCAACCCAAAAAATATTCCTAACGAAGGCTGCCAGCAGGACTGTCAACTTTGGAAATCTCTTTAGACATTTATAATTACTACCCTATATTATTTGCTACCTTGAAGTCTACACTCCTCCATTACCCTACAGTTATATCCTTAACCAACTTCTTGTCTCATGAAACCAGCCAATCCACACCATAGTCAATTCCAACATGTACTTGACTTTTCTAAAGCTCAGGCCCTCCTGGTCTCTGAGATACAATGAACATGCTCACCTTATAACCTCTGTTATTACCTTATATTTTTAGCACAATGAAGTGCTGCTATATAACTCTTTGTCATTACGTTCGGTTTAATCAATAAATCACTATTATAAATACAACAAAACACTGCGCTCAAATTATATGTGCTCTAAAAATTATATAACACATACAACATCTGGTATTATAAAAGTGCTGCTGCTTAAAGTGAATAAATGCATGAAATAGAAAACTAATACATAATGTTTTCAGCAGCGCATCTAAATCAAAAATATTAAAAATATTTTTCCATATAAACAAACGCAGTATATAAAGTGCAAGTGCTCATATAGTCCAAAGCCGTAAACAGTGCTCCGTGTGAAGAAAAAACTCTCTCTAATAGAGTTCAATCAAATATTCCCAGACTCATATTCCATCAAGGCTGGAAAAAATCCTCCACCGGTTTCACCACGTGTAAATTGTGCACACACTGAGGCTCACCAGAAATACTAGGGTCAATCAGCATAGATCTCAAATCCTCCGACCACCGCCAGGATCCCTCACATCAATGGCTCAGACACTCTAATATGGTAGTTTGTGTGGAGAGAAGCAGAAATGACCGCTTATAGTGTATCACTTACTTAAAATTGGCTTTAATGATTAAATATATGCCCTTACATGATAACAGCTCCAAACAGTCATTGGTAAGTACAACGAGCGAACATAGTTCCAAACAGTCATAGGTACGTAAAACAAACGAACTGACTAGTTCCCATCCGTGCTCACCGCTACTCCTTCTGAGGCGTCACTTCGGGTCCAGTCTGCTCAGCCTCGCTCGTTGTGTGGCCACGCCCTTGACGCGTTTCGTCACTTGCGACTTGGTCACAAGGGTTGGCCACACGATGAGACGACCCGACCTAAGTACCAGCTCAATTACACCACTAGATGGCGCAAAACAGCTATGTTGAAATCCTCTCCACCAGCTAACTTGAACATAAGGACACAGCCATCCATCTATATTATTAACCCTTTTTGTGCTCTAGAAATGTCATGGAAAAATTCCCCTATGCACAAAATAGTATGGATGGCTTAATCAACATATCATTAGACCCGTTATTCTTCCTTACTAGCTGGTCTGGCTAACTATGATCACCAATCAAGCTAGCAACTATCAATCCAGAACAATGAGGGCAAATAAACATTTAATGTTTAATGCTCCTCAAAAGATGGTATAAATATGTAATGTCCTCACTTAACAAGCAGTGCTTAGGAGGGGTTTGCATATAGGGCTTAACAATAACCCAATAAAAACAATAAACTTTGCAATAAAATATACAAAAAATACCTAAAGTCAAAAAATAAAATTCAAGTACAAAGAACTAAAAAACATCAATCCTAATGCTCATAGATATGGATACTTCTCAAAACAAATGGTCGGTGGCTTATAAACATCCCCAGATGGGTTATCAACCATATAAGACACCCCCCATCTTTAACTTACAGTGACAACAATAGAACTAGATCACGAATTGCTTAAAAAGCAATTCAAGTCTAATTCGATATTGAGGCCCCCCAGGACTGAGGGTCCTTAAAAGATGGATCCATTGGGTTTCTTTCTTCAAAATCTCCCTTACTTTGTTTACTCCCTTCCAATTGGGTACTAGTTTCTCAACCCCCCAGAACTGCATAGAGGAGTGATCCCTATTATGTGCAATCCTGAAGTGTAGAGAAACGCTATGATCCCTGAATCCCTTAATGATATTAGTAACATGCTCACCTACATCAGGCCACAAGGGCACATCAATGCATATAACATGTGTAGTATCGCATGTAATGAATTGATCAATGTCATCATTTTTTCCAGTATTCATAGAATGAAAATGAGTAAGTAACATAGTGTTATTACCCGTCAATCTATAGGCTCTACATGTACGGCATGATCTAAACCTCTTCCTATCTGGCCACAGAGTCATTCCTCTACCTGTCACCGGGGGGTCAAGGATTTTTTCCACCACAGCATCACCAAAACTGGGGGCTCTTCTATACACAAAGCGGGGCCTAGGAGGGAGAATAGGGCCCAACGTGCGATCCATTCTCAATAGATGCCAATGTCATAGAAAGATATTTTCTACTTCCCTATACTGGTTATGGTAATATGCCATAAAGCTTAACTGTGCCTCAATACCAGTATTATCAGGGCCCCGTTTTTCCTCCAATAAATCCTCCCTTGGAACATTCAATATTCTCTGAATCTCCCTATCCAGGACCTCCACCTTGTATCCTTTCTGCACAAATTTGTTCCTCGCCATTGCTGCCTGCTCGCAATAATGTTCATTAGAAGTATAGTTCCTTCTAATTCTTGCAAACTATCCCCTTGGGATATTTCTCAACCAGGAGGGATGATGCCCGCTACAAATAGACAGATAGCTATTACGATCCGTAGGCTTAAAATAAACCCTCGTAGCTAGGGCATCATCCCTCCTGTAGATAACCCAAAAAAGTTGATTTCAACCTGGCTAAACTGGTGCTCAAGTCTGATATTATTTGAATTATTGTTCAGATCCTTAATATACTCCTCTAGTGACTCTGAGGATCCTCCCCAGATAAAAAACAGGTCATCTATAAACCTGCGATAAAACAATAATTCCTTCCTGCGATTACAGAGCACATACCTATCCTTTCATTCAGCCATAAATATATTCGCCAAGCTGGGTGCAAATTTAGCCCCCATGGCAACTCCACTGCAGTGGGCATAAAAGGTATTCTGGAACCAGAAGTAATTCCATAGCAGACAAAAATCCAAGGCTCTACGCATGAATACATTCTATTCCATTGGTATTTCATGTCTCTTACTCAAAGCCCAATTCAGTGCCAAGCTAGCATCATCATGGGAGATGTTGGTATATAATGATGCAACGTCTGCTGTGACTAAATAAATAGGTCCCTCATTGTTAGATAATTCTAGATCTTTTAATGCTCATAACAGATCCCCTGTATCTTTAAAATAAGCTTTTGTTGTTACTACACTCAGCAGGAGGGATGATGCCCTAGCTACAAGGGATTTTTAAGCAATTTGTGATCTAGTTCTATTGTTGTCACTGTAAGTTAAAGATGGGGGGGTGTCTTATATAGTTGATAATCCATCTGGGGATGTTTATAAGCCACCGAACATTTGTTTTGAGAAGTGTCCATATCTATGAGCATATGCAAACCCCTCCTAAGCACTGCTTGTTAAGTGAGGACATTACATATTTACACCATCTTTTGAGGAGCATTAAACATTAAATGTTTATTTGCCTTCATTGATCTGGATTGATAGTTGCTAGCTTGATTGGTGATCATAGTTAGCCAGTCCAGCTAGTAAGGAAGAATAACGGGTCTAATGATATGTTGATTAAGCCATCCATACTATTTTGTGCATAGGGGAATTTTTCCATGACATTTCTAGAGCACAAAAAGGGTTAATGATATAGATGGATGGCCGTGTCCTTATGTTCAAGTTAGCTGGTGGAGAGGAGTTCAAAATAGCTGTTTTGCACCATCTAGTGGTGCAATTGAGCTGGTACTTAGGTCGGGTCGTCTCGTCGTATGGCCAGCCCTTGTGACCAAGTCGGAAGTGACGAGGCTGGAGTCACAGTGCTGCATGTCACATACTCTCTGGGTAGTGAAGGGAGAGGATGCTGCCTGTGCTGTGAGGGACAGATTGCAGATAGATAGATAGATAGATAGATAGATAGATAGATAGATAGATAGATAGATAGATAGATAGATAGATAGGTATTACTACTAATACTGCTTTTAGGGACAGATTGCAGATCTCATCCTGCATTACAGAAAGATCTGACTGGAATAGGTAGAGTCTACTGCTTAGAGGGACAGATTATTGTTATAAAATCATCTCCTAGTTCTATAGGGTCAGGTTCCTGCTGTTGCTGTAAGGGACAGATTATTGTTCTAAAATCATTTTGCAGCCCTCTAGCACTTTCCAGGACTCTTTTACAGTCATTTTTGTGCCGAAAAGTTTGGGTTCCCATTGAATTCAATGGGGTTCGGGATAAAGTTCGGGTCAAGTTCGGTACCGAACCCGGACTTTTTTCCGAAGTTCGGCCGAACCCGCCAAACCCGAACATCCACGGGTTCGATCAACTCTAATTGCTACTCGCATTGGGTTATGCCATAGTGGTTATCTGAATGTCAAGCAACGCATTCAACTATTTTGCTGGATATAACTACATCAATAGGGCTTATTTACTACAAGGGTAGCGAGAACTTTTTTTAATAAAT
>BLSH010125154.1:159754-173159 GCA_018402905.1 Glandirana rugosa
TTACGAGACGCTCGCCGGGGCGGTGATGACGGCGTCGGCGGGTTTTAGTTCCGGGGCCGAAGCCGGACGTAAGGGCCTCGAGTGGGGCCGTTGATCCGTCGAAATGTGTCGGACATCTACCGAGTTTGGGTAAGTCCCCGTATAGGATTAGGACAATGGGTGAGTCTCCTGGGTCCTTACTTCCATTCTTACGGACGTGTATGGGGTGTTGTTAAATTTCCCCTATGCAGGTGACTGGTCTATCGCGCCCGCCACCGACGGGGAGATCATTACTACCAAGATCATTACTACCAAGTAAAGCTCCTAAAAACCTCTGTCCTGGGATGAATACCATCAGGGCCCATTGCTTTATTAAGCTTTAACCGAGCCAGTTCCTCAGCTACCTCTGTCTCCAAAAATCCTCGAAATGAACCATCATTACTAGAACCATCATTACTAGAGGGGCAGCCACCGCCCGCGCTATCTGGTCAGTGGACGTATCCCCTTTAAATTGTTGTGGGGTATGTGCAGGCATTCTTACCTTCATTCCTGGGTCCTCTGAGTGGGTAACAGGATTAGGATATGCCCCTGAATGGGTTTGAGCCATCTACAGGCTGTGTAAAGCTGCCTAGTTGCCGGGGTGAGCTCCGGGAATGCAGGCCGAAGCCGGGGCCTTGATTTTGGGCGGCTGCGGCAGTAGTGGCGGGGCCGCTCGCAGAGCATTTTTTTCCAGGAATTTGTCCATGATATGGGTTAGGGGTGCTTCCGCAGGTGTTAGGGTGGTCCCCGGTGTGTGGATGGGTCTTATATGTAGAGTTATGAGGGCCTTAGGTGGGAGCTAGCTGAACAGCAGCTGCTTCATGTGGCATCGGATCCGGAAGTCCCATGAAGATTTTTGCTAAGAGAGGCAAATTTAGTCAGGCCTGACTGCTGTACAGGTCTGAATGTTTTGATTTGGGCAGGGGAGTGGTCCAGGAAGAGTTGGAAACTGCAGGAAGGAACACCCCTTGGTTACTCCTCCTCTTTGGGTCCAGAAGGTTCTGGAAAAGGGGATGGAACAGGAGGTGGGACTTTCTAAGGTATGTTAAGGATCCTTAAATACTGTGGTCTGCCCAGCTGGATGGAGGAGAGTGTCCGGTGGAAGAGTGGAGATGTAGCAGAGGTTGCTGAGGCCTCACCTTGGAGCCCCCAGTCTAGGAGATGACCTTGAGGTGGCTCGGGTGCAGCCAGGAGTGTAGAGAGATCCTGGAGCCGCACAAGGGAGCAGGAGAGCAACAGAGAGGCTACAGGAAAGGCTCTTCAAAGGATCCACCGGTGTCGGTGAGTGACATACCCTAAGAGCTGGAGAAGAGGACTGGGGCAGGCTGGAAGGAGACAGTGGACAATCTGTGGAGGTCAAAGGAGCCAGTCAGAGGAGCGCTGTCACTGGACAGTGAGGTAGGCCGTAGTGTCCTGGAGGAGGATGGGCTGGGAGCAGTAGTCCATCAAGACCTGGCTAGCACATTTGTACTTAGTTATACTTTGAGGGCCTGTGGCCTTACACCTTGAAGGCCTGTGGCCCTTGCCTTTAACGGGTGGTCCAGAGGTCCTGCTGACAAACAAGTGCAGGCCTCACCATGTGCTTGCTAGGGTGGAGGAAGATGTAATGGAGGGTTCCCTTCAGGCCTAACAGTGAAGAAGCCAGCCACCCCTAAGGGGGCCATTGGCTACAAGTTATTACTCAACCACTTGGAGACCAAAGACAAACTTCAGCACTCTCCTTTAAATAGTTTTTATTGAAAGTTTTTATTATTCACAAAACAAGCAACATATAGCATAGAAATAAGACAATAAGGTATGCTTAACTTCGTTTATACATTGTTTTCAGCAAGTCCTATTATAAAAAAAAAAGAAGAAAGAAAATATTGACCTGGTAGAGTTCTAAACATACTATCAACATGGATTTTTTTTATTCAGGGCTCCGCCCCTCCCTCCCCACGCCCCAATGGAAACTAGCTGCGCCGGAAGGGAGCAGTGACACCCCATTTCAATTGACATTTGTTACACTGTGATACAGATAAAAGTCCTTCAAAAGATAGTCTGTCCTACTTAAAATGTAAGAAATAGGTCAGAGGGTTTCATTTGTCTTGTCAGAGCAAACAATGCAAGGTCATACCTTATGAAACTTAGAGGGAAAATGTAAGATATTACGTCAACAAGTTTAAAGAGGTGTACAAAATATAAAAGGAATAAAGAAAGGGAAAGAACATCCTAACAAATACACCAATTTACACCAAGACAGGTTGTTCCTATTATCAAGTCCTTTTATATAGCTTTATCATGGAACCAGCAAGTCCAACTTCTCCAGTTGTTAGCAACTTTGAGTCTGTATTGTATGCTAACAATTTTTCATATCTTGCAGATGTATGTACTCTTTTAATAACTTCAGACACATTAGGGGTTATATTTGTTTTCCATAAAGATGCAATTGTCATGAGGGCCGCTGTAAGGATCTGTACTATCACAACACGGAATTGTTTAGGAATCTGGTCTAGCTTGAGCTGTAGGAGTCCCACCTCAGGCGCTGGGGAGAAGAAGAAGCCTGTTATCTTGGAAATTAAGCCAAACATTGTGTTCCAGAAACTTTGTAGGCTTCTGTACCTCCAGAACACATTAAATAATGTTCCCACATCTCCACAATTTCTCCAGCATTTAGAAGTAGATTCAGGAAATATTTTTGCTAGCTTGTGAGGGACCAAATAACTTTCATTTAGTTTTATAAAGTTATCCCAATGGTTAACACACCTAGAGCCTTTAAATGTGATTCCCCCAGCTTGTTTCCAGTTCGAATAAATAAAATGTATTTCTAGGTCTCTCTCCCATGCTAACATTGGGGCTGTTTTAGAGCCCTTATCTTCAGGTTGTAGGTGGGTGTAAATTCTAGAGATACCTCCTTTTTTGAAAGGTCTCTCTTGTAGCATCTGTCAAATGTCTCTATTTACCACTATTTTCTTCACATCTTGCTTTGCCAATAAGTGTTTAATTTGCAAGGCCTCATATTGGTTGTTTTCAGGGTTTTCTAAATTAATATCTTCAATATAATTTATGTTTTGAGAAATCCAGGTACAGTATAGTTGGAATAATATATTCCGCTACCGAAATTGGAGCAGTAATAGAAAGATTGACTTATCTCTTATGATTCTGATGGACCGCATTCCAAGCCTGCACAGAGGCCTGGATTGCAGGGAGATTAGGTATCTTTAAAGGGGGGGTCTGTTCTCAAAGCCAGCAGTAGAGATATAAGATCCCTGTTACCTGTTAAGGCTCTTTCTATGGCGACCCAGTGTCTTTCTGAAGGAGAATCAAACCAGGCGTGCATCTGTTCAATCAGCATTGCCTTATGATATCTTTCTAATGCTGGGAGATCCACTCCCCCACTTTTTTTGTGTTTCGTTAGTGTAGAGAATGCCACTTTAGGTATCTTCCCTTGCCATATAAATTGTTTAAGAATAGAATTAAGCTTGGGAAAGAAGCTATTTGGTATTAAGATGGGGATTGTCCTGAAGATGTAGAGAATCTTTGGGAGTACTAGCACTTTAAATGCCACTATACGGCCTAAAAGTTTAGCTCAAAATTTGCGATGTGTAATACATCCTGGGAGACTGTCTGGACAAGAGGTAAGAAATTGGCCTTAAATGTATTTATTGAGGGAGACGTCAGGACTTTGCCTAAGTATGGTAGTTTGTTTTGTGCCCAAGTGTAGTCATACTGCCTTTTTAAGGATGTTAGTCTAAGTCCGGAAATATTTATTTTGGAGAGCAGTAGATTTTGTAGCATTCAGTTTATAATATGAGGCCCTACTGAGATCATCAATAATAGTGTGTACTGCTGCCAGGGAAGACTCTGGATTGGTGAGGGTTAGAACCACATCATCAGCACTCAATCCAATTTTGTGCCGATAATCGGCCACTGTTATTCCTGTGACTGTAGGGCTCTTTCTAATTAATTCAGCAAATGGTTCCATTGCTAATGTGAATATTAGAGGTGATAGTGGGAACC
Organism: Glandirana rugosa; assembly: GCA_018402905.1. NCBI lineage: Eukaryota > Metazoa > Chordata > Amphibia > Anura > Ranidae > Glandirana > Glandirana rugosa. The sequence goes on from BLSH010125154.1 coordinate 163,772, forward strand.
CTTGCCAGGTGCCATTTGTAATTTGGAAGGTTGTAAATAATGCGTTAGATGTATAGATGTTAGCGGAAGGGGTGGAATACAGTGCAGAGATTGCCAACATAGCAAATCCCTGTAGACCGAATTTGCACAGGACAGCTTGCAGATAACCCCAGTGCACGCGGTCAAATGCCTTTTCAGCATCGAGGGTTAGGAACGCCATTGGCATTTTCTGCTGTTCAGCTACATGTATAAAATTTAGCATTCACCGTGTGCCATCTGGGGCCTGTCTACCCTGAACAAAACCTACCTGGACTGATCCAATCAGTTTTGGGGTAATGCTTGCTAATCTATTGGCTATCACTTTAGCATTGATTTTCAAATCTGAATTTAACAGCGATATAGGGCAAAAATTTTGTGGGCTATCCGGAGACTTCCCTGGTTTTGGCAAGGCCACTATGATGGCCTGTAACATTTCAGATGGGAATGAAGCTGTAGAAGCTGTTTGGTTAAATAATGCAGTCATATGGGGAATCAATACATCCTTATATGCTTTATAATATTCAGCTATGAACCCGTCAGCGCCGGGTGATTTATTATTGGGCAATTTATTTATAACAGCTAGAATCTCTTCATTTTTTATAGGGGAGTTGAGAGCATTCAACTCTTCATCTGACACTGTTGGCAATGATACAGTGTTTAAGAAATTAGATATCGATATTTTGGTAGGTAATAAATAGTGTTATTATATTTTTGGAAAGCATTTGCGATATGCTCAGGATGGAACACTTTGGTTTGGGTTTCAGGATCGATAATGTAAGCTAATTTAGATTAAATTTGCCTCTGTCTAAGGTAATTAGCTTGGAACTTTCCTGCTCTATTGCCCTGGGAGTAGTGAAGGGCTTTGAATCTGTTTAAGGCATTTTCATATTTTCCTTCTAAATGGATTTTTACATTGTTTCAATGTTGTGTCAGTCCTTGTAGTTTATCATCTGCCAAGGAGGTCTTATGCTGAGATTCGAGCTGCTTAATTTTATATAGCAAATCAGACATAGATTACATTTTTTTTTCCTTTTTTCCCTAGCTGCCATCTGAATCAAAAGGCCCCTAATAAAGGCCTTGTATGCACACCAGACTGAGGACAAGGATATGTCTGGCGTTGGTGTCAAAAAATTCTTGGATTTTCTTTTTTAGATCATCTTTAAATGGCATCCTGGAAAAAAGGTTTACATTGTTACGTCACATATAAGTAGGTCTTGTGCTGTTTGTCTCTTTGAGTGATATGGAGATTGTTGCATGGTCCGACCAAAGGATAGAATGAATTCTAGCCGTTAACACTTTGGATAACTTTTGTAAGTCAGACACAAAGAGGTCAATTTGTGTGTATACCTTATGTGGGGCAGAGTAGAAAGTATAGTCTCTTTCCGTTGGATTAAGGCACCTTCATAAATCATACAAGTCCTCATTGTGAAAGAATGGTTGTAAAGTGGTGTGGGATCGAGACGTTGCTGTGGAATCCAACCTGTGATCAACAATAGTGTTGAAGTCCCCACCAATATGTAAATGACCTCTACGTATCTGGTGGATTTTTTTCAAGAGTTTGCGTAAAAAGTTCAGTTGACGTGAGTTTGGGGCGTAAATATTAGCTAAGGTATACGTAGTGTTGTTAATATCACACACCAAAATAATGTACCTTCCTTGCTGGTCCATAAGGAACTTGAAAGAAACAGAGTTTTTGATTGCAACTAAGGTTCCTCTTTTCTTAACCTCTGCGCTCGCCGTAAATATGTATGGAAATGGCTTGTGTGAACATTTAGGAGGTTTACTGGCTAGGAAGTGAGTCTCTTGTGCACAGATGACATCTCCATTAAGGTTTTTGGCTTCTTGCCATAATGCATTTCGTTTATAAGGGCTGTTAAGCCCATGGGCATTTAAGGAAATTATTTTAAGTACCATAGCGGGGAACTGTTAGCTGATGACAGCTGTTGTTTAAACATCTGTCAGAAGTAAAGTATATCAGAGTACCTGGTTGGAAGTGTATCTTGCACCTCTTTGTGGAACTTGGATTTGCTAGAAGGCTCAGCTGGTATACTGGATTCTTTCTTGAGATTGATTCGGTGTCCTTGGTGTCATCAAAACAGTAAAAACTGGATAAACAAGGACTGAAAGAAACATATATAAAAAACAAGGAACAAGTCATTTTTAGCAGCAACTACTGCCTTTGGAGATGGGGGTATCAGCTCATCAGAGCCACAGGGCTCCCTTCTTTGTGTTTTGCACAGAGGAGCCTATCATCTTGAAGTAGGTAGTTTTGTCATGTTCAGCCAGGTACTGTTTCCCATTCAGGGTCCAGTGTTTTAGGTGAGGCTTTACCCGTGTGGCTTTGGGCTTCTATAGGTAGAAAGCCCCACTGTTTCTCCAGCTTCATTCCATCCTCCACTGAGAGTACAGTAAAGTTTTTATGTTCCCATGTCATCATCAATTTGGCTGGGAAGCCTCAACGGTAGATTACATTATGGTTTTGGTACAGTTCAGTAGGTGGGATTAGCTTGCTGCGAGCTTACATGGTATGTTTGGATAGGTTTTGGATAGGTTTTGAGGGTGTCGACACCCCAGAAGACGTTTGTTGAAAACAAAACGCGTTGGGTCCTGTCCCCCCCATTTGCTGCATTTGGATGTTTCTTGTATTAGAGCTCTTTTTATCCTTCTACAATGTAAGTGTTTTTAATCACACTTTGAATACATTTTTTTAAAAATCTGGATTACGCTATGAAGCATCTTCTTTTCTCTATCCCTTAATATCCATCCGTTCGAGCGTTTTCATCCCCCATTATCTGGGCAACCACCCCCGGAGTGGACATAGAAGTGGATGATCAAGGATCTTTGAGGAATCACTTCCACCCATCTACTCCCCAAGGGGCTTAATCTCTACTGCTGGTTGACTACCAGCCTCTGGTAAGTGCACTTATTTACTGTTTTCGGATGGTCACTCTTGGAGCACTTTTTAGCACTTGTCACTTTATAACCACTATGCTCGTCTGATCTACTTGGTCTGAGAGCTGCAAGACCACGCATTTCTCCGCTGGGGCCTTACCACCCTTCGGTAAGTGCACTCACCATTTTTGGATATCACCGTTGATCACCTTTCATTTGGAGCACGGATCACATACATGCCCATTGTGAAGAAATATCAATGCATTGACTGTCACACATATGAGAAAGACTTTGCCGTGAGCTTGATCTGTTTATTTATGGTTCCCCCATATCACCTCAATAGGCATCTAATGCACTACAGTCACTTTTAAATCTACATTCTCACTCTGTAACTTACATTTACCAATTAACTTTAGTGTGTAGTACAGTGACACCTACGCCATCAGACTTCTCAGAGCATAAGCGCCACACTTTTTGTTTGTATTATTACTCTCCAATTTGGTTAATTGTCGTGCTGGCAGTTGTAGCATACATTTACAGGTAGCGCGGTATTCCTATTCTTAGGTATGTGAAATGTAGCCCTAGTTTCTTACAGGAATGCAATGGAGGAGATTCCACCAAGTCAAGTCCATGGTGGCGGTACGGCCAACTAAGGGTAACAATGGATGCAATAGTGACGCCCGATAGTCATTATATGGTGATAAAATAATTCAAGTGGTGGTAGGGCAACTGGGAATACATGAATAGAGCAGGGGATGGAGAGGGAGATGGAAACCAGAACAAAATAGAAAGAAAAGAGAGAACAAAGAAGGGAATAGGGAGGACGGGAACAGGGAGGAAGAGAGGGGGGGTGAGGTGGGGGCATAGCGAGAAGCAGGGAGAGGGGGAGAGAATCCCGGGGCAAGGTGATCAGGGCTAAAAGGAGTTGAGAGAGCACCATTTGACATCTATTAGTATACCAGCGCTTGGTTCAAGGGAGGAGCAAAGTGGTATCAAAGCCTGGGGGGGGGTAAAGTGGTCTAGCCATGGTTTGCAAATCTTGTCCTGTTTGACTAAGGTGTATAGTATTGTTGCCTCTATTTTCGCGGATCATAGCCCTTGTAATTCTGTTTTTGGTTTCCGCAATGTTGAGGTGCGGGGTCTTCCACACCTTAGCAATTGTCTGCTTCATGGCCATGGTGACATGCAAAAGAAGCTTAAATTTAGTTTTTGTCACTTCTGGAGGCTTTGTATTCAGTAGGGCTATTGCCGGGTCCGGGTCAATAGGGCCATCAAACAGTGTGGACAAGACATGGAAAATTTCAGCCCAAAAGGTTTTCACGCGTGGACACGTCCACCATATGTGGAGGTGGGTCCCACTTTCCGGGCAGCCACAAAAGCAAAGGGGAGAGTAAGTGGGTAGATATTTTGAGATTCGGTGTGGGACAAGATACCACCGCATCAGGACCTTATAATTTGTTTCTAGGGTGGCTATGTTTTGGGAGGATGATTTAGTGGCTTCCCAAATGTGCTTCCAATCCTCAGCATCCAGCCGTCGCTCAAGGTCTTTTTCCCAATTAATCATATATAGGGTAGGGGGTAGGGATGAAGGGCTAAGCAAATGGGCATATAGACTGGAGATTAGTCCTCTTGCGTGGGGGTCTTTGTGGCAAGCATGCTCAAAGGTAGACAAATTCGCTGTGGATGGGTCCCTGAGCGTACAGGGGGAGAAAAAGTGCTTTAGTTAGAGGTAACAAAATATTTCGGCGTTGGGTATATTATGGGTTTCCTGCAGTGAGGAGAACGATTTAAGGGTATTAGGAGTGGTGAATGCCTGGGCTCGGAGTAGATTAGCGGAGGACCATCTATAGAAGGAAGCTGGATACATCCAGGCTGGGTAGAAGGCAGGGTTGCGCAAGTATGAGAGCATAGGATTGTGGGGGGATTGAAGGGTTGTTCTTTATTCTATCCCAAGTGCGGGGGCTATGGGGGGTAATTTGGTGGTGGACTAGTGTGCGGTCTGCTGGGCGTAGTCACAGTAAGTTAGCCACGGACAGGGGATCACAGTCTGCAGCTTTTAGTGAGACCCAAAGTGGGATCTCTTGAGTGGAATGGTACTTGTTCAGTTGGGCCATCTGGGCAGCGTGGTAGTATTTTACAAAGTGTGGAACACCTAGGCCTCCTTTGAGTTTGCAGGAAAAGAGAGTCTGACTTTTGACTCGGGGTCTAATCTTGCCCCATATATAGTGGAGGGTGCGTTTTTGTAGGATACGATGGAAATGTGGAGGAACGTGGGCTGGCAAAACCCGGTAGAGGTACAGTATTTTAGATTAGACTGACATTTTTACAACTGTTATGTGACCTAGCCAGGCTAGGGGTAGCTTTGCCCAAGAGGACATGAAGCGTGTAAGGTGGGTGAGCATGGCTGGGTAATTGGAAGAGTAGAGTTCCGCTGGATAAGCCGTGAGGTTAATGCCTAGGTATGATAGGGAATGCGGGGGCCACGAGAAAGGTAGGGTTTGTTGTAGTTGAGATAGCAGGGGTTGGGTGATGGAGACGTTAAGTGCCTTGGACTTCTGAGGGTTCACCACAAAGTCGGAGATCTGGGCAAAGTCATCTAGGGTTTTTAATAGGTTTGGGGTGGAGATAAGGGGGGCCGATAGAAATAGGAGGATGTCATCTGCAAAAAGGCAGAGTTTATGGTGACATCCGCCTATCTCCACCCCCCGATGTCCGGGTCAGAGCGGATCAGTTGTGCGAGGGGCTCAATCACTAGGGCAAAAAGGAGAGGGGATAGGGGGCATCCCTGGTGGGTTCCCTGCTGAATTGGAAAAGAATCAGACTTATAGCCTGCATATTTGATGCATGCAGTGGGGGAGGTGTAAAGAGATGATGTCCAAGGCAGAAATTGAGGACCGAAGCCCCAGTGTTTGAGTGCAAATGATAGATAGGGCCACGATACAGTATCAAATGCTTTCTTTATGTGTAATGATAAAAAACAGACTGGGATTTTCCGAGTTCTGGCTGCGTGAGCGATCAGTGTTGCTCGCCTGACATTGTCTCCTGTCTGTCTAAGGGGTATAAATTCTACCTGGTCTTTATGGATCAGAGTGTCAATAATTTGGTTTTGACGCGTAGATAGGATTTTAGCCAGGAGCTTGATATCAATGCTAAGTAGTGATATAGGGCAGAAATTATCCCAGGAGGAATTGTCAGAGTTGGGCTTTGGTATCATGGAGACAATGGCAGCGAGGGACTCCGATCTGAATGTAGTTCCTTGGAGAATTGCATTGAAAGCGTTGGTTAGAAGGGGGTGAGGAGATTGGAGAAGTGTTTATAGTAAGTGGCCGTGAAGCCATCAGGCCCCGGTCGTTTATGGGGTTTAAGGGTCTTAATTGCACTTGTCATCTCCTGTTCTGTGATGGGTTTGTCAAGTGAGGTCCTTTGGGCATCAGATAGGGTAGGGAGGGAAATCCTGGAGAAGAGCGCTGCGGAGCGGGTTTCATCGAAGGGGGACTTGGCTGAATATAAGTCAGAGAAATGTTTACAAAAATGAGCCAAGATTTTTATGGGGTTGCTGGTGTGGGTGTGGTGTGGACGGTTTTGAGCTGAATGGGTTTATGTGGTCTATCAAGGTTACGCAGGGAGAGGGCTAGAAAGGAGTTTGGTTTGTTAGAATTTGTGCCTAGTGTGATGGAGCTGCTTGTCTGCAGACTCAATGAGCAATAGGTCTAGCTTGTGTTTTGACCTGTCCAGGTCATGTCTATGTTCTGTTGTGGGGTCTCCCTGAAAGGCATCATGTGCCTTAAGGAATGCTGTTTCCAGCTGCTTAAACAGAGAGTGTTTCTCTTTCTTAAGATATGAAGATTTGCTAATGAGGGTTCTCCTTAGCACAGGCTTGTGGGCTTCCCAGAGGGTCAGTGGAGTGGTTTCCTCTGACAAGTTGCTTGAGACATAATCTTTAATGGCCATGGCTATGTCCGGCCTGTGGGAGGGGTGGGCAAGGATAGTATCATTCAGGGTCCATGTGCAGTCTACTTGTTTGGGGATCAGGGATTCGAGGTTGGTGAACACGTCGTTGTGGTCAGTCCATCAGAATGGGAGGATAGTCGAGGAGAGCAGGGACGGAACGGTCCCAGTGGTGATCAGAATGTGGTCTATGCGTGAGGGGACCTTATGAGGGTATGAGTAGAAAGTGTATTGGTGTTTCGTTGGGTTGACCTCCCACCAGGAGTGTACGAGAGAATGTTTTAGCAGTAATTGCTTGAAGGAGAGTTTTTGTGGGCATGAAGAGGGTGAAAAGGGACATTTGGAAGATCCAGGAAGGGGTAAACAACCTCATTGGAGTTCCCTCCGATTAGCAGTGTGCCTTGTTTATGTTGGTCAACGACCTGGAGTAGGTGGGATAAGAAGGGGGTAGGCTGTTGATTGGTGGCATAATAGGAGACCACTGTGACTACCTCTTCAAGGAGGTATCCCGTTATAATTAGATATCGCCCTTCAGGATCTTTAATTTCCTTAGAAAGTGTGAAAGGTGCCGAGCGGTGAAAGGTGATTAGCACTCCCCTTTGCTTGGTAGTGGCTGAGGCTGTGAAAACCTGTGGGTAGACATGTCTAAAAAACTTGGGAGTGTGTTGCTGGGCAACATGGGTCTCCTGTAAACATATTATTTGGGACTTGGTGGAGGCTAAGGAGCGAAATGCCTTTACTCGTTTATGGGGGATGTTGAGCCCTTGAACGTTTAAGGTTAGGTTAGGAAATTTACGGGGGACCATTGTGAGGATTGGATGGGGCTCCGCTGGTGATTAGAAGTGAGGGCAAGCCCTTTTCCCCCATGATGGGGAGAGAGCAGACAGAAAGAGAGAAAGGTAGGTGGGGCGGACAGGGAGGGGGGAGGAATGTGTCAGTGTACCACTGCAGCTGTCCGAATGCTGTGGACTCAAAATGAGGTACAAAGATAACAATAACAAAGTTAGGAGAGTAAACCAAAGAAAATTCTATTCCGACCTGGGCAGGGAAATTGCCTGGCCAGCTGGGAAGTGCTGTCTGATGAGGGACTATTCAGGCCCCAACAAACAGATGAGGGGGGGCAGCAGTGTCATCCAGGGGGGACACGTGCGCCAGTTTATAATAACAGCAATATTGTGATCTAGAACCAGAGATAACATGGTCGAAGCCTAAGGGGCATCCTGGTGGAGGAGGGTAGGCTCCACGAGCAGCCTTGTGAGGCAGGGCAGCATACGGGAGGCAAATCTGATCTTGAAAAATAGGTAGGGTGGCGTGCAGCCAGCCTACCGGGACCCTATTCTGTATGGCTACCCTCTAAGGAGTTAAGTTTGCTCAGAGCCAGGGGGAATGCAACAGTGGGGGTGTGGATCTGCATGGGGCTGTAGCAAGGGGAGAGGGTCGTGAGAAGGCCGTCAGGTTGCTAGGGCCAGATAAGGGAGGCTGCGGCCCCAGGTTCAGGTGCCTGTGTGCCCTCAAGGCTGGTCCAGGATGTCCACTGGATGATAGACGAGAGTGAAGAGGGTCATAGGACCATAATGTTCTTATGAGGGGCTTTGGTCTATTGTTTAGCGGGGGCTGGAGTTATAGGCTACATCATGAGGGAGATTAGGGAGAGGAGGCTCTGAGCAGTCAGAGTGATGGAAACCACAAAGGAAGGTGATGCACAGTCAAGGGGGCAGGTAGGGGCCAAGGTGAGTGATGTGGTTGGTGGAAGAGCCGGGGCTCATTCCATGGTGAGTTTGCACAGGCACTTAGGTGGGGCAAAGAAATGCTAAGTCAGTGGCCAAGTTGGCGAAAGTTAGGGAGGCACCTCAAGTGGGGGAAAGCAGTAGATAGGGTTTAGCTGTCCTTTTACCTCAATCCATGGAGTCCGGTTGGGTTGCGGGTGGTGAGTAGAGTTGAGCGAACCTCTGGAAGTTCGGGTTCTGCTGGTCCGTCCGAACTTCGGGACAAAGTCCGGGTCCGGGTCCGGACGGAACCCGAACGATCGCACGGACAACGAACCCCATTGAAATCAATGGGGACCCGAACTTTTAGGCACAAAAATGGCTGTAACAAAGTCCTGGAAAGCCCTAGAGGGCTGCAAAAGGAAGTAAAATGGGGGTAAGGGTAGGGCAAGTGCCCTACAAAAAAATGGGGACAGGGAAATAACTTTAAATATTTTTAAAAAAATAAAAACATAAAAAAAGCAAAAATGGAGGTGAATGTGGATCATCTTCAAACTGTGTCTGAAAAGTATTAATTAACGGTAGAAGCCATATAACTGTTCTAAAATCATCTTCAAACTAGGGCAAGTGCCCTACAAATAAATGGGGATAGGGAAAATAAATTAAAATCAAGTAAAAAAACGGGAAGGGGGGTGGATGTGGAGTAGGAGCCTAGAGGTTGACTAGGCCGTGACCGTGGCAGTGTAGGTGGAAGTGGCGATGGTAGAGGAGTAGGAGGAGGTAGCCAACATGGTTTTTTTTTTTGTATTGAGGCCTATTCAAAA
>BLSH010125154.1:177740-192209 GCA_018402905.1 Glandirana rugosa
CTAGCGTCTTTCTTGACGTCAGGGAGGAAGTTCTCGATGTGGAGTGGTGATGTCGAAGTTAGGACTTTCTGGTTACGGTGGCTGCGACGAGTCGGAGTTCGAGTGGCGACTTTCTTAAACGACGAAGGGGCCGACTGCTACTGGCGTCGCAGGTGTGGAGTGGTGATCACAACTCGCTTGGGCCTGACATTGCAAGCCCAGGCATGGCTTGAAAGCCCACAGACACCGTGCCTGTAAAGTTTTTAGCAAGCCCAAGCCAGGCCCCAAGACGATAAAATAAGGTGCACAACTCTTCGACGTCCCGTCGGTTAGTTGTTCGCAAAGTGACCAAACGGGAATCTTCGGTAGTGTCGGTACGGATGATTACCGTACCGACACTAACCGGTCACGTAGTACACTGGGTCGGAGAAATATTCGACCTCAGTGAAGGGCAAACCAGTGAAACGCTTGTTGATTGGCTGCCCTGCAGCTTCTCAACACGTGGAATAAAATAGCAGAACCCCGGACCGAACCCGAACGATTTTTGAAATGTCCGTGCCACAGACACCCGAAAGTTCGGTACGGACCCGAACGTTACAGTCCGGGTTCGCTCAACACTAGTGGTGAGGTGTGGACGCTGCGGTCATCGTCAGCCGGGGAAGCAGCAAATTCTTTCAGCGGTGAGCTTGAGGCTGAGCAGCGTCGGTGGCATTGGTCTTTCAGGATTGAAGCTGTAGTGGTGAGGTGTAGCTCTTGAAGGAGGGACTGCAGTTCTTTCTGCGATCTGCAGCCATGTTTGCGACTTTGGTGGGTGAAGCACATGGAGAAGTGAAATCCCCAGGTGTAGGTGATGTGGTGAGCCTGGAGTACATGGAGCTGCGGTTTTAGGGCGCGTCTCTTGGAGATGGTAGTCTGTGACAGGTCAGCGAAGAGCTCATAATCATGGCCTTGCAAATGAAGGAAGCCTTTCTGGCGGGCTGCTTGCAGAAGCTGTTCCTTGGTCCTGAAGTAATGGAGCTTGGCGACTATATCACGTGGTGGGCCTTCTTTCTTGCGAGGAGTGAGGGTTCTATGTATCCTATCCATCTCCAGGCATTCAATTGGGTTGGAGGGTGCGAGTTCCTGGAAGAGGGCCGTTACTGTGGATTGGAGGTCCACGACTATTTATGGGATCCCTCTTATGCGGACATTGGACCGGTGGGCCCGGTTCTCGAAGTCCTCCAGCTGCGACTGGAGGGTTGCATTTTCTTCCCTGAGGGCTTCCAGATTGTCTGCCTGATTGTGAATCATTGATTCAAGGTCATCTACTCTTTGCTCCAACTCAGCTATGCGGTGCCCTAGCTCTCTTATTTCTTTAGTCAGGCGCTCAGTGATCTGCTCTGATGTCTGTTTCAAAGCTCTGTTTAGCATCCGCTCAAACTGCGTTAGTATGTCTGGGTGGATGTCTTGAGGCTGGGGGTATAGGGGTGCTGTCGTCAGATCAGAGTCTGACTCAGCTTCATCCCTGTGCTGCGCTGGTTTCCCTCTGGGGGACCGCTGTGTACCTGAGTGCCAGGGCACATCCGGGCGCCATCTTTGTGGAGGCCTGAGCTAAGGCCTCACGGATCGTCCGGGCTTTTAGCTTAGTTTGGGAGCCGCCGAGCACCATCTCTCAGAGCATTTGCTCTGTACTGTAAGCTGTGGGTGGGAGTGCTCAAACTGTTCCCGGTGTGGCGGAGAGCGGCAGCGTGTGTCCCCTGGTACGGAGCTTGAGTCTCAAGCGACTGCCATAGACGGCTCCGCGCATGCACCCCCCCGCATGAGTGCCTCTTTTATATGATAGAAGATTATTCTGGCTATTACATCACGCGGAATGTTATCAGGCAGGAATGAAGGCTTGGGGAGCCTATGTGCCCTGTCTACCATGATTTCCCTTTTAAGTGCATCAGGAAGAAGATCTGAAATCAGTTGCTGGATATGGTTGCGTAATTCTGATGGAGGGACAGTCTCAGCAATCCCCCGGAACTTAACGTTGTGCCTTCTGGAAGGATCTTGTAAATGTGCTAATTTTAATTTGATAGCTGTCCGTTCATCCACTGCATCATTATGAGCGTCTACCAGCTAATTATGTGCCACTGAAAAGTCACCCATCTTAGTCTCAACATGATGCACTCTCTCTCCAATGTCATCCACTTCCTTCCTTATCTGTGAGACCATAGACATCATATCGATGTGAAGAGATCTTCTCAGGGACACTAACATATCTTTCAGAGTCTTGTCTGAGAGAGGCTGTCCCACAGCAGGGTAATCATCAATGCATTCTATAAACTCCCTTGTGGAGTCTTCACATGAGTCTCCATTCCCCTCTCACCTGCATACTGGTGTGTTGGAGATTTCTTGGGGTTGGACTTTACAGGACTATTTATCGGTGATTCGCTGTGAGAGGATCGGCTGCTGCCACTGGAAGTATTTCCCTGTGGCGTACTATGAAGGGAGGGAGAACGTGGCTGGTCCCAGCCGGCGCCATCTTTGGCTGAGTGTGCTCCGGCTGCACTGAAGTACATTGTCAGTGTGCGGGGTCCAGGAGGTGGTTTGCGCTTCCCCATGTGGATTTGCAGGTTGGTGCTGGTTAATGGGTGATGGCAGGACCATTGTGCTGCCTTCGCCATCGCTCTAATGTAATAGGAGCTGCTGTGAGGTCTAGGAGCTCTCTCCTCATGCGGCCATCTTCCTCGGCTGCCGGCTCCGCCCCCCGAAACTTCAGCACTCTCTGACAGAAGTTTTTCAGTTTAATGAAGGTTCTGTGTGCAATTCGTCCACTCTGTGGGAAGCCCACAAAGTTTACTTTGTGCATCTCTGTGAGCTCCCGTAGGAAAAAAGATGCAGCTGCCTTAAAGGCCTCTCTGATAGAAAAGCTGCAAACTGCTGAATGCTTTTTAGTGTGTTCCCCCCACAGTTGCCCAGTTGCAGACTGTAATCAGATCAAGTCTGTAGACATGTCAGGTATCTCTCCTTTGGGCAAAACAAAAATTCTATGGGTATTCCAAATAAACACATAGGATACTGATCTCCAGACTTAACCCTAGGCCCTTTCACTCCTTCCCTGATCATCTTAAGCAGTCAGATGGTATACCTACCCACTTCCCACAGACTGTGACCTGGGTTTTTGGAGATTTCTCCAGAAAGCTTTATAATTGCTTAACTCCAGCTCTCCACCCCCCGTTTACTCAAGAGGCATTTGATACTTTTTTAACAGATATAAAACTTTAGTATAGAAGGGTGCAGCGCTGTAAATATAAGCACATGATATTTAGTCCATAGTTTTCAGTTGATGGATAAAGTAGGGAAGTCAACTGTGCCCGTCACCAACACCAAACACACTGTCCCTTACCAGAAGTCCAGGACCCCCACTACAGGGGTCAAAAGCGCTCTCTGGCAAGAGAAAATCCACCACAGCATATATTGATAGTTGTTTGCAATCCTTGGTCTGAGGTCTCTGTTCCCAGCGTCATCTCAGTTTATAGCCATATATAGGGATAACAAAGGGGAAAGACTCATGGTGCAGTACCTCAAATCAAGTCTTTATTGCCCCAAGTAAAAAAACACACTTACATAAAAGCACCGCACTTCAGGCACATCTGCTCGCCGAGAGCCTTCCGCGCATACAAACGGAGGTTCCCACAACTAAGATGGCTGCCGCGCCCTCTCCCTCACTCCTGCGTGTCGTCCTAAGCTCCTCCCGACGCGTTTAGTCATAGGTTGACGTAGTCAGGGGCGTGGCCTAGGACGAATATACGGGCCTTATATAGGCCAGTGTTAATATGACGCAGGGTGCCGGGAACGATGCGTTCCAACCTCACAGCTGAACGCGGAAGATCCGGTCCCGAGCTTGCGCTCCAACCCGACCAGAACTGCTAGAGGAAAAGCTTCTATTTAAAATCAGGATAATTGATGCAAGGTTAAAATCCAAAATTACTGCCGGGGATGCCCCCGTGTATAATAAATATATGAACATAACAATATATGATTAACTCCTATATATAGGGAAGTGGAGCCAAACTTCCCCATCATTTAACTTCCCACCAACTAAGTATAAAGGGGAAAGAATAAATTATGCAGGAGTGAGAGATTCAAGCTTGGCGCCATCTAGTGGTAAACATATAAAGAAATATTGCAAATATTATAAAACTCCATAACAAAAAGGAGCTAATCTAATAGTGACAAAAACACGTCCAATAGTTCAAATAACAATTTCAGACACGTATAAAACACCGAGAATAAAATAAAATAAATAAAATTTAAAACTAAAAAACAAGATATAAAACTGCCTAAACTGTCCCAGACAAACCTACAAATAATAAATGCCTCCATCTCAGAGGAAGAATTAGCTCACACTGTAAAACATTTACACTCACATAAATCTCCCAGCCCAGATAGTCTTCCTAACTACTACTACAAGACCTTTCTGCCAATCCTGTCACCTCACCTGGTTTCCCTATATAACTATCTTTTACAAGGCAAGAACCCACACTCATCCTTTATGCACTCTTTCATCTCAGTCATACCAAAATCGGGTAAGGATCCATCCCTCCCAGATAACTATAGACCAATTGCACTTTTAAATTCAGATTGCAAGTTCCAGCACTGAGCTCTGGTAACTGGCCCAACAGGGGCACGCTAGTGTGCGCACTCAGGACACCTTCCCCACATCTGTTGCATGGTGCCCGGGTCCCCCATGCAGCGATCATCCCTCTGTAGCAGCCGACGCCAGCATCTCTCCCCACTGAGCCAGCATATTACACAGGGGATCCTCCTGGTCGGCTCTGATACAGGAGGAGGAGCCGTGCTGAACATCTGAGGTCTGTGAATAGTTTTTTGATAGGGAAGGGGGACACAGTAAAAAGGAGGGGGGAATACACAGAGAAGTGCTGAGGAGGCCTTTTATGTACATCCACAGCTGCTGTCACCCTCTCTCTCCCCCTCTCTCCTCTCTCTCTCCCTCTCTCTCTCGCTCTTTCTCCCCCTCTCTCTCCCTCTCTCTCCCTCCCTCTCTCCCTCTCTCTCTCTCTCCCTCCCTCCCTCTCTCTCTTTCTCCCCCTTCTCTCTCCCTTTCTCCCCCCTCTCTCTCCCTCTCTCTCTCTCTTTCTCCCTTCCTCTCTCTCCCTACAGCTCTCTCTCTGCCTCTCTCGCTCTCTCATATATTTTTTTTCTCTTATTACTGACAATTTTCATTGGTAGACCACCTCTGGACTTTTAAGCAGTGCCCTCTGTTGATGGAATAGTGCCCCTTTATGTGGGTCCTCTGTGGGTGGAATTAGGCCTCCTCTGTGGGTAGTATTAGGCCCCTTTCTGTGGGTTTTCTGTGAGTTGAATTAGGCCCCTCTTTGTGGGTCCTCTTTGGGTTTAATTAGACCCCTTTCTGTGGGTCTTCATTGGGTTGGAATAGGCCCCTCTTTCTGGGTCCTCTGTGGGTTGAATTAGGCCCCTCTCTGTGGGTGTTCTGTGGGTGGAATTAAGCCCCTTTCTGTGGGTCTTCTGTGGGTTGAATTAGGCCCCACTTTCTGTGTCCTCTGTGGGTAAAATTAGACCCCTCTATGGGTGTTCTGAGGGTGGAATTAGGCCCATTTCTGTGCGTCTTTTGTGGGTTGGAATAGGTCCCTCATTCTGGGTCCTCTCTGGGTTAAATCAGGCCCCTCTTTGTGGGTGTTCTGTGGGTCGAATTATGCCCCTTTCCCTGGGTCTTCTGTGGGTTGAACTAAGTCCTTCTGTGTGGGTGTTCTGTGGGTAGAATTAGGGCCCTCTCTGTGGGTGCTCTGTGGGTAGAATTAGGCTGCTTTCCATGGGTTGGAATAGGCCCCTCTTTCTGGGTCCTCTGTGGGTGGAATTAGGCCCCTCTCTGTGGGTGTTCTGTTAGTGGAATTAGGCCCCTTTTTGTGGGTCTTCTGTGGGTTGAATTAGGACCTTCTCTGTGGGTGTTCTGTGGGTAGAATTAGGCCCCTCTTTCTGGATCCTCTGTGGGTGGAGTTAGGCCCCCATCTGTGGGTCTTCTGTGGATTGAAGTAGGCCCCTTTCTGTGGGTCTTCTTTTCTATAGTATTGTGCCCTTTTCTGTAGGTAGATTAGTGTCCCATTTTTGCAGTTCTATTTGTGAAAAACATGTATGCGGGTCTCCTAAGTTGGTATAGTTAACCATTTCTTTGTGTGTTTCCTAAGGAGCAATAAGTGCCCATTTGTGTGGGTGTCCTTAGTAAAAAGATGTGCCCATTTATGTGGGTGCCCTTGAGAGGAATAGTGCCCATTTGTGTGGGTGTGTGGGGAATGGGATGTGTTTGGTGTTATAATGCCCATTTGTGTGGGTTTCCCTGGGTAAAATAGTGCCTATTTGTGTGGGTGTCCAGGGGTAACAGAGTGCCCCTTTTTGAACATGTTGTATGTATAATTGTGTTCCTTTTAAGGATGATACACATAACTGTTATGTAAAGATCACTGTGTCCATTTTTGTTTTGGTCGTATATCTGTTACATGTAATGCTGCTGCAATTGTTAAAATGGCTAAAAATGAATACTGAAAAAAATACTTTGACCCTTTTAAGATTGTCTTCTATGCATTTTTAATTAAGTGTACTTTGCTATTTTTTTAAATGTGTTCTGTTTAACCTCTTGCCGACCGCCGATCGGCATCTGACAGCGACAAGGTGGCGCTCCTGTGCAAATCGCCGTCATATGACGGCGGCTGCGAGATCGCGCCCAGTGAGCGCGCGCGCCGCCGGAGGTGCGCCCGCGCACTCACTGTGTCCCGGGGAGGGCCAGGGAGCGAGTGCGGTGGCTTCGATTGCCGCCGGCTACCCGCGATGCCCCGCCGAGTGAAAGAACGGAGGTTTGTGTAAGTAAACACGGACCTCCGTTCTGTGAGGGGGGAAGGGCAGTCCCCCCACAGTTAGAACATGCTCATGGAACACTGTTAACCCTTAGAGCGCCCCCTGCAGGTTAACCCCTTCACTGCCAATGGCATTTACACAGTAATCAGTGCATTTTATAGCACTGATCGCTGTATAAATGCCAATGGTCCCAAAAAAGTGTCAAAATGTTCCGACATGTCCGCCCTAAGCCCCAGTACCGCTAAAAATCGCAGATCGCCACCATTACTAATAAAAAATAAAAAAAATATAAAAACCCCAGAAATTAATTCTCATCATCCGTAAACGCGACCACTTTTGCGAAAACCTATCAATAAACGCTGATTGCGATTTTTTTTATCGCAAATATGAGGAAGAATATGAATTGGCCAAAACCGATGAAAAAAATGTTTTTTTAAATATTTTTTTTGGATTTGTATTTTAGCAAAATGTAAGAAATTTGGGTTTTTTTGCAAAATTGTCGCTCTTCTTTCGTTTATAGCGGCGATCAGAAATGACGCAGCGGTGATCAAATGCCACCAAAAGAAAGCTCTATTTGTGGGAAAAAAAGGACGCAAATTTCGTTTGGGTACAACGTCGCACGACCATGCAATTTTCAGTTAAAACGACGCAGTGCCGAATTGCAAAAAGGGCTCTGGTCCTAAAGGGGGAAATCCTTCCGGGGCTGAAGTGGTTAATAATTGTTCCTGGTATCAGAAAGGCAGAGGCAGTGTGCTACTAATAACCATTGTCATAAACAAACACCCCTTCCACACCACACCACCCCTCCACACCCCATCAAACCAAAAACAATACATAAACCATGTGTCCATGTGCATTCTTTGAAAAGATGCACAAGGTACATTTAAAGTTTGGAAAAAGTACATATCTAAAATGTAACTCACCGGATGAAGTAGTGATCAATCAACTGCTGGTGACACGCTTTGCCACGAGGATTCTGCAACATTTCCGGTATGAAGATATCTCTTCATCCTCCATGAGCTCCACATCAATTTCCTGCAGCAATCAAGCATGTCGGGCAATGTTGTGGAGGATGCAGCAGACCAGGAACATATCTGCCACATTCTCCAGAGCATATTCAAGGAACCCTCTCCATAGAGCAAGATGCACCGGAACCTACTCTCCAGGACACTGAAGGTCCACTCTATGACAAATGCAGGTCCTGTAGTGGGCTACATTGTACCGTGACTGGGCACAAGAGGTGCAATAGGCGATAGGTGTAAACAGCCAGGGCAAGCACTGGTGTCCGGAATTACCTAACTGTAAAAAAAAGTTTTACATTGCACTTAAGTTTGCCAAATCACATATATAGCATAGGAGAAAAAAAATAAAATAGAGTTTGGGTGATTTGGAAAGAGGGGCACATTACTGAAGAGTCACAGGTAAGAGCATTGCCGAGGTGAGACATGAAATGATCTTAAAGGTATGTCAACAATAAACATGCATGCAAGAAAACATATATGAGGATTTTACACTACTTACATAGCAGCCAGCCATGATGGAATGATCCCTTTTCAAAATTCTCAAAGAGCTGAGACTGGCAGAGGATATGGGCATCATGGACTGACCCAGAGAATCCAGTCACCACACACCACCACCACTCCTGGCGAGAAGATGGCATGTATATGTAGGTGGACGCAATTGCACGGAATCCCTGCAGCACTCGTCCGAGGATATGGGAAAAGAACGCCTGCGACATGCCAACAACATCCCCAGCCACCACTTGGTATGAAGCCTTCCAGAGGAAATGGAGCACGGAGAGCAACTTCGTCATACCCAGGATAGCATGACATCTCTGGGTGGTGGTCTCCAGAACTAGAAGCAGCCTTACGTAGAGTATGAGGATCAGCTGCTTGGTCAGCCGCGCCTTCCTTAGAGCCTCACCCTCTGTGAAGTTGGCCAGCAGGGTCCTCTCTGCAAAATGTCACGGAAAACCACACTGGTTACCGCCACCAAAAGGCTGGTGTTAAATATTGCGCTTTGTTTTTTACTTCCTGTTCCGTTTGTGAATTGGACTTAACAGCTTACCGCACGATTTTTTGCGATATTTAACTACATTTTTTTTTTTTGTTTAACGCAAAATATATATTTTTTTTTAATGAATTTGACTTTATTTACTGCATGCAATGATGTATGCAAATGTATCACATGACCGTATTATCGCATGTGGTAAACCTTAGCGAATTGACCCCTAAGCCCTCTACCCTAACTACTCACACTATTATGAAAATGTTGGCTGCTATAATTTGGTGGGAATTAAAAAGAATGTTTGTTGATTAGATAAAGAACATGTTTTCTTCTCTGTTTTGTGGAAGAGTTCTGTTTATTTTTTAAGTAAACGTTCCTTATTTTTGCCTCATCCAAACTGCTTCAATTTCTCCATAGAAAGAATCCTCTGAATATACTAAGGGGATTAGGACTGACTGATAGGTACCTAGAGTGTAAAGTAGGGAACAGCATTCCTGTTTCATATAAGATTTTGGAAGGAGCAATGAACAGACCCGACTACTAAGAGAGAGCATTTGTAAAGCAGAAATTACACTATACACACCATACCATATAATACTATACTGTATTTGTAATTAGACAGATTTACTTGTTTTTATTGAATTCCATGTCCATAGTTTCTAAAGTCAGAGCTATTCAGATCAGTTTCTAAAGCTTGGATGGCTGTTTATATGCAAAGTAGCCTATCCCCCAAACAAGGAAACACAGATTTAAATTTGATACTCTGATAGGCTTAAGGAGCAGCTATGGTGCCCCTTTATAGTGGGTGCAATTGTCACTACTAGGGATAAGGTTTGTGTTCACAGCCATGCAGAGTTTGCATTGATGAGGTGACCTAATTAGCCAGATTTCACCTGTTTGCCCACATGAACCTCTAGCTGCTATTGCAGCAGGGCAGCATTACTACTACTGGTATTGCTTCCACCACTAAATTACAACTTTCCATTGTGCCGCCTGCAGCCTTGGTTGCAGACAGATGCATAGTCATTGGTTGTTATCATTAGAGTTGAGCAAACACCTGGATGTTCGAACTTCACGAAAAAGTTTGTGTTCGGTACCGAACTTGACCCGAACTTTACCCCGGACCCCGAACCCCATTGGAGTCAATGGGGACCCAAACTTTTCGGCACAAAAATGGCTGTAAAAAAGTCCTGGCAAGTGCTAGAGGGCTGCAAAAGGAAGTAAAATGGGGATAAGAGTAGGACAAGTGCCCATAAAAAAATGGGGATAGGGAAAATAACTTAAAATCAAATAAAAAAATAAAAATGGGAAGGGAGGGTGGATGTAGAGTAGGAGCCTAGAGGTTGACTAGGCCGTGACCGTGGCAGTGTAGGTGGAAGTGGCGGTGGTGGAGGAGGTAGCCAACACTTTTTGTTGTTTGTTTTTTTTTTTTTCTAATTAGGGTAGTCCCCCAAAATATTTAGGCATATTCAAAAAACAAATATACCAATGGCTGTGTGAGGCCGGTCTAAATGTCTATTCTGCACAAGGTACAGACAAGTCTTGGGGGATCCATGCCTGGTTCATTTTAATAAACATTAGCTTGTCCACGTTGGCTGTGGACAGGCGGCTGTGCTTGTCTGTGATAACGCCCCCTGCCGTGCTAAACACAAGTTCAGACAATACACTGGCTACAGGGCAGGCCAGCACCTCCAAGGCATAAAGGGTAAGCTCAGGCCATGTGCCCAATTTGGAGACCCAGACGTTGAATGGGGCAGACCCATCAGTCAGTACGTGTAGGAGTGTGCACACATACTCTTGCACCATGTTGCTGAAATGCTGCCTCCTGCTAAGACCTTGCCTATCAGCTGGTGCTGCTGTTTGTTGTGGCGGGCAAAGCTTTGCCACATTTCGGCCATGCTAACCCTGCCTTCTGAGGTGCTGGCGGTGCCACAGCTGCTTACTCCTCCTCCTCTGCCTTCGCCTTGTGCTTCCACTGAGCTCCCTGGTGCCATTTGGGAATGCCCTCAGCAGCGCGTATACCAGTGTGAGCTTGTAGTCGCGCATCTTCCTCTCACGCTCCAGTGAGGGAATTGAGGACGGCACGTTGTCCTTGTAATGGGGATCCATTAGGGTGGCCACCCAGTAATCAGAACAAGTTACAATGTAGGCAACTCGGCTGTCGTTGCGCAGGCACTGCAGCATGTAGTCGGCCATGTGTGCCAGGCTGCCCAGAGGCACAGACAAGCTGTCCTCTGTGGGATGTGTATCATCTGTGTCCTCTGTATCCCCCCAGCCACACTCCAGTGATGCCCACGAGCTGCGTTGGGTACCACCCTGCTGTGGTACTCCTCCTCCTCCTCATGATCTTCCTTGTCCTCCTCATCCTCCAGAACTGTGCCCTGGCTTGAATATTTTTTACCTGGCCTATGCTGGTGCAGGAACCCACCCTCCGAGCCACTTGTGAATGACTGGCCTGATAACCATGGAAATGACCCCTCTTCCTACTCCTCCTCCTCATCCTCCTGTGCCACATCCTCTTCCATCATGGCCTGAAGTGTTTTTTCAAGGAGACATAGAAGTGGGATAGTAACGCTGAGAACAGCGTCATCGGCACTGGCCATGTTGGTGGAGTACTCGAAACACCGCAATACGGTACACAGGTCTCGCATGGAGGCCCACTCGTTGGTGGTGAAGTGGTGCTGTTCCGCAGAGCGACTGACCCGTGCATGCTGCAGCTGAAACTCCACTATTGCCTGCTGCTGTTCACACAGTCTCTCCAGCATGTGCAAGGTGGAGTTCCACCTTGTGGGCACGTCGCATAGGAAGCGGTGAGCGGGAAGGCCGAAGTTCCGCTGCAGCGCAGACAGGCAAGCAGCAGCAGGGTGAGAACGCCGAAAGTGCCCACAGACGGCCCGCACTTTCTGCAGCAGCTCTGACATATCTGGGTAGTTTTTTAGGAATTTCTGTACCACCAAATTCAGCACATGCGCCAGGCAAGGGATGTGTGTCAAATCGGCTAGGCCCAGAGCCACTACGAGATTTTGCCCATTGTCGCACACCACCAGGCCGGGCTTGAGGCTCAGTGGCAACAACCACTCTTCGGTCTGTTGTTCAATGCCCGTCCACAGCTCCTGTGCAGTGTGGGGTTTATCCCCCAACATATCAGTTTTAAAACCGCCTGCTGTTGTTTCCCCCTGGATGTGCTGAAGTTGGCGGTGAAGGTGTTACGCTGAGCGGATGAGGAGGTGGTAGAGGAGGAGGAAGTGCAGTAGGAGGAGGAAGCAACAGGAGGCAAAGAGAAATGCTCTGCAATCTTCGGTGGCGGAAAGGACATGCACCAAATGGCTAGCCACCTCAGGCCCACTGCCACTACATTTGCCCAGTGTGCAGTTAGTGAGACATAGCGTCCCTGCCCGTGCTTACTGGTCCATGTATCAGTGGTTATGTGGACCTTGCCACAGATGGCGTTGCGCAGTGCACACTTGATCTTGTCCCCGACTTGTTTGTGCAGGGAAGGGATGGCTCACCTGGAAAAGTAGTGGCGGCTGGGAACCACATACTGTGGGACAGCCACCGCCATCAGGTTTTTAAAACTGTCCGTGTCCACCAGACAGAATGACAGCATTTCAAAGGCCAGAAATTTGAAAATGCTGGCATTCAGGGCCAGGGATCGCGGGTGGGTAGGTGGGTACTTCCTCTTTCTCTCCAGTGTTTGGGAGATGGAGAGCTGTAAGCTTCCATGGGACCGTGTGGATATGCTTGGGGACGGTGGCGGACATGGTGGCATTGCTGTCACATGCTCTGTTTGCTTGGTGGCAGGTGACACTGGCACTGTAGAGGTGGAGGAAGAGGCAGAGGCAGCAGCAGAAGAGGAAGCAGGAGGAGCCCGAGACCTTTCTTGGATTTTGAGGTAATTATTCCAATGCAGCTTGTGCCTTGAATTTAGATGCCTGATCATGCAGGTTGTGCTCAGGTTTAGAACATTTAGGCCTCGCCTCAGGCTATCATTGCACAGCGTGCAAATCACTCGTGTCTTGTCGTCAGCACATTGTCTGAAGAACTGCCACGTGGGGGAACGCCTTTGAGCTGCCTTTGGTGTGCTAGATCCCTGGGTGCGGTGGGTAGTAGCAGGCCTACTGTTTAGGGGACGTTCGCTCCGCTTTTTCAACCTGCTTCCTCTTTTGCTGTGCTGGTGCCTCTGTGCGACCTCCACCTCTTCCTCCAAACTGCACACGTCTCTCGCATGACCCTCATTCCATGTGGTGTCTAGGACCTCATCATCCTCCTCCACATCATCTTCCACCCACCCTTCACCACTGCCCTCCTTGTCAGTCTGCACACTGAGGAAAGCTGCAGCAGTTGGCACCTGTGTTTCGTCATCATCAGAGATGTGCTGCGCTGGTGTTTCCATGTCCTCATCCTGCAACAAAAGTGGTTGGGCATCGGTGCACTCAATGTCTTCCACTTCTGGGGCAGGGCTATGTGGATGGCCCAAGGAAAGCACACCAGGAGAGTCAACAGAAAGCATAAGAGTCTCTTGCATGACTTGAGCTCAGACTGCTTGGTTAATTTACAAGGGGCTGAAGTGAAAGACAGATGGCCATGGGGTTCAGGTGCCAACTCTGAGCTTTCATCAAGGGACCGGGAGGGTAACAATGTGAAGGAACTGGAGGCATTGTCAGCCACCCAATCTAATATCGCCTGTACTTCTTCTGGCCTCACCATTCGTTAAGCGGCATTCGGGCCTACCATATAACATTGAAGGTTCTGTCAGCTACCTGAGGAAGGTGTTTCACTTGTGCGTGTAGTTGGCACAGATCGACCACATCCTCTCCTTCCAACAGGAGCTTCACCAACACCACCAACACCAGCAGCACCAGCAGCACCACGACCACGTCCCTTATTTGACGCTCTCCTCATTCTGCCTGCAAATGTACTATGTAGCACTATTTAAGTATTTATCAATACAAAAAAAAATGAATAATAAATTCTTCTTCTACAGGACCAGCAGGAACCTCTCCCTTTAGAACTAGGAGATGATTATAGAACAATAATCTGTCCCTTACAGCAACAGCGGGAACTTAACCCTATAAGAGTAGGCGATGATTTTAGAAAAATAATCTGTCCCTTACAGGACCAGCAGGAACCTCTCCCTTTAGAACTAGGAGATGATTATAGAACAATAATCTGTGCCTTACAGCAACAGCAGGAACCTGACCCTATAGGAGTAGGCAATGATTTTAGAAAAATAATCTGTCCCTTACAGCAACAGCAGGAACCTCTCCCTATAGAACTAGGAGATGATTTTAGAACAATAATCTGTCCCTCTAAGCAGTAGACTCTACCTAGTCCAGTCAGATCGTTCTGTAATGCAGGATGAGATGTTATTTGATCTGCAATCTGTCCCTAAAAGCAGTAGTAGTAGTAATCTCTACCTAGTCCACAATCAGATCGATGAGATGTTATTATATCTGCAATCTGTCCCTCACAGCGCCGGCAGCATCCCCTCCCTACACTACCCAGAGAGCATGTGACATGCAGCACTAAGTGACTCCAGCTTATAGAGGCTGGGTACCTGACAAATACAATGAGTTATTTTCACTGTTATGGCACTCACTACATATCTGTTGACTGTCAATCATTTGC
>BLSH010125154.1:202644-218137 GCA_018402905.1 Glandirana rugosa
TATTTGTCGTTCCTTTTCTACCTCGTGTCGGTTATTAATTTTTTGCATGGTGTTTGTGTCCCTAGTGTCTTGTATATGTGATCCTTTTTCCACCACCTGTGTCAAACCACTCTAGAGTTTTATGTTATTCATTTCCATTGTGTTTCCCATAAGTTAGTTGGTGATTCTACAAATTTTCGTGATTCCTATACCCCCGGTAAGGGTTCTGGGGACATCTGTAAAAAAATCTCTTCCTGTTTTAAGGAGGTCGGGGAGGATGTGGATGTGGGTGTTGTGTCTTCCCTTAGCTCCGTATATGTTAGTTTAGAGTCTGCTTTCTTTTAACTCGTAGTACCATATCCTTAGTGCTTTTAAACATCTTAGTGGTTGATTGAATACCCTTTGTGTTACCTTTACTTATTGTATTTTGAGATCTCACCAAACTGTGTCCACCACCTTTTTCCTAGTGTATATGTTCTGTGATCCCTGTGTTTGTGGTACGTTTTTTAATTATTGGCTGTGCTCCATCTTTTCCTTGCTGTTTATGTGTAGAATTTTTCCTTTTCCCAAATTGTCGTCCTGTGTGTGAAGAAGAGACTGAGGAAGAGGAATAATTAGATGGTGTATCAGATGAATAATCATTGACCATATACTTATTCTCAGACCTTTTAATGCTCCCTCCCCTTTTGTGGTTATTGTTCCATCTATATGCCTTGCCCTCACTAAAGGCGTTTTTATCCCTCCAATATTTTTTCTCTTTCTTTCGGAGTATATTTTTACTGAATTCCTCCAAATGTACCTTGAGTTTGTTTTCATATGTACCGTAATCTTTATGTGCCTTTAGGGGAGCCAGTTTGGTATAAATACCATCTATCTCCCCATCCAGTCTCTCCAAAAGCTTACGGTATTCACCCTGCAGAAGCAGCATCAGGTCCCTGGAACATTCGTTCAATTTCTTTTCCCAATTACTTTTTAGGTCATTGGAAATATTATCTAAAATGGGAAATATTTGTATTCTCAGTCCCACTGGGTTGATATCTTCACGTATGTATCCATCAAGGGACCTGGTGTGCCAATGCAGTGCAGATTTCTTCTCCAACTTTTTGGTTAGAGAGAAAAAGAGAGAAGTCAAATCAGAAAATGCCTGCTCCTTGGCCTCATAATTGGTCTGAATGTTGAGCATGAGATTCTCCCACTTCTGGCCCGAAAGGTCCCCCATGCCAAGAGATCCACCCAGACAAACCGACACCTTAAATCGGAAAACTGGGGTTGCCCCAAGTTTCCTACAGAGTTTTCTTTTGTATATTGTAAGAGGGTTAATTCTAGATTAGGGGTCCCTTGGCCAAAAAAGGCAGCATAGGGGACACCCTGAAGAAGTTCTTTCCTTGTAATACAAACAAGAAATCCAATCCCTCCCTCAAAATATCTTTACTTTGTCTCTAGTTGAACCTGGAAGAATCCCGTCCCAGTTTGGGAGTAGGCACTTAATGGGGTTGGGTGTATTATCCACCCTATATATCTAAATAGCTATAAAAGAGAGTGCCACCACAAACTGGGGCGTGCATTGCCATCATCCCTTTAATTAATTATTTGAAATACCCCTTATGAATTAGTGGGATTTTAAAGGCAATTCAAAAAACGTTTTCCTTTTATATAAAAACTATACAAATTTATTGAAAAACATGGACATCATTGAACATTTTCATGGATTTTAAAACAATTTTACAAACGGCATTGATACAGTTGATTGTACAGTGGTGTGCATTTTACAAAAAGTGATATCACCCGGCCCTGGTGGTCCCTTTAAATTGGTACATTCCAACGCGTTTCGGATTGACTTTATTACTTCCTTCTTCAGGGTAAGATATCACCATCTATGAAATAGATAATCGACAAACTAGTGTCTTACATATATGTGCCTAAATCATCTTTATATATTATACATAGATTAGTACTCACATAGCAGCACAGACTCAGCCCTCTCAGAGATCACAAACCCGGGCAAATCCCCCTCCACCATAGGTCCTATTTCCCCTGTATCAGAATGGCAGGCCGTTAGGCCAACAGCCGATGTACAAAAATATCTTCAAAAAATCTCTATATAAAAAGAAAAAATCAGAAAACAAAGATTTATTTCCTGGAGAAGCAAATATTAACTCCAAATGGACAAATCCATGAAGCTATCTTTAACTTACCCCTCAAAGGAGAAATTATAACTGGAGTGCAGCGCAACCCCTCTATGAGCTTGTGAACAGAGAGTGGCTCTGTGGTTTCAGGAGAAAGAAATCCTCCTCCATAGGCGGCTCACTGTCCATGAATTGCATCAGTTAGTAGACCTATGTGGTTACCGCCACAGAGGAAGGGAGGAATGGCGCCGGCTACCATTCCCGGCGTCCTTATAGGCCACATGTGGAAGTGGAGACAAGGTCCTCCCTGGAGAGAAGTTCTTTTTCCCACTCTCCCAGGTACAGGTTTGCATATGAGGGGGCACATGAGGTCCCCATTGCAACACCCTGTACCTGGAGGTAGTGGGAACCCTTAAACATAAAGACATTGTGTCGCAGAACAAAATCTAACATTGTTAGAATGAAAGAGTTAAACTTCCACTCATGAGTAGAGTGCTGACGTAGGACTCTCTCCACGGCAGCAACCCCAAGGTGGTGGGGGATGCTGCCGTAGAGGGACTCCACATCAACAGCCACTAATATTGCAGTCTCTGGAATCACCAAGTTCTCCAGGATCTGTAGAAGGTGGATTGTGTCCTTGGTGTATGAGGTCAGACCTAGGACATGAGGTCTTAAATACCAGTCAATGAGTTGACTAATTGCCTCGGTCAGAACTACCATTCCCAGAAATGATAAGTCGTCCCGGGGGATCCTTATGCTTGGGATCCCATACGGTCCTGGCCGGGGCTCCCCACCTCTGGGAGATTCCACCCTAGACGTACTGATACATAACCTGGGGATCTATATAAAATATAACTTGAAAATGTAATGAGATCTTGTTTGTTGTAATGAGATTTTAGTAATGTTATTGTCTTTTTTGACTCAAGCCTTATAAGTTCCTTTAAAAAATCCAATCACGGACTCAATTAATGCAGATATTGTACTTGGAGATCGCTCCCTGGGAGGTGATTTCCTCCTCCACCTTTTTGTCCCCCCCTGCATCCAGCACAAGAAGGGCCCTTGTGGTTTAGCTTTGTGCTGCCCGGGGCCCATTCTTGGACGGCGCCATCTATGAGGGGAGATGCAGTTTCTCTCTCCTCCCACTGGATGGCGCTGTCTCGTCTTGTGCTGTCGGTCAAAGTCCGATGGCCCTTCATCTACCTCCCCCTGAACGGACGTTCGGAGGTCAGGAAATGACGCGAGCATGCGGTGACGCACTTCCGGAAGTGCGATCGCGCATGTGGCCTATAAGGACGCCGGGAATGGTAGCCGGCGCCATTCCTCCCTTCCTCTGTGGCGGTAACCACATAGGTCTACTAACTGATGCAATTCATGGACAGTGAGCCGCCTATGGAGGAGGATTTCTTTCTCCTGGAACCACAGAGCCACTCTCTGTTCACAAGCTCATAGAGGGGTTGCGCTGCACTCCAGTTATAATTTTTCCTTTGAGGGGTAAGTTAAAGATAGCTTCATGGATTTGTCCATTTGGAGTTAATATTTGCTTCTCCAGGAAATAAATCTTTGTTTTCTGATTTTTTCTTTTTATATAGAGATTTTTTGAAGATATTTTTGTACACCGGCTGTTGGCCTAACGGCCTGCCATTCTGATACAGGGGAAATAGGACCTATGGTGGAGGGGGATTTGCCCGGGTTTGTGATCTCTGAGAGGGCTGAGTCTGTGCTGCTATGTGAGTACTAATCTATGTATAATATATAAAGATGATTTAGGCACATATATGTAAGACACTAGTTTGTCGATTATCTATTTCATAGATGGTGATATCTTTCCCTGAAGAAGGAAGTAATAAAGTCAATCCGAAACGCGTTGGAATGTACCGTGCCTTGGGGTCACCCCAACTCAAAGGGACCACCAGGGCCGGGTGATATCACTTTTTGTAAAATGCACACCACTGTACAATCGACTGTATCAATGCCGTTTGTAAAATTGTTTTAAAATCCATGAAAATGTTCAATGATGTCCATGTTTTTCAATAAATTTGTATAATTTTTATATAAAAGGAAAAAGTTTTTTGAATTGCCTTTAAAATCCCACTAATTCGTAAGGGGTATTTCAAATAATCCACAATCCTCTCTTTAGCTTGAGTCACCTTGATGACACCGTTCACCCTCATCAAACCATGACAAAAAGAGACCAAGTCTTTTTCTTCCTCCCTTATTTCTGGTTCAATACACCGGGGACTTTCCGACTCCCCAGTCACTGTTCCACCCTTTCCTACAGAGATTACCGAAAACTTGGACCATTATCGTACTTGCTCCCTCCTTCCCCCCACCACAGGGAGAGGAGGGAGGACACTAACCTAATTTGATTTTGAAATCTTTTAACAACCAGTTAGTAATGTTTGCGACATTTGCATTTCAGATTATGAGATATTATACCAAAGGTCGCCCCCATGCGCCTCTACCTACCCCTCAGATTTTCTTTGACTCTGAGGGATAGGTTGTCTGTGCCATTTTGGCCAGACAATACTTTACTCTTGGATGAGGCAGGACCCAGGGGCCTTCTCCCCTTGGACCCTAAGGCCTGTTCGAGGAGAAGACTTCTTTTCCTCTCCTGCTACCTCCCTATCCCTCCTCTCGCACGCTTCTTCTTCATGCTTTTCATAATTTCCTTTTCTCTTGTAGCCAACCACATTGCCCTCACCACAACGACAGTTGGATGTCAGAATACCCTACAAGGAAGCCGTCTACGAAACCCGGTTGGGAGAAGGCCATTAGTGGTAAGTGACAGCGGACACACTAGCACCCCTCACCTTAACCCCGATGGCTAATCCCCTGCACAGCCCACTTAAAGTGGCCACTGATAACACTCAAGGCCTAAATTCTAAGCACCAAAAGATATTTGATAGCTATAAAGCGTTGAAATTAGACATCATTATGATCCAAGAAACTTACTTCTAAGGTGGTACAGTCCGAAGTTTCTACACCCCAACTTCCCCTATTTTTACTTAGCTAGTGCAGACAACAAGACAAAAGGGGTAGCCATAGCTATGTCTAAATTATGCAGATTTAACTGGGTCTTGGACACCAAGGACCCAGAAGGCAGGTATCTGCTGGTCAAAGGCACAATTAATGACCATCTATACTCCCTTATATCATATTATGCCCCCAACAAGGGGCAAGCAACTTTCTTTAAAGACTTATGGGACACCCTAAACCCCCTTTTGGAAGGCACAGTCATTTTTGGAGGAGACTCTAATATAGCATTTGATCAAGGAGCAGACAAATCCAAACTCCCCAAAGCCCAACTGAATCGCCCGACAAAGGCAAGTCATAAGATAGCCAAACAAATTCACTCACTAGGTCTGACAGATGTTTGGAGGAGCATTAAACCCCACCAAAAGGGACTACTCCCACTACTCCTATTGACACAATACCTATGCCAGAATTGATCACTCATTAGTCCCTACAAATATCATTCCCCACGTCTAAAACTCTCACATAGTGGACACAGTTTTATCCGACCGCTCATTGGTAGTCATGTCTTTACCCCAATGTTCACACACCATGAACCAAAGACACTGGAGACTTTCCGACCCTATTATAGTGGTAGAGATAAACAAATCTTGGCAGGAATACTTCAAACTCAACAACACAGATGGAATCTCAGCGGAAAACCCTGTGGGCAGCCCATAAGGCTATTATTAGAGGAAAGATTATTTAAATAGCCTCCCAAATCAAGAGAAAAAGACAGACCGACATAAAGAACCTTGAAAAGGCATACACAGCAATTCAGGCACAGCACAAAAAGAACCCGTCAGCTGAAACACTAGCCCAGTTAGAGAAGAACAGATTAGAACTGAACCTAGCCCTCACAGGAAGAGCAGAGAAAAGTATCTACTAGAACAGCATCAAATTCTACACACAAAAGGATAAGATAGGTCCCATGCTGGCTACAAAATTATCCCGCCGACCACTGCTAAGAGCATTCCCCAAAATAAGAATCCCCCGGACAATTCACCACAACTAACCCAAATAAAATCCTAAAAGTCTTCCAAACCTTTTATGCCAAATTATACAGCCATGACATGCTATTTGATAAACACTCCATCTCCAAATACATTGACAATCTCCCCATACCCTCCATATCCTCTAAACACAGAGATTCCCTAGAAGCAGCCTTCACAGAGGAAGAGGCACTGGGTGTAATCAAGAACCTAAAAAAGGGATCAGCCCCCAACCCAGAAGGCCTATCGGTACTCTACTACAAAGCCTTTGCTGACATTCTTACCACCTTTATGGCAAAATTCTTTAAGCAAAAGACATGACGCGAACCCCTAGGTACACAACTTAATACTGTCTTCATCATGGTAATACCTAAGCCAGATAAAAACCCTGAAGAAGTGTGTAACTACCGCCCAATCTCCTTCATTAATAATGACTTAAAAAATATGACTAAAATTCTAGCCAACCATCTAGCCTCCATCATTAACACCTACATACACAAGGACAACATGGGCTTCATTCCCGCCAGACAAGGACCCGACCAATTAGAAGGGCCATAGACATAATGTTAATATTGCAAACTAACGGGGGGGGGGGGGGTCCAGAGAACAAGGCATGCTGCTGTCTTTAGATCTACAAAAAGCCTTTGATGCAGTATCCTTGCCCTATATCTTTTCACTACTGAAACGATGGGGCTTTGGTCAGCACTTCTTGGGTTTAATCTCAGCCCCTTACTCTTCCCCAAAAGCGCAAATTCGCCTGCAGGGTTTTTACTCCAAGCCAATAGATATAGCCAAGGGAACCAGGCAGGGCTGTCCCCTCTATCCACTAATATTTGCACTTGCTTTTGAAACCCTGACTGCAGATTATATCCTCCTTTTCCTGACCTCCCCATTAATTTCACTCCCAAATCTCTGCACACACTAGAAAACTTTACCAAAATATTAACACAATCCTGCAACCCAGTCCAACAGAACAGAATCACAAGTATCAGTGCCTTGGATATGAAATGTGTGTCCACACACTTTAGACACAGAAATATATACAGTAATGATAGAAAATACACAGAATAAAATTGATAAGTAGCTGCTGCTTTAAATCATAAATAAACTAAAATTGTGACCTGATAATCAATGTGAAACTATGACTAGCAAGTTACAAGCAGCGCTACGCAGTCTTTCATAAAATACAGTCCCATCGGACAACTGAGTGATGAGTGCATCCAGAGTGGACTGTATTTTATGAAAGACTGCGTAGAGCTGCTTGTAACTTGCTAGTCAAATACCGTCAAAATAAGTGGCTCCACCCACTGGGTGTGTCAATATTGGAGGGCATAAATTCATAAATAACAAGGGAACGGACAAATGATACATAAGGAACAGAATATAGTGACCAGGGTTGGATATATGGGCAAGTTGGAAAGGATGGTATGATAATAGATAACATCCAAATGTAACCAAATGTACCTACTGATAAATTCATGATATACACTTAGCTCCTCCATTCTATAAAGAATCTCATTTTATCTATGTATTAATACATTAGAGCAAAATATATACAAGAAAAAGGGGGAGGGGAACACTGGTTATGTTTTTGTAAACAAACATGTCCACACCCATATCCCATTACTATAGTAGGTCACCATGTATGGTTGGTACATGTTCTTTCGCATATTGATATACTTACAACAGTCTCATGTTATTTATTTTCATATTACAGTGATTATATATGAGATGTTTTCAAGCCTGTGATCCAAAAAGTGTAAACATCACTATGAATTTATGCTGGCAGCCTAGGCTTAAAGACTCCAAAGTGCACCATGCCCTCCAATATTGATACACCCAGTGGGTGGAGCCACTTATTTTGACGGTATTTAAATGGAGGCTAAGGAGGAACCAAACATGACGCCTTTGAAGAAGCTAAGCTAGTACGCCCAGCGAAACGCGTCCGTCAGCACGTTCCCCAGGGGGGTTGCAGTGACATCAGTCCATCCCGCTGTCCCCAACTGAGCCGTTTGATCTCCCAGTGCGGCCGGCAATACTACTGATAGTATCTGCTCATCATTACATCACGTGACTTCAGTCATGTGCTCTGGCACCAGGAAGTAGCGGCTTCTACACAGGAGATACGCCGCATACGGAGACCTGTGCAGGCGGCTTAGAGCCGCAGAGCTAGACAGCGGGACGCTGTACATGGATTCTATCCCCATCACTAGCAACGTGGTTCATGCCATTGGTCCGGCCTGGGACCCCGCAATCGTGAGTACAGTATCAGTTTATATTGGAACTAGACCTGTCCCTCCTCCGGTCTATACTGCTCACCAAGGGGACTCTATGTGTCAATGCTAGTTACACTGACATGGACTATTACAACCATTGACATTCCTTATCTGACTTGTGTGAATACTGGCACATTATAATCCCCTCTGGATGAACGAAGATCTTTGGAGAGGTATATCTACCCTACTCACGGGGACCAGCAGCATTTACACAGGGCTCCCATGGCCTCTGAACACTAATTAGCAGATAGCTAATGACATTATTATATGTGCAATATGTCATTGTGATTCACATGATATTTATTTACATAGCTGCTGCTGCCTAATCCCCCACGTCCGGACGTTCCTTCTATGTGGTTTGTCTTTGTATTGTTTCCCCCTATGTGTGGTTGTTTTTGGGCCTGGTCTGCCTAGAGGACACTAGCAGTTCCTCTGTAGTCCGCGTATTGTATATGTTGTATTGATATGTTTTCCCGAGCCGCTATAGCCTATTTTTATCCTGTACCCACAATTCAATAAATACCATTTTTTCACGAGCATTGTTTAAGGCCCTTTTCCTCCCTGGAATACCGCTTAGTCTCCCCAATCTTGAGGAGACAACCTTTGTTTATTTTATACTATCCAACACAGCCACAAAATCTGAAGCTATATGGGAACCATGGGCCACACATATGGGTATTTCCCTTATCCCTGGCATACCCCCTAAATAATTCCCAAATTAGGCAATGTGGCTGACACTACAACCCCTTTCTCCTTTACCCCCTTTCTTCTCTTTTCCTTCACCTTCTTCGGTTGATACAAACACCATGGAAGCTATTTGCTAGTCAACGGTTTTCCTTATAACTGACAACAACCCCATGGACATTCAAGAGTCTCCACTGAAGCAAATCTTGACCCATTCCGCAGACCGGACCTGGGCTGGGGATGGTGGGGGAGTACGCCCATTCCGGCACAGAGAGATCCCAATAGGGGTGCCGAAGGTGGTAAGCGTCACCCTTACTTGACCCTAGCCTAACTCTCTTCCACATTCCGGTACCCCCTATGAAGACGGAGAGGGGCCCGGACCTTCTGATTAACAATTGCTTCTTAACGTTGATGTCTCCATGACCTACAATATCTTTCACAATATAACCTATTAATCTTGATGTAGACCTATTTTCACTGTTTACACGTACATTGTCATTTCTTGCAGTTGAAAAATAAAAATCTTAGAAAGTAAAAAACAGCATTTTTCAAGCAGAGACAAGTAAAACTCTTCTACAAAGTTTGCTAACTTTTCTGCACAACAAAAGTGGAATTACTCTTTTAACTAGCTGCAGGAGTGGATACTACAAGGCTGGGGCATGGATTTTTTCTACTTAGACAAAGGTGAATTTTGGAGCCCCCCACCCCCATATGGCATGTAGTTTATTTGCAGTCTATTAAGCTATAATGGTTCTGGTGCTTAGAGTGTTTATTTAACTTACAGGAAAACAAAAAAAATGTGAATTTGTACGTTATATACAGACCAGTCTGTAGACTGACACTGAGGTGTACATTATATACAGACCAGTCTACATTCTGAAACCATACTGTACGTTATATACATTGGTCTGTATATGATGTACAATATGGTGTCAGGCTATAAGACCAGTCTGTACCCTGCTGACACTGTACCGTACATCATATATAGACCAGTCTGTACACTGACACCATACTGTATGTTATATACACTGGTCTGTGATGTACAATATGGTTTCAGTGTACAGACTGGTCTGTATATGATGTACAATATGGTGTCAGAGTATAAGACCCGTCTGTACCCTGCTGACACTGTACTGTAACTAACCTGTTTCCAGGACTTGCTCCCCTCATTACACTCAGTTTGCTTCCAGGGGTGCACTCAAGAGCTGCCTATAGGAACAACGTTGTCCACAGTCCACATGCTCATGCTGTTCATCCTGAGCCCCTTGACAACCTGCCTGTTCTCTGTCATTGGATGGCACTGGCAGCCAGCTCTCCTATTGGTTCTCCAGTTCAGGAAGGGAGGAGCCACTCTTCTCTTCCTGTGCTTACAAAGGTATCACAGTGCTGCTTACAAGAGGAGTGTGGCCAGCAGACAGATTCAGTCCCACCCACTGGGCTGCCCCGATGCATGCAGGGACTTACATTACATCACCCTCCCCATCCACCTTAATCTGATTGCAAAGAAGAGAGGAACAGTGCCTGCTCTTCCACATAGCCAGTGAAAGTGGTTGTGCCTAGCTGGGGGATTTTAGTGCCCCCCCCGGCGACACTGGCGCTGTAAGACAGCTGCTTAAGCCGCCATATGAAAGCGTCGTCCCTGAGTAGATATCTAAGCATAGTCGGGCTGGCACAGAGTCTTCTTACTGTAGAGTGTTGCAAAACAACTGTATAGAAGCTACTGTTTGTACTATGTAAGAAGGATTCATGGCCCACAAATATGCTGTATATATAACTGCTATGAAAAGAGTCAGAACCAAATTGCTTTGAGAAAGATATACTGCTAATTAAGAAAGACTGTGACTGCCCTTATAGGGTAACAGATCTAGCTGACTGAGCTTACAACTACAAAGAGGATGCTCTTAAAGTGGTTGTATACTCTCCTATCGTTTTCAGCTAAGGAAGCTGACATCTTAGCCTCTGTTTAATCTGCAACTGCCATGATGCTTCACATGTGATCCATTATGACACCACCCATTGGATGGTTTGTTAGTTTGGTTGAGAGCACAATCAAGGAGGCAGCTAGCATTTCCAGCATGCCGGGAATATTAACTCTTTTTTGACACTATCAAATTGATGGGTAGACAACCACTTTAAAGGACCTACTACTACTTCAGAATACCTGTTCTATTTTTTGTAATATTTGTGTCACGTGCCTGGTGGTGGAGTCTGACTTATGCAGGAGTAACCCCTCTTGCGACCCTGATTCGTGAACCCCTAGTAGAGCAGACAAGAGGTTCAGGAGTGAGGATGGCACAAGGGTTGAGCTGGTCACCGGTGACAACTGAAGTGGTTCCTCCAGTCTCATGCTAGTTGACAGAATGGTGGTACAGGCACAATATTTGTGTCACGTGCCTGGTGGTGGAGTCTGACTTATGCAGGAGTAACCCCTCTTGGGACCCTGATTCGTGAACCCCTGGTAGAGCAGACAAGAGGTTCAGGAGTGAGGATGACACGAGGGTTGAGCTGGTCACCGGTGACAACTGAAGTGGTTCCTCCAGTCTCGTGCTAGTTGACAGAATGGTGGCACAGGCTGGGTGAGCAACTGGCTGGCGGTGCAGTACAAAAGGAGTAGGCAGAAGAATAGTCGAGCACAGGCAGAGTTTGTTAACAGGCTGGCAGCAAAGGTACAAGGGAGCAGGCAGAAGAGTGGTTGTGGAAGCCGTGGTCAGTGCAGGCAGAGATCAAAGCAGGGTCAAGACAAGTCGGGTCACAGGAACAGATAATCAGGTAACGGGTTGCTCAGGAACACACAAACGCTGTAGAACAGACAGCCCTGGTTGCAGGGTGCTGTCCACTTAAATGGGCCATTTGGGCACCAATCCTGGCACATACGCATGCACACACGTGCACAAGTGCGCGTACATGCACACAGGTGTGCACACACGCTACGTTTGCCGGCGCACAGGCTTCCAGACTCGAATTCCAGGGGCAACAGCTGTTCCCTGACAATTTGTGAGAATCCTGCACCCCTAAACCCTAGTTCCTAGATTTGAGCTCAATAATAAAATGTTAAAGACTTAAGTAACTGGCACCTAAGTCAGGTAAAAAGACTTACGTGAAAAACTTGAGAGGTAACTTATCCTCACCTGAACAGGAGAAGTGCTAAACTTACAGCTGCCAGACATTGGTCCTGTGATCGGCACTAACTGCTGAACCTAGTGTCCTTTGTTAACCAATAGCTACTGTAGCGTCTGCCCCAATTCTCCGGGAGCCTGATGGTGATTCTCAGAGGTGGGAAGGATTACACATTCCTCAGGGTGTAGGGTGTTGGGCATGGTGGGTGATGAGCAAGAAAAGAAGTTGAGCACCAGTCACTTTTATGCTTTAACCACTTCAATACAGGACAATTATACTCCTTTCCTTCCCAGACCAATTTTCAGCTTTCAGCGCTCTCACGTTTTGAATGACAATTATTCAGTCATGCAACACTGTACCCAAACAACATTTTTATAATTTTTTTTCACACAAATAGAGCTTTCTTTTGGTGGCATTTAATCACCTCTGAGTTTTTTATTTTTGCGACATAAGTGAAAAAGAGCAAAAAAATTTTTTTTTAGTTTCTATGAAAAAAGTTTGCAAAGAAGTCATTTTTGTTCATAAATTTGGACCAAAACCTATACTGCTAACTATCTTTGGTAAAAATAACCCAAATATGTGTATATTATTTGGTCTGTGTGAAAGGTATAGAGTCTACAAGCTATGGTGCCAATCATTGAACATTGATCACACCTGATATACTGACGACCTATCTCAATTCTTGAGGGCCTGAAATGTCAGGAAAGTACAAATACCTCCAAATGACCCTTTTTTGAAAAGTAGACATTCCAAGGTATTTATTAAGAGACATGGCAAGTTTTTTGAAGTTGTATTTTTTTCCACAATTCTTGGGAAAATTAAGAAATTAATTAATTCATTTTTTTACACAAAATTGTCAAAACAACAAGTTATTTCTAACACGCATCATATCCATACTTCCAATTACACCCCAAAATACATTCTGCTACTCCTCCCGAGTATAGCGATACCACATGTGTGCGACTTTTTCACAGCCTGGTCACATAGAGAGGTCGAAGATTTATGGAGCACTGTCAGGCATTCTAGGAGCACAAATTAGACATCTAATTTCCTAACGACCTATTACAATTTTGAAGGCCCTGGATCACCAGGACAATGGAATTGCTCACAAAATGACCCCATTTTGGAAAGCAAACACCCCAATGTATATTTGATGAGGCATTATGAGTCTATATGAATGGTTCATTTTTTTCCACAAGTCTTTGAAAAACATGGAAAGAAAATTAAGATGCTTTTATTTTTACACAAAGTGATCAATTTGTAAGATATTTCTAACACATAGCAAAAATTACCCCGCCAAAATATATTCTGCTACTCATCCTGAGTATGTCAATACCACATGTGTGAGACCTTTACACAGCCAGGGCACATAGAGAGATCCAACATGCAGGGAGCACTGTCAAGTGTTCTAGGAGCATAAATTAGACATAAAATTTCTTAACGACCTATTACAATTTTGAAGGCCCTGGAGCACCAGGACAATGGAATTACTCACAAAATGACCCCATTTTGGAAAGCAAACACCCCAACGTATATTCTATCAGGCATTATGAGTCTTTTGAATGGTTCATTTTTTTCCACAAGTCTTCGAAAAACGTGGATAGAAAATGAAACCGCTTTTATTTTTACACAAAGCGGTCAATTTATATGATATTTTTTACACAAAGCATGTACATAGCAAAAATTAACCCACAAAATATATTCTGCTACTCGTCCCGAATATGTCAATACCATATGTGTGAGACTTTTACACAGCCTGGCCACATAAAGAGGTCCAACATGCAGGGCGCACCGTCAAGCGTTCTAGGAGCATAAATTAGACATAACATTTTCTAACAACCTATTACATTTTTGAAGGCCCTAGAGCACCAGGACAGTGGAATTACCCACAAAAAGACCCCAGTTTGTAAAGAAAACACCCCAACATATATACTATGAGGCATTATGAGTCTTTTGAATGGTTTATTTTTTTCCGCAAGTCTTCGGAAAACGTGAAAAGAAAATGAAAACTTCTTTTTTTTTACACAAAGTTGTCAATTAATATGATATTTCTAACACATAGCATGTACATAGCAAAAATAACCCCACGTAATACATTCTGCTACTCGTC
Organism: Glandirana rugosa; assembly: GCA_018402905.1. NCBI lineage: Eukaryota > Metazoa > Chordata > Amphibia > Anura > Ranidae > Glandirana > Glandirana rugosa. Next base: position 216,941 of record BLSH010125154.1, read on the forward strand.
CCAAGTATGACAATACCACATGTGTGAGACTTTTACACAGCCTGGCCACATAGAGAGGTCCAACATTGAAGTAGTACCTTCCAGCATTCTAGGATCATAACTTACACATCTAATTTCATTTCTACATATCACACTTGTGAAGGTCCTGGAGCCTCAGGACAGTGGAATTACCCAAAAAAATGACCACATTTTGGAAAGAAAACACCCCAAGGTATATTCTATGAGGCATGGGTTACATGGTGACAGGTACTCGGATACTAAGATGGGCTGGTGACAGGTACTTGGGTACTCTGATGGGCTGGTGACAGTTACTCGGGTACTCAGATAGGTTAGTGGCAGGTACTCGGGTACTCAGATGGGCTGGTGACAGGTACTCGGGTGTTCAGATGGGTGGGTGACAGGTACTCGAGTACTCTGATGGGCTGGCGACAGGTACTTGTGTACTCAGATGGGCTAGTGACAGGTACTCGGATACTCAGATGGGCTGGAGACAGGTACTCAGGTACTCGGGTACTTAGATGGGCTGGTGACAGGTACTCGGGTACTCAGATGGGCTGGTGACAGGTACTCGGGTACTTTGATGGGCTGGTGACAGGTACTCGGGTACTCTGATGGGCTGTGACAGGTACTTTGATGGGCAGGTTACAGGTACTATGATAGGCTGTGAAAGATACTTTGATGGGGTGGTGACAGGTACTCTTTATTACTGGGGGGGGGGGCAATCAGTGTGCTTGGTATGTACTGTAGGCGGTAACAAGCTGTTACCACAATCTTCTCCTCACACACGATTGGTGTGTGAGGAGGAGGACCTGGTAACGGCTTGTTACCACTGTTTGTTGACATTCTGTGACTGGCTGTGATTGGACACAGTTGGTCATGTGGTAAAGAGCCAATTTCCTTGGCTCTTTACCCTGATCGGTGCTGGGCGATGCACAGGCAGAATGCACGTGGATACAGGACAATGTCAGAAGTGACCGGCTGTGATAGGTCATTGGCTCTTTACCCTGATCACAGATGGGCTGAGTCCTGAGGGACACGCCTGTTCCCCAATCACCATGATGCGGGCCCCCCGGGGGACCACAGAGCGTCAAAAACGGGAGGACGTCATATGACGGCCACCCAGGATAGGGAGTGCACCTTGCTGGCATTATTAAAATACGGTGGTAGGGAAGTGGTTAAACAAGAGAGAGTTTATTT